>CM036534.1:28269519-28792019 GCA_020745685.1 Tautogolabrus adspersus
TGCCTTCAGCCTTCGCCTTCAATGTGAGAGCCACAGTGGACTCAGCTACCACTGGCTTCAACGATCAATCCCTAAAAATCAAGCAGATTTCTCTAAGGTAGGTTAAGTGTAAGGTGCACACCTTACCTGGGGCAGCTCCTGAAGCCTTGGACCCTGAGAGGGGCTGGCAGGTGCATCAAGGACACTCCCCCACTGAGTTAATCCAAGGCAAGTGGATGGAGTACTGCCTTTAGAGTGGTTTCAGTGCTTCCAGAAGGAGAACAGACTTGATTCCTTTGGACCTGTGCTCTCTTTTGTGAAGTTGCTATTAAAGGAATCTGTCAACTTCTTCCATCAATTGCCATGTGCCAGAAATCTGTTCAAATGTGGGTTTTCGAGGAGAGATTGGTTTCCAACCACCCTCTGCTGAAACATTTCCTACAGGGAGTGAGGTGCCAGCATCCAGTGATAAGTGGAGCTGCTGGTGCTTCTTGACATCCTTTCAAACAGGCTGTTTAAGCTGTTGGGCAGTTTCTTTTTTTGGCTTTTATCAATTCTTTCAAAGTGCCTGCAGCCTCCTCTGAATACCTCAGAGAACAGGCGGCTTTACTTAACAGCCTGCTGTCCTTCTTGAGAAACCCCCTCATGACACTTTAGGTTAAAATCAGCTCTACTGAGAACTGTTACACCTGTCAGCTTCACCTCTCTTTATATAAATTAACTTTACCCACTTACTTTTTCATGAACTGGTCAGAGCAGAAGAGAGTTGGGAGTTAGAGAGTACTTTGTGGAAGCACTCTATCTGGCCACTGACTCTACCTGGTAACTTTTTGTTTGTAAATGTCAGCATCATGTCACCTCCTATGAGCACTTTATGTGGGTTTGAGATGTGTGTGGTGGTTGACCTGCTGAGTTATACATGTTTTATATAACCAGCACATTACCTACTGTGTAATGAGTCAGCCATGGTGGATGAGAAGTGCATAGATCCTTGTCCTTTTAGTGGCTAACCTTGCTGTCATAGAATAAAGTGAAAATGAGCTGTTCTTGACAAACATGGTGAAGTATTAACTCACGTCACCAAACTCATGAAATAGCTTGGTAGTGTTACCTTAAATAGAGCTAAATCCTTTTTATAATGCAACACATGCATCAATGAAAGCAAAATACAAGGTACGAATGGCTGTGATAGGCCTCGGATAAGCAACATATTGCTAATACACATCCACAGCTAATATGTCCACAGGTCTTCCACCTTTTCTTGCTTAACAAACCTTGAGCTACTCGATGCAATAACAAACATCCCAATTGAAAATGATTAGACATTATGTCTTTTCAAGGGCTCTCTCATGGACAACCCATCATCCGGGTTGCATGGCTCAGACAAATTGAGGACATTGAGAATAGTGACTGACAGACCAGGGACAGGGTGACAAACAAGCTCTATCCTTTGCACCGGCTATTGATTCCAGCTCTGAGTTCTCTGCCTGATATGTCAGCAGTCAGGGTCAACCAGCCACCACAGCCAGAGTTAGCGGGCTATGCGTCTGGAAAGGGAGACGTGGGAGAAGACAATATTACAGCCATGGCATGTAAGAATCAAGCATATACGTACACTGCAGGTTTATAATATAAACCTTAAAGGAAATAGTGCTGCAGGCACAGGAATCTCACTAGACCCAAAATTCATACTGACTGCTTTTTTATAGTTCTGGAATAGCTCTCAAGACATTTTGAACACTGAATGGAAACTTGATTGTACTGCTTGAACTCAGCTCCAGCTGCTGAATCATGATAATAGAACATTTATATTTCACATGAAAAAATGATTGGAAGACCGTTAAAAGTAATGTGATTGGAAAAGGCACGTTGCTTGAATTTGGTCCGAAAAGACTTGCATGATTTATTTTACATGATGCCAGGGTGAACAACCATTTGTGGTTACCTACATGGCACTGACTTTTTTTGGATCAAAGTGCCTTTTTTCTTTCAATAAGTTCTCTCTGTACTTTAAACACAGCTTTACTGAGTAGCATGGGAGCTGTGCCAAAGGTAAGGGCAAGGTGTGTAAACCAGAGGGGTTAGCTTGTCCTCTGTATGATTAGGCCTCATTCTTTATGCCCGCCCAACCAGGTACTTTACTTGGCCTGCAGATACTTCCAAAGCATGGTGATAAAATGTTGCCTCAGTCAATTACAACAAACACACTGCAGTTTATTTGATTGGGTTTAAACATGTGCCTCAAGTATGGTGCTGATTTATGTCTCAGAGCAAACCCCTGAATCTCCAACACTGAGGCTTTATTTTTTGTTATGGCCGTTATCAAGAAGAAGATTTTAACAACCACTCTATGAAATATATTTCTACATGTATACTGTATATGATGTTTGCATGGATCCATGACAGTGCGGTCTTGCTCGATTTGTTTCTTCTCATGTGCCCCTAATGACAAATGGTGAGTGATTCAAGTGTAAACATTGGGAACCAGGCCGTGCACACCAATCGGGCCTGTTATGTCCATTACCATGAGGTCTGTATCTGCCTCAGTCATGCGAGCTGTCTGCAGCCTATGCCAGCTGGAAATGCAGAACTTACTTTTCTCTACCTGGCAAAACACAGAACTCTTAACAGCATTAAAGCCAACACTGGTGCCCTTAATGTTTTTTTGTTTTTTTTAGAGCTCACAGCAGAGCCTTGTGTGTCTCTAGCATGATGCCCACTCATGACCTTCAGTTGGCCATTACTGCTTTAAATAGTGAGAACGTTTTGTTTCTGCTCTCTGCTGTTTTGGCATATAAAAGAGCTGAAAAAACGTCTACAGTTTTGATTCAGGTGGAAATGGGCTCCACTCAAAGCGAGGCCATTAATCAACTTGTTAGTGAGTTGTTGCTAGGTGTACAGCACCCCTGGTGGATTTCCTCATGAGAAGCAAGTTGATCTGTTTTAAAACCTTCAAAATGATTTGGAATAAACCCTGAACTATTGCAAAAAGAAGTCTTTTATAGATGTGACCAGTGGGCTGATGAGATGCGATTGGATTGCATATCTGAAACACTGATGGTAGCGTTATTTTATGGAAGCTGTTTTTACTGTGCCTTGGAGCATTGCCAGACTGGTGTCTTATTGTAAGGAGTTACAGTACTCTGGACCCAAGTTATATGTCCTTGTTTATAGGAGTAGGAGGGTCAGCTTTTATGTACTTTAATGATGAACGGATGAAAACAAGTGAAACCAAGTGCATTCCCATACTCTTTGATAAATGGGGTTGTTTGTGATGCACAAAGTCCATTTTAATCAAAAGTGGTTGTATTTTACATTAAAAGCTGACATGGATCGGCTGGTTTTTAAACAAATTAGATGCTGTGCTCATTTGAAATGTGTGCCGGAGAGTCTAGGAAATGTGCGTTACGCTGATTTAAGCCTCCGCTGCATAAATTAATGGGCCTTGAATGTTTCCCTCCACAAGTAAATGAATTGCCACTAAGGCATAGCTTTGTCATACAGGCCACACAGGCTCTGTGAAAGAAACTGATTTGGAATTTGCCCAACAGTAAAGCTCAATTTTCATAGTTGCCTCAATGTAAGTAACACAAGTAGAAACCTTTAAGAATAATGAGTGAAGTAAATCTTATAAATGTGAGAAATACATGTGTGCATACTATCAATGACATACTGTAACACAGTGGTACATGTCTTAACACATTGAGAGATATTTTGTACATGCAGCATTTCAGTTATGCTGCAGGATCTGACCTTATTCTAACATGAGCATGAAGAGTGTCTTTCGGTCAATAAGGGTTAAACGATGGTTAGACTGATGCCATCTCTCTGACCGTACACCCCACTTCTCTGATTGGACGCCACTTTTTTCCCTCCTTGTTCTTAGGTTAATATGCTGCCACTACTTACATTACGTGACAGATCTGACTAGAAACAGGCTTGTTACTTTGTCACATGCATAAATACCCTCATGAATGTGTTCACATACAGCTACATACCACATAGTCCCTGCCTTTTTTAACCTTGACCATGACATATTTCATGGGCTTTTTTGACTTATGCTTGCTGTGAGAGCCTAGATTTTTGTCAGCTAAATTAAATTAGGTCTTTGGATTTTTTTTCTTATAAGAAAAACCCATATTTTCTGTACCCATCTTTTGTGTTTTACACCTTCCTCAGCTTTCAGAGAATAGGAAGCCTATAGATATGTGAGAGGAGCTGGAAGAAAATCTAGTGGATAGCACCTGAGAATAGTCTAGAATGACAACCTGTGATTTTGGGGAAAAATAGCAGCTTGAAAAACCTGACATCAAGACAATGGTTTTCTGTTGCTATGATGTTGAGGGGGAGGGGAAAAGCCCAGTTAGACATATTGTAGATGGCAGAATTGAGGAGATATGAAATAGGCAGAGCCTTGGCTTGGGAGGTTTTATATGACGAGTTACTGTAGCAACACAATACCAGAGCCTCATGCTTTTACAATGGAGTCACTTTTTTCAATGAGCCAGTCCATTTTTCACTGGGACGAATTGCCCCTGACAGTCCAATAGCTAGGAAAACATTTCGCAAAATGTAAAAGGTCTGGCGCAAATGAGGGCTGACCTTATCAATAGCCAGGACCCATCCATCTAAAAGCAGACCCCCTGTCGCCTGGTGCATCAAAGCTTACCTTCTGCATGCCCCTACTTTCACTGCTGCCTCCCATCTATGAATTGCTCACTTGCTGCTGTACTGTAAGGCTCACTGCGCCGTTGCACATTTCTCTTTGTATCTGCATGCGGGCAAACGGTGTCTCCTGTCTTGGACAGTGAATTGGTCTCCATCTGGTTGTTTGCTTACCGATCCGTCACTTTCAATATCTCAGACACCACTCACTGGATTTTGATTAAACGTGACACAATGATGCATGTTGCCACTTTCATCTGGCAGTTACACAATTGCATTGATTCCTGAAAGGCAGGGAGGGAATGGCATCAAATCATTGTTTTGTCCCTGTGTTACAAGCAGTATCTTAAAAACACTCTGACTAACTTTGTCAGATTTGTTAGAATAAGTGCTTCTCATGGGTGACATTTTAAACAATTTACACAGTCATTGCTGAAAAAGAGGAAGCATAAGAACACAAGACATTGTATAATTTTAAAGATTTGAGTTCCTTTATAGGTGAGAAGGAACATCAGTCCCCTATTTTTTTATATCAAGTTAACATCTTAAATATAATCTTCATTTATAGCAGAGCTGTGGTTAAACCTGGCTTTCCAAAGTGTTGACAGTGGAAATGAACCTCTGTCAGGTGAAACATTTGAACCAATGTTGTTGGTATGATGCAGCAGTGACTGAGAGCTGAGCTGAGCAGCACAGACCTGAGCTGAACTTGGCTGGGACTTTGGGCCCTCCCTGAGGAAAGCCAACCAGCACACACAGTCAGATCTGCACCAAGTAGAGGAGACACTTTGGACAAGTTAAACAGTGATAAATCTGCATGTCAGTATGATTTAAACCACGGCCGCTACATTCTGTCGGCGTCGTGTCATATTGCCGCCCCCGCAGGGCTCATATTGTCCGCCACGTGGCTCTTTAAGAAGCGCGAGATGATGAAAGAGTGAGAGGTGTGTGTGACAGGCTAAACTGGAGGAAGAAAAAGAACAAGCTTTGATTAATTGCGGCGGAGGTGATTGTGAAGGGAGATGCGGAGGGTGAACAGGTTCTACAGTAGGTGTGTGTGTGTGTGTGTGTGTGTGTAGGTGGTTCAGCTGTTGGCATCCTTGTGTTTGTGTTTACACGTGAGCAGGTATCTGCTGTGAGACTGTGCATGTCAAAACAATATGTGGGAGGAGGTGTAAAAGAAAAGAATAAATACTGGTTGTATTATGACTTCAAGCTGACAAAACAACATTTAATTGTCTTACATTCCTGGAACAATGTGCATTTCCAAGGAAATTGCAAATGTGTTACTGTAGTTTATTCTCTTAAATATGGTCAGTGTGTGTCATGGAAGTAACTCACCCTGCATCGCACTATGTTGTCAAAGGTCGGTGTTTGTTTAGGGCCTTGGATATGTTTGCCTGACTCTTCAGGATGCTCAGATTTGGAAACAAAAGGATTGTTTTTTTTATCTTTTTGTACCATCTAGCACAATATGAAATGAAGGAGAAAAAGAAAAGTGTGGGTTTAAATGTACTTTTAATTCAGTTCAAGTCAACTGAAAATCACTTCCAGTCTTTAGAAGTTCATGAAATATGTTTTAACTTTTTGTCTTAGTGCAGTGTCCCTGATTACAAAATCAATTTTTAAATATTTCAAATATTTCCAACTTCGCTGTTTTGCATAGTATGAAAAAAAAACGTTAACAGTATAAGTCAGGAAAAAATATTTCAAAAGTTTATCAAGTTTGGCCAAGATTTCAGCACGTTGCAAAGAATTCATCGCAGATTTTCCCTCCTGTGTGTTGGGGCTCTGAGGCATGATGCTGCAAATCGCAGGCATGGACCTGATTTTTTGAAATCACTGCAACTCTGCTTTGAAGGATGATTCAACCTCACCTGGGCGGTCTTCAGTGTACAAACTCTGAGAACTTCCAGCGTATGAGCAATGCAACACACGAAGAGGCAGAGAACATATTTTTTTACTAAATAAACTTTCCAGCCCCAGATCCCAGCCAGTTAATGTGAGCCATTAGCGTGTATGCAGGATAATTGGCCATTATGTTCTATTGAGCTGCAGTCCATCCAACATCATTGACTGGTCCAAAGTACACATTACATTACCGAAGCGTATTTCCCTGTGCTTCAGGATTGACAAGAGTTAAGAGTGCTTAATAGGAGGATGGGAGCTGTGAGGGTTTAAGGCTTTAAACAAAATGAAGACTGTTGTGTTCATTAAATACAAGATGAATCTCTTCTATCATTGAAAAAGGTTTAAGGGTTGGACCAGCAGTACATAGTTTGACTACATACAGTATGTTGCTTGTTGCAGTACCAGTTAAGCTTCAGGGAAAAAGGTGCTTTGAAAATATGAATCAGATATTCAGAAAAGACTGAAGGCAGCAGTTGAGAGACTCCCAAAGATGTCTTTTTCCTTGTCTTTTAAAAGTTTGGCTGTACATGAGTCAGTTTGTTCAAAGACTCTCATTTTTGATTGGCTGTCCAAGTTAGTTGCGTAGGTAGCTGGTTTTTCCTTATTGCTCCACACACACGCACAGATACACTCACACAGATTTCACGCATGCCATACACAAGGGTGGTCTCTAAATCATTCATGTGTATGGGACCTTGGCCTCTCCTCTGTTTCTCCATAATAAATGAAGGGTTTGATCAGCTGCCTGGATCAACACCTTGCATGCTCACACAGTTTGTACCTACTTGACACCTAACCTCCAAACCTTCTCACATATTTGACACGGAGCTGTTCTTTCCAGTCAAAAGGAGTCTCTTCAGGGTTAATGGAGGACTTTGTGTTTAAATAAAACACACTTCTATTATTCTTTTTTTGTAGTGTTTGGAAAAGTTCTTCCTTCTGGGTAGAACTGTTTTTGCAAAACTGTGTTCTTGCAGGTTACTTATTTCAGTTCTTGATGATATTAAAAAATGAAGCTTATAGTTATGTTTTTTTTTTTTCAAAAGGCAAAAATTGTGTGTAAAAAACTAAAAAGTTCCTATTGTCCCACATAACATATTGACTTTGTCCACTGAGGCCGTTTTTTGAGCTGACACGCCCATTTTAAAAACCAAAGCAATGCTGTTCAGCATTTTCAACGTCCTGAGTGCAAGAACGCCCGCATCGTCATCTGTATTATGTTGCTGCGCTCACAACGTTATCGGTTCAAAACAGGTTGCCGTCTTTTTCAGGGTACTATTTCCAGGTCTAGAGCTGCTGCTAATGCTAGGACGGGATTTATTTACATAGTTTTCATGTGTTCTTTGTGATAATTCCTTGAATAAAGGAAAATATTAAGCACAAGGAGAAAACGGGAGTAAGCTCCATCAATGGACATATAGGTTCTGGCTTTGTCATCAACTTTTGTCTGAAGTGCTGATGAAACAGAAATAGAGGGATTTTCCCCTGGCCTCTCTCTCTCCCTTTTCTCCTCCTGACCCCAGCCCTGATTTATTTACAGGAGAATAATTGCATCTAGTGTCACGGTAAAATGTGCTGAGTGAAAGACATGAACCTTTCTCCATGTGTTTCTTTCTTCAAAGGAGGAGAGATGACTGTAGGTTATCATCATGAAGTAGCATATTTGGACACAAACTGTAGTCAGATGAAAATACATGATATCAAGAAAAACTATGGCCAAAATCTCCTAAGTGAAGTGAAGAACATTTCCTTTGTTAGTGTTAAACTGCAAACCTCATTGGCTCCTTTATCTTTACTGTACCTCAACAGGGACATCTCCAAATTAACCTCATTTTCAAATCACGTCAGACACCTTAAAGTTTAAGATAGTTCCAAGTAAACTTATTTAGTCATTTTTTAACTTTATTCATTTGAACAGATAGAAACACAAAACAAAGAAGGGACCAGTCAGCATGGAAGCATGTTTAGGGCTTCAATCGATGAGTGGACAAAGCTCTTTTTGAAGCGTGCCCTCTTCCAGGTCAGGGTTCTCTATCTCCGACCCGACGGTAGAAAAGAAAAGAGTGGACTGAGTGGGTGAGAGGGGTCCTGGGCTATGGTGAGTGCTCTGTGAGTCAAGGCTCTGTTGAGTTGTGTGAGAGGTTTTGGATAGGTAGGCCTATGATTTTCTAAGCAATATTTGTGATATGGGTGAGTTTATTTTTGACAGTGAGCATGTTGAAGAAACAGGGTGAGCAGTTTAGGAAGATGGGTTGGATGATGCTTTTACACAGAAATAATAGGAGGTGAGGTGAGACAGACAGGGCTCTTAGTTTTCATATGGCCGAAAGTCTTTGCTGGCAGAGTTGTCAGGGGTGATGGGGAGTTCTAGTACCATAGATCTTGTATAAAACAAGCTTTTTAATACCGTTAACCTGAAGAGAAGGTATCATGTTGTTCAGTAAAGAGCAGGAAACATTTCTAAGAAACAGTCCAATCACTGCCACAGATTTCATCATTTTGTTCCCTCTCTTTTTGTTTTAAATTTATCTTACCACACTTTCTTTATTCTTTTCTTCTTCTTTCCTGAATTTTTTTTATGGACAGGCCTTTTACAGAATAAGTATAATATAGCACTCCACTTTCTTAAAAAAAGAAAGAAAAGGAGAACAGCAATTAATATTGGATGGACTTTGTGGAAATGCTTTATGTTCCTGTGTTCACAATGCTGACTGCGTCTCCCGGCTCGCAGGCTGAGAGAATCAGGGTGAGACATGAGCTACTGCTAATGAACGCACGGCCTGACTCGCTAACGTGAATGATTGTTTCACACCCCGGCTATAAATCCATCTTCTTTTACTCCGGAGGTGCAAATGGAAGCAGCCTCTTCCTCCTCAGCCATCTTCACTCTCATCTATTTAATTGTGTACAGCGTCTCCTGTGCTAAATGTGTAATTCTTATAGAGAAGAAGACTAAGAGAGAAAGTTAGGAGGAAGATGTAAATGGAAACCATCTTTTTTTTAATTTTCGCCATACAGTGAGCTGGACATTCTTATAGTAACATCACAGTAACGTGAAGGCTCAAACTGATTGTATGCATTACATTAACGCACACTGGACTTAATGTTTTCTGTTTACACAACACACTGAGAGGAGATTTATACTGTCTGGAAGATATTTGCACTGTAAATAATACACACACCTGCACAACTGCTCAGCTCCTCCATGGCACCCTTTGTACATTTTGTGTTCATATATTTTTAATTGCCTTTATATCTGTATCTTATTCTATGTAAGTTGTCAGCAGGAGCACTGCTGTCCTAATGCTTCTTGTTGTTGTTTTTTATTTTAGCCCTTTACTATTTATTTTGCCAAACACCAAGTCCAATATGTGTAAATGTATTTGGCAATAAAACCGATTCTGATTCTACTTATAATCACCTCTGCAACCCAGTCACAAAACATATTGTTGTTATCGGTTCCCAAAGTGCGTCTTGAACTGGGGAAAAGGAGTTTCAGCTACGCTGTTCCTGCAGCCTGGAATCTGAAGCCCTCGGGGAGCTGGTCTCTTTAAATCTTCTAAAAAGTAGATTGAAGGTGTCGGAGGAAGATGCTTCAGGTTGTACAGTAGATGCTTTGAATTATGACTTTTGTTCTCTGTGACTCAGGACATGTTGACCTGTGTCTGTAATGGCTCTGTGTTTAATGTCTGTAACTTACATTGTGCTGCTGCCTCTCTTGGCCAGGACACTCTTGTAAATCATCAATCAGTCATTATTTGTAACACGCCGTGCATGAATGAGGATGGCGGTGGTTGTGGGGATGACACAGTCCGATGGTGGTGGCTGGGCGTCACGGACGTCGAGTGGTAGTAGTGCCCGATCACCTCGCTGAAGGTTTAGGGAGCGCCGTGTACTCGAGAGCCTGGCTTCTGCTGCTGGTACAAGGCCTCCTGGGCTCAATCATCTCCATGAGGTTCTCCTGGGTATGTAGATTTAAAATAAAATAAAAAGTGCTAAATGTCTAAATATTTTTTAACTTAAAAAACAAACCAATGAAGAAGTAGCTCATCTCAAAATGGTTATTACCTGCACTGTAAGAGAATATTTCCCAGTGTGGAGAGCTTTAATTCCCCTTTATGACATCTCATGCACAAAGTAGTGATAGACAATACCTTATTGATTAAACATACATTTACTCTGTTGGAGATATCTGGAGTGGGTCATTTTCAAGCCAGTTGAAAACATATTTCTTCATACTGGACAAAAAAAAAAGCAGTAAAGCTTTAATTAAGAAAAAAAAGTTGCATCCTACATGCTTAGCTTGTGTACAAAGAAACACACAGAATAATGTGAAGTGGGGAAAAAAGGTAATAGCCGCCTAGAAACTTAAAAAAAGAATCCAATATCTTCTTGTGAAGGTGGGGTAAAAGATGCAGAAAGCACTAGAGGGCACTCTCTATCTCCCTACCCCTCAGAGCACCTCTGTTACACACACACACTTTACACACACACACACACACACACACACACACACACTCACTAACTCACTCTCACATGCACTCGTGCACGCAGAGAACATGCTGAACATTCAAATATGAAAGTCAGAATGAGATGTTCTCACAGCTACTAGGAGACAATCAATTTGAATTGTATTAATCAGTGCTTGCACTCAGGCCCTCTCTAGTTCACTATTCAATTACAACTGTTACATCTCATTCTCTCTCTCTCTCTCTCTCTCTCTCTCTCTCTCTCTCTCTCTCTCTCTCTCTCTCTCTCTCTCTCTCTCCTCCACTCTCTCGCTCTGCTCGAGTCTGTTTCTCAGTCTCATACTGTAGCCACTATCTATATTAATATTTCCCTATTGTTTTTTTTCCCCCCTGCAGCAGCATAGATGATAGATTTTAACCTAATGAAAAGCACTTCTGTTGAGATTGAAAAGCTCCTTAAACACATCAAAGCAAACCCTGTCTTTTCCTCCCCCCTTCCCTTCCTCACCTCTTCTCCCCCTATTTCCCCTCTCCTTATTTCACACTTTATTTCCCCCCCTTTCTTCACACCTTTTCCTTCATCACGTTAGTTTTTTTTAATCTGTACACTTTTGTTCTGCGATTCTTTTTCTCCCCCCACATCCCGATGTTAAATGGTTTGCATTACTGTAATGAGCTGCTCATTTACGGAGGAAGAGTGCAGGACTTGTATCATTTGCGCGTTGAGTGTTTGGCCCTTTGAAGCGCACATTGTCTCTCTGGAAACACATGCATATTTATTTATTTGACATGGACTGACATACAGTAACATTAGTGCTGTAACTTGTAACCATACACAAGTCCCAGATGAACTGCTCTTACTGTTTATAGCAAAATGCTAACCTGCAACACTTGTCCACAGGAGGCCTTTAGAAATAACAGATCCAAAATAAATAAGGGAAGAAAATTAAAACAGTTCCGTTATAAATACAGTGCAGTTGTTGAATGCAAAAATGGATAAAAAAGAAGGCAGTAAAAATATACTACAGACATTTGTGAACTTGTGTTTTATGTGTGGGAACAATGCTGTTTCTCCTTCATTCAACACCTTTGTTAAAAAACATTCAAACTGTGTTACATTTTCAGTTCATTGGGTGGACTATTCCACAGACTCAGAGCCAAGAGCAAACTCACACTGACCGTGTACTGTAAGAAGGGCACGTATCGACTAACTCAACCACAGAACACTGTACACCTGATCTGTTCAGCCTCGATAACAATCTGCATTCATAGACACACATAACCTGGTACACATGTATCATGCATAGATGCAAAGAAGAAAAAAAGTGCAAACAACATACTGCTGAATTATGTTTCTGAAAGTCAGGCTGTGAAGCAAAAGCTGAAATGATGTTTTTTTTTTCATTTCGGGAGGTTTAAAGTCTGAACTTTCTTTGAATCGTGACGTTCATACGTGTGGTCATTCTGCTTGTTATGGTAACAGAACTGAGCAGCTTTGCTTTTCCTGCTGATTTCTTTATTGGATTCCACGTGCACACAAAAAAAAAAAAAAAAAAACGGAAATATGTCCAAAAAATACCAGAGGGTAAAGGGGAAATGACCACATCTTCACTTGGTTTAAAACGGAGGCTCCGAGAAAAAAAAAACTCACCAACTTTCCTCTGAGCTCTTCACTTCAGCAGTTTGAACAAATGTTCATCTCTGGTTCCCAGGCACAGGTTACAGCTATCGCTACGCGGATGCTGTAATTGTCATTGTGGGATGTCTTTGTGTTGTGGTTGTGTAACTCTATAGCCTGCAGATGAAAGTCACAGAGACGTGAAGAAAAAGAGACCTGTTAGACCACAGGGAGACGAAAGAAAAGGAAGAGCGACACAGGAAAAGACACTAATGGAGGGAGGTTTTGATAAAAGAGTAAAAGATGCTGAAGAAAACAACAGGGAAGGTTTGTCGGGTTCTGTTTCTATTGTCTTTGCTTTGTCGTAACTTGAGCAGAAGATGAAAGTAAATGTGAAAAGTAAATGTTATAGGCCTCTGACACTATAAATAATGTGACTGTTGTACAATTTACCCATGTACACAGATGGCCTCCCACAGGGATGTTAAACACCATGGCGACAGGCGCTGACCCCAGTCGTAAAGAGATCAAGGGTCAACAGAGCTACTGAGGGGATGACAGTGACCCTGAACACAGGAACATCCTTTAGAGAGGATCAGGAAGAGGAGGGGGGGACAGAGAGAGGGGGGAGGGAGAGAAGTGGAGTGTAAAGCAAATATAAGAGAAGATAAAGAGGAAGAAATTAGAGAAAAAAGGAGGAGACAGGACATAGAAAGGAGACAGAAGTCAGAGATAAGATGATGAGCAAAGCAAAAAAAAAAAAAAGACAGATAATAGGAAAGGAGAAATACTATAGGGGAAGAAAAATAGGAAAAAAGACTGTTAGGAAATAAAAAGGAAAGGAAAGGACTGTTAGAAAGAAAAAAATTACAAAAGGCTGTAGGGAAATAAAAAAGAAAAACGTGTTAGGAAATAAAAAAGGTAAAAAAACTCTGAGGGGGAAAAAAGGAAGAAGACTCTTAGGAAAGAAAAAAAAAGGAAACAGCTTTTAGTAAAGACACAAGAAAAGAAGTGTTTGGGAAGAATAAAGGAAACTAGACTATTAGGAGAGACAAAACTGTGAAAAAGGGACTGGAAGGATAAAAAAATAAAAGACTGTTAGGAAAGGAAATAAGGGAAAAGGACTAAAACAAGACATTCACAAAAAAGTGTGAGAAAGGAACACTAGCATGCAGGCCAGAAACTGTATTTAGTTTGACAGTTTGATGCAGTTTGTGTGACTGAGTTGATATGCAGTTTATTTAATGTTGTACGATGAGGTGGGGAAAGACGCACTGTGACCCACATGTTGTTAGAGATAGCATTAGAGGGCGCACAATCAGGCTCCTGTCTGTTTTCTGAAGAAGACTTTAAGATATTCTACGCAGGACAAAACATTTATTTTTCATTGGAAACATTTTCTTAACAAGATTTTTAGCTGACATTATTGAACAAAAGAAATAAAATAAAATAAATACACGTCCTTGAGGTTGTCATAAGAAGAGTCCAAAAACATTCAGAACATTTTGAAGTAAGCAATACTCTGGTGAGAGAAAAATGTGTTTCAAAATGAACTTTATTCCCTTAATATTTTATAATAATTGATCAAAATGAGGGGGAACCAAAGCTTCCCAGAACACACTGTCCCTTCTTCCATTTGGACAAATGATCCTTTTAAAGTGGAACTCTCTGCAGCCTCACATCTTTATCTACACATTTCTTCTGTTGTTCATTTCTTTTCTCTGGCACTGCCTGTGAAGTTACCTCCTGGAGAGAAGTGCTTTGTGCTTTTTATGAGACGTTCTGACTACGGCCCGGTACAAAAACAAGGTTCTTAAACTGTCATTTTGCATTTAAGAGCACTTATCAATTTCATAGACGCAGTCAGAGCAGCGGTCTGAAGTAAGACATGAGTTATTCTGCGTGCGTCTGAAACGAGCCTCGGGAAAGGTTAGCCATAAAGTGAAAAAAAAAAAGGTGTTTGATCTATAGCCAGGTATTGATCAAAAATACTGTCTGAGCTCATGAAAATGTACATGAGTTTGTGTGTGCTTGTGTTGGAGTGCACTTTGGTTGATAGTGTGCTGTGTATACAGTAATGGCACTTGACGTGTGATTTGAGATACGGCCAGGTATTGATCAGAAAACATCACAGCTGCTTTAAACTTTGCTAAAGAGCTTTTGGTGAGACCTGATGGGGTGCTGTGACAAACTCAAGAACCATTTGGAGTCTGTGTAAAAGAGAGCGACGTAAGGCAGACGGAACAATGAGAGAAGAGAACGTCACTAGTGGAGATAATGGTTCTTCTATAACTTCTTTTTCTCTTCTAAACCCTACACATGTGACATGATGCATGTTCAGAGTTTAAAATCCAGTTTTCAATCAGTACCCTCAATAAAATAAAATGATGTTTTAATTTCTCACGTATACTTACAGTTTATTTTAAGATCATGACTTTTTCTTTTACATGTTTGATTGTTTTTCTTTCTTTACCAACACAAGTAAAACAATGTTTACTAGTGTTTTTTTTCAGAGGCTGACCTTACTATAAAGCCCCTGTCATCCTCCTCGATCAGAAACACTCTTGTGCTTACTTTTTCTGTCTTCCAGCTTGAAGTTTATTTTCTCAATGATAGATTTTCTAAAGGTTCTGTCAAACTGAGGGCCTAAGATCAACACCACTTCGTCCTTTATCGTTTGCAGTCATTTAACAGTGGGAAAGATGGAACATTTGTTTGCTTTAACTTCAAGAACAGTTTCTATGGTGCGCCAGGAGTGAAGTGGTTTGTGCGCACGCCCAATGCACGGAGGCTATGGTCCTCCAAGGGGGCGGCCCGGGTTCGAATCTCACCTGTGGCTTCTTTCCCCGCATGGCATTCCCCACACTCTCTGTCTCTCTCACTCCCAGAGTTCAGACTCTATCCACTGTCCTATCTTTACCATTAAAGGCAGAAAAAGCCAGATTTGAAAAAAAAAACTGAAAGATTGGGAAACACCCTATAATCTCAGTTAGGCTGAACCGTATGGGGAACCAATTTGTATTGCCTTTATTTAGTCAGATATAACATTAGTAATATGATTCATAATAAGTGGGAATTGTCATTTTTGCACCAAAATGTTGATTATGACAGAAAATCAATTACGCTAATTAACAAATATTCGATCTTACATTTGCAAACATGATTTATTGGCGAGAGTTTCTCTTCAGCGCTACAGTTCTTTCTTCTAAAGCTGTTCTGTGTCATACTTTATCTTTACCAAAACGCTGCAGCTTCTTTAATTTGGACATCACACTTTGCCAGACCAACGTTTGGTAATATTTCCAATAATTGAGCCTTTGATAGGTTATTAAGGGAGTTACCTTAAAACTTTAAAGCTGAGAGTTGAAAGTTAATATGATTCATTTTGAAAACAGACTCACTGCATGACTCACTCTACATGGCTGGTGTTATCTATTGTTTCTGCATCCTTTGACACTAACGTGACAACACTTTAACTAGTCCCAGCGTGGTCACATATCAGACTCCTGTCTGCAGTGTCAAGGTTATATTGTTGTTATTCTTCTTAGTTATACGCTTTGGAAAAGGAACAGGCATAACTCCAGCCTTCTGTTAGGTGTGTCCGCCTACAGTCTACTGACCTAATTGTTGTTCGACTAATTGGTGTGGAGTCATTTGTTTTAGGGTTGTTTCAGAGGTTAAGTAGACCCTAATTCACACACAGACTAAACCACCCACACACACACACACACACACACGCACGCGCACGCACACACACACACACACACACACACACACACACACACACACACACACACACACACACACACACACACACACACACACGCATACACACATACACACATACACACACACACACACACACGCACACACACACACACACACACACACACACACACACACACACACACACACACACACACACACACACACACTGTCTTGTGATCATAAGGGTTTGGAGCGTTTTGTCCGGAGCAGAGGAAGTGTGTGTCTGGTTAATGATTCCTGCTGGGTTCAAGCGGACAGAGTGGACCATTAAAGACTGCAGATAAGGAACAGGAGCAGACTGAGCGGCACTGGGAATGCTGACTGCCACTGAGTTTGAGTCAGAGGGGTATTTGGAGGAGGAAAGGGATAAAAAAAATGTTCAAACATATCATGTCACCAAAAGACAGAGGAAATGAACTTATTTCAGTTCTAATGATTACAGAAGAAAATCAAGTTGTTTTCTTTCCACCATGTTTCCAACATCTTTTGAACAATGCTCTTGACATCTCCTGATCAGTGTAAATGAAGATTAAGATTGGCAGACAATGCCATGGTTTGTTAAGATATCCTCTGTTTTAGCACTACAGCAGACATTTTTTCTCGGCCTTAATAAGCGTGAGGTAAGAGAGATCCGTTTCTGGGTTCTGGATCCAATAGTAGCGTGTAATTACCTTTAAGACCTGCTCCCTATGCTAAAGGATTAGCCGTAATCCATAACCAAAGCCATAACTATTGCTATGTTGCTTTAATTCCAGCCAGACGCATGCAACAAGCAGTTCAGCAACGAGGGCGCCGTCTGTCTTCATCTCCTTCCCTTCTCCTCACCTCCTCTCGGCTCGTCTCTCACCTTCTCATTTCAAATTGAAGTTGTTAAGCTTTGTGGCCCTTCGTCTGTGATGTCAGAATTGGAGAGCAGTTTTCCTGTTGTACACGATCCAAAATAGAGTGAGAGAGAGGTGGAGAGGGCCTAAGTGAGACTGACAGAGAAATAGACGGAGAGAGAGAGAGAAGGTGGGGAGGATTAATATCCTCAGAGGAGAGGTGCATAGGAGCAGAGGTGCTGTTGGTTTGAAATAGAGCTTAATATCCTTCTTTTACTGCTGATGGCAATGGGAACCTCAGATTGTGTGTGTGTGTGTGTGTGTGTGTGTGCGTGTGTGTGTGTGTGTGTGTGTGTGTGTGTGTGTGTGTGTGTGTGTGTGTGTGTGTGTGTGTGTGTGTGTGTGTGTGTGTGTGTGTGTGTGTGTGTGTGTGTGTGTGTGTGTGTGTGTGTGTGTGATTCGCACCTTGTGATGTTGTCTGTAAAAGAGGTAGATTAAAAACACACTTTCTTCACACAGATTTAACCCATAACATGCACAAAGACGCTCAGAAGATAGTCCTGTCAGTATGTTACCATACACGAGAGCGGCCTGGTTAATTACATTATAATCAAGTTTTCAATTCCTGGGGCGCCGGTGGCCTGGTGGTTGGTGCGTACCCCACATGTACGGAGGCAATGGTCCTCCAAATGGGCGACCTGGGTTTCGAATCTGACCTTTCCTGCATGTCATTCCTCACTCTATCTCTTCCCCATTTCTGACTCTATCCGCTGTCCTATCTCTGAATAAAGGCATAAAAAGCTCCAGAAATAAACCTTGAAAAAGTAATTTCATTCCCAAAGCTGTGCAATATCATGCTTACAAGACCCCAATTTGCTGCATTTCCATTAGTAAGATGTTTTTAATCAGCCAGAGCACTCTTACCCATATCAGCGAATAACAAAAGGTCATCTATCTGTATCAGTGACTGAACGAAGCACACAAATAAAAATGTTTATATAAAATGTGTGAAAGAGAGTGAAGAAATTGAGGGAAGAAATCAAATAGCAGTGAGTGAAAATCTACCAAACCCTGCACATGACAGTAAGGGATGAATAAACGTGCCCAATTTGAGCTGTGACTAAAACTATTGTGCCCTCACAGAAAATAAACCTCTTTGTAATGAGGAAACTTCTTGGAATCAAAGAAACAACGACAATTGAACGACATAACAGCAGAAAAAGGAAGATCTTTGTGAAACCAGACCAAAAAAAATCCCCCTGAAGAAACCATCTGGGTTCCAAAAATACCACAACAACTTGCTTTTGCTATTTAAACTGCATCACTATGTCTGTCTATTCACCTGAACTCTTTTTCCAAAGCTGAGCACAGGTCACAATCAGCTTTATCCAGAGTGACAGCATTTTTATTTGTTACACCTAAGGCCAAGCCATTATTTAAATCCTCATTTTTGACAATATGGGCTCACAGCACCTCCGTTTTGATTAAGGTCATGAGATTGTGGTTATAGGAAATAGGATCTGTTTAAAGCTCCCCTCAGGAATCTTCGCTTTGTGACAATTTCCAAAATTCCATGTATGTAGTTTCATTAACGAAAAATCTCACCCTGCCTTCTTTTCAAATTCACACGGATCACTAATTGAGAATTAGTGCTGCAGAAAATGTAAAATAGACGGCTGTTTCGGTAACACACTTTGTGTGACACGTACAGCGTGGCAGCAGCTACAGGCTTTAAAAATACAATATAGAAGTTGGAAAACACACCTCATTATAATCTGTTTACCTGCGTTATAACCAAGCAGCAACCTCTGTTGAAAAAATGAAGCGCATGCGTAAGTGCAAAAAACTGCAGTTCTTCGAGGGTCTGCTTGATGCTGGCTCCAAGAGCCCCCCAAGTCACATACACACCCATTCAAAAAAGCAGTTTTTATAGCAGTAATTAACATGTTTACAGCCTGGTACATAAAACGATATTGGTCTGATAAGTTGTTTTCCTCATGGGCACACACTGTACCGGGCTGAATTTTTTTTTACAACACATTCCTTCAGATTTTATGAACTATATTAGTTATCCATAGTTAGGCGTGTCGCTGACTTGATTGACAGGTGGGGAAGGCGTAACGGTTTGCCAAGAGGCTTAAAAACCCGCCTCAGCTCCAGTTCATAGCTTATCATTAGGTTGACTGAAAGTTAGGCTGAGACAGGATTTTGCAGCATGGCAGCGGCCACCGACGAGCTTCCAAAGCCCCCTGCTGTAACAGATGGGTGATGTCACTCAGGCGTTGTCCATTAGTGTTTACAGTCTATTGCTATCCCTGAGTGTTTGCATTGAACATCATTCTTGAGAGGCATAGACACATGGTTACTAGTTCTGCATGCATTCTATAGTAGAGGGTCAGAGTATTGCCATGTTGGAATTTATTCATTAAACTCTCTCTTAATTGTTCAAAATGCACTGCTTTCATCCAACACCCCGGCACATTCACCCTAATTGAGTCCTGATGAATCATGTCGACCTGTTAAGTGTCCTGTTGACCCGTGGATGTGTGTGTGTGAATGGCTGACGAGTGCTTGTTCTCGGCGGTGAAGGAAAGCCTGTTGTAGGTCACCTCTGTGATAGCTCCATCTCTCCTTATCACCCCTTCACTCAGTCTATCTGCCCTCGCCCATCACTCTTCCTCTCTATCTCTCCCTCTCCCTCTCTTGCTCTCTCTCGCTGTCACTCACTCAACTTTCCAATCTTCCCTCTCCAAACTTAACATCTTCGCCACAAGGTTATCGCACTTCAACTACTGAAACAGTCCCTGTGTGTGTGTGTCTCTTTCCTCTGAGTGTGTGTGTGTGTAAGTGTATTATTTTCAGATGCTAGACCTCCATAAAACATCAAAGTCGCTTTTTTCGGTCGCAGTGTCTCTACCTCACCACTTTAACATTTCAGGGTCTGCTGATTGCCTCTGTTTCTTCCTCTCTCTCCTTCACACACACACGCACACACACACACACACACACACACACGCACACGCACACGCACACACACACACACACACACACACACACACACACACACACACACACACACATATACACACATGCACACACATCCAAAAAGCACATAAAACCATACAAGCACTGGCTGCCTCCAAACGGTATGTGTCAGCTGGTTTACATCAGATCAGAGGCTGATTGGGAAAATGCCCATGCCCTCAGTGCAAACACACACACATGCATACCCACACTACCTTCTCCCTGCCCTCTGGCTTATTAATTTCCCAGATCGAGCATGTCCCACCATAAAGTGCTCTCCCTCCTTCTTGTGTCACACTCAATCTGTTCCCCCTTCTCTCCTGTGTCTCTCTGTGGAGTCTGGCTCATTTCAGTTCCCCTGGTCTTTGATTGCGTTCGCCCGAAATGTCAGGGCAAAGAACGTCACCTTGCCAAACCTCTGCCTCTCTACTTTTCTTTTTCCCCTCTTTCTTTTTCCACTATCTTATCTCACTTGGAAGATACAGCTCAGTTTTTGTCAAATCAAGTTCATGTTGGAAGCCCAGCAGGATCTTCTCCCACTCCAAAGCAAAGGGTTGTCTACATGCCTCCTCCAGTTTCCCTTTGGTTCTCACAGCTTTTCAACTTGTTAATTCTCCGCTCACCACAGGCCAAAGCAACAGTGCCTCTCTTCACTCCCGCCTCCTGTGCGTGTAAGTGCTTTATTTGGTATGTTGTTTACTGCATTAGTTGTGGCACTCTGGGTGACCCCGGTCAGTTGGTCTGAGCACTTTGAAGATGAGCAGTGTGTTAATCAATCAGATGGCGAGGCCGGCGCTCGCCCAGGTCAAACAGCCATCAAAGAGTTTAAGTGACATCCACATGCTGCTCATTGAGAGCCCAGTACACAGTTTGGACACTCATGATTGATGTGTGCTAATGCATGTGTGTTTATACCCATGGTAACACTCCTGTGAGAAAGTTGTTCCGTTTTCGCTCACAGTGATGACCAGCAGACAGGCTACATTTCAAGCAGAAGCAAGGAAATACCAGATTTGCAGATGTTAATCTCACAGAAACAGAAGCTAGAGTGTTAAAGATGTCAAAACTATGTTCCTTCATTTTTCATCTGTGGAAACAAACACTTAGATTAAGAGTGATCAACGCTTTTTAGAACAGATAGCCTACTCCATACAGCTCCATGAAGAACACGGGGAAAAACGTTGGGAGAAACGGTGAATTTATTCAGTAAACGAAACAGACTTTTAGTGATAAATATTTGCATCACATGCAGTAACTCACTTGAAGAAGGCAACTTTTTGCCTTCACATACAGATCACTCCTTGACCTTATGAACACCTGTATTTCTTTCTCATATTGTTTCTTTTATTCTGTTTATGACTTGCTGTCACTGTTCTATCATAAATGCTTGTAAAAAAGAAAGATTGAATGATACTGATGGGACTCTTGTACTGCACTACATGTAGACTTCTTTATTGGTAAAGTCCATAAATGATTTTATTTGGCTATCCAAAAATTGTGAAAGTAAATTTAAAAGAGTGGTCCTGATTCTTATATCAGTGTTGGTATCAGCCTCTGATACAGCTTAACATCATACTGGCCTCAGTTGTCAGGGAGTCAGTGGATGCACTGGTCTGGCACCAAAACCGATCAGCCCTCCTTAAAAAAAGAAGAAGACGGGATTCATGCAAGTTCTCACGATACATAAACCAACATGAAACGTAGAGTACTACTAGCATATAATGTCAAGTCAGTTCAACTAGAAAATGTTGGCTATCCAGGTTTTTATCCCCAACCTAGGACGTTAAAAAATCAAGCCAATGTAGAAGTGAAAAAACTGCAGTTCCTTGAGTGTCCTCTTGAGGCTGACTCCAAAAGCCAAGGATCCTAATTAGATCCCATGTTAAAATGCCAACTTTAAAGCAGAAATGAACATGTTCACAGCCTGGTTCAAAATATGATTTGGGTCTAGAGAGATCATTTCTTAATTGGTTCAAACTGTATAGGGGGTGAAATTATTCCTAGAGTTATGAATAGATTTGTGTAATTAGGGGACTGAAAGGTGGGTTTGTAAGGAGGCTTAAGGCCTGCCTCCGCTCCACCTCTTTGCCTATTGCTATAGATCCATAGATTTTTTTCTGGGAAATGACAGCATTCCCAATATGGCGACACCATCGTTAAACATCAAACTATCCATTTAGAAACCAATGTGTTTGTTGCTGACTCTACGTCCATGCTTTATACAGTCTAAGGTTTTTCCACCAATACCATGATTTTTTTATTTTTCAAAATGTAAGTCTTAAATTGTTCATTTCATATCAATAAAACAGTCAATGATCTCCCTGAGAAGCTAAATAAGAACAGTATTAGACAAACAAGGTAAAAGAAATCTCATTTTCAATGACTAAATATTTAAAAGAAATATATATAATAAAGCAAAAAATTGTACATGCATACACATAGAGTGGACATACAGTGATTTGTACTTATGATACTTGTTATTTGCACTCATATCAGAGGGCACTTTGTAACAGCCAATATGTCCACTCCTTTTTAGGCCCATGGAGGAGGTCATGTCAGAAAGTTTGAGAACCAATGCCTTTATGAATGTTGAAGAATTAAAGAAGTAACAATCATACTACTTCTTGTATTGACAAATCTTGCAGCTCAATAGTTAATATCCTCTCCCCACCCCTACTGAAACGCTACACGTTTTTATGAGAGACTTAACTTTCATTTTTGCTTTGCTCTTGGCACTCATGCACTTTTTCTTTTTAAAAGAGTTTCAAATTGGAGCAGATTTCAAACGAACATTGGACTCTTTCTTGCAGAGATGCAGGCCAGTACTGGCATGAGTGTTGGCTGAAGTGGGAGGAGAAAAATACAAATTGTGATATCTGCTTAGAAAACATCTTTTGTATCCCTTCTTCAGCTAACAAGGATGAGAAATGAAAAGAGATTTTCATTTGGTTTCAGGCCTACAGCAGCACAGTGACGAGGGCAAATCTGAGGCCAAGTTTTTAAACACAACACAAAGAACCGAGTGAATGTCTTTCACATTAGACATGACAGTTGTGCTCTCTGGAATACATCAGCCTTAATAGGCCTTTTTTTTTTCTCTGTTGTCCCTGCTTTCCATATTTAAACATTTACACACACACACACACACACATTGCACACACTGCATCAGTAAATCTTTCCCATATACCATCACTTCTTTCCGCAAGCCTTCTGTCTTCATCAGCGGCTAAAATATGGTGTATAGGGTTACAGCGGACAGGCTTGGAGATGGCTTCAGAGAAATAAGATAGCAGTAATGGCACACCATCATTTAGGAGAATGTAATAAGTGAATATCTAATAAGCCTGTAAAAGATGCTTAACCCCTGCAGCTCTGAGGTCAGGGAGAGAGATAGGAGAATAAGCTGATTAAGGATGGTTTCTTCTCACGTTGCGGTCATCACAGGATTGACCAGCTCCTGACCCCGCCGTTAGGAGTGTGGTTACCTCAGCTTAGAACCGCTCCTATGTTTGGATAAATCTGCTATTTATGGTGTTTGATAACAGCTTGAGCCTGATATGGGAAAGTAATAGGTTATGAATCTTTGTGTGGAGATAATGCAGGAGTTAATGGAACACCAAAGATTTAGGTTTTTTTTTGCTTTGTTAGTCACCTTTGCTCGATATTTGTTGCCTCACAATTCAACTCTAATGTTTGGAAGGATTAAGCACAAATAATTAGACATGAGGTGTTGCAAGATCTGGTTTGAGTAGGGGTGGGACTCTCAGGGTTACTCACCATATGATATGCGATACATAGCTCATGATAACAATAATATCAATACACTGATTCTGTGATAACTAATATACTGCAAGACAATCATGTAATAGTACATCATGATATCCTTTATAGACCAATACAAAAAGCCATAAGAGGTCAAGTGCAGAACTCATGTATTTATTCTTATTACGCTTAATCTCTTAACTCCTTTTTACTGCTGCCTGACAATATCCCGCTGTAGTCGTCATCGTCTTCTCCTTCTTACTTTTTGTTTGACCTTTATTGAAGCAGGTTGGTCCCATTGAGATCAAGAACCTCTCTTTGTGAGGGAGACCTGGCCGAGACAGTCAGCAGCAAAACACACAAAGTTACAGACAGAGACACAAAGGGAGACAAAGTACAATTCATAAACACTCAAATGTGCATTAAAGAGAACCATCTCTGAGTCAAATCTGAGAGTCAGTATTTTAAGCAGTCAAGCTAAAAACATTGACATCCTATACAATCTGCTTCCATGTCTAAAAACATTTAAGGATACCAGCTCCTTAAATTTCAAGTCTTCTGCATCAGATTCCAGGCTGAACACAACTCACAATGCTGAGTCAGAGCTTCACTTCTACTTCTTCTTCTACTTCTTCTTCTTTTATCCTGCTGTCTCCTTCTTCTTTGGCAAATTGACTTCCATTTAACTTCCCACCCTGAGGAGTCATGAAGTAGTAACTAGCTAGGTTAAGTTGTTGCCATTTAAATCTTTTTTTTTATTTTATTAAAATATTGATTTTGGCACCAGCGATATGGTAATTGTAGCACATCACGGTGACGATATATAGCTGATATTTTGTCACACTCATAGTTTTGACACAGAGCTATCCTTGACTAAAGGCACGACGTGCTCCATACTACTCTTTATATTGATCAGTCAATTGATTTGTTGTTTGAGGCTTGATCGACAAGCAGATGTGTCGGCCTGTATCCCAGGAGATTCTTAAATAAACTGAGGAAATTGTTTCTAAATGTGATTCCCACCTGTTTCTCATATCATGACGTACTCCTATCCCCCAAAGACAGATTTGGCAAAAGGCAGGCAAAAAGTGCCATGCTGAAAATGAATGATATCCAGGATTTAAGGTCAATCTCTGTCTCTCTCTCTCTGCTTTTCTTCACTCTAAAGGGGAAGTGTATACACAACCACAACCAAACACACGCACACACACATACACATACGGACAGAGGCAGATCCTAAAGCCATTTTCAGGCAGGGCAGCAGAGTGTGTCCTCATTACCGTCTGTGAGTGTGTAGTCACCAGTCAGTCACAGCTTCTGCTGCCAGAATGGGATTTTCCCCTCTTCTCTCCTCTGACTCTTGCACCTCTTTTTCACCTTAACTTCTCTTGCATATCGCTTCATCTATTTCTCAGACAGAAAATCATTATCAGCCCGGAAAGACAATTTCCTGCTCCTATGGTCTCTCATACAACGCCACTCCACACTCTTTGAAATCCTTATATTTTCTAACATGTTTGGGACACATTTAAAGATGAATAGTTGCCGGTTGAGTGCAACTACCCTCACAAGCTAAACAAAATATTGATCTTTTTTTTTGGTGTTTGAAATGATGTAGACAGTCTGAACAGTCTTCAAGGAAGGCATATGTCATCTCATGAGGGAGGAAAAGAAAGCTAGCTTCACTGTTACTCATAAAAAAAGGTTTTAGAGGATTGCACATTTAATATGCATGCTAAAATATCCGAACAATGGCTGCTGCATAATGCAATCAAAGGGCATCAAGGCAACAAGAAAGTAGGAGAACTCAGTTTGAAAATATCTCCCCAGATGTAGAAACAAGGATCTGAAACATGGATCTGAACATTTCTTTTGATACTCTAATTTATTTCATTGAAGTTAACCAGAGATTTGATTGCTAAGATTTGGCTAAACATGCCAAAATATTGAGTGTATATAGTTTTCTTATGAAACCATTCATGAGAGCAGGCCTTACTGATATAGTCCAATCTGTCATGAGGAAAAGAATAAATGCATTTTCACATAAACAAAATTATAGCACAAAAAAAGACTTTTTTGCACATAAACTCTTAGTGAAGCATTTTAGCACTATCTAAAAAAAATAGGCACTGTGCTTCAACTGCTGTCTCTATCTTTGACAAGGTGAACAAAACTGTTGGCCTGTAGTAAAAGGTTTCTCTCCTCTGCAGTAGTATCCAACGATTTCCATTTAGCAGCTGCAGAAGCAGGACTTACAGTCCCCTGATAGAGGATCAAAGGAAGAGGGAGAGAGAAGAGGAGCACACACAGGGATATTAGGCTGTAATGGCGACTAGATGAACTTGTTGATAGAGTTCTAAACAAGTCTAAGCAGCTGAACGCTTTTCTCACTCCAACAAAGGATTGATCTGACCAAGTAAGAGTTTTACAGAATGATGTTTATGGTTATTTGTTCTGCTTTTTAGCCTTGCTACGTATCTCACATTCTGCACATTTCTAGCCTGTAATTCACATTCAAGTTTGTGTGCTTATAGATGAGTACAGCACAGTAATCAGGACATGCATGGACAACGTATTCTCTTGCACCTGTTCTACATTCCCCTGTGGTCGGAGCCTGTCTGCTTTTATCCCCTCACTTTGTCAGGTTGAGAGAAGTAAAGTTGAAGAGGAAGAAATAGGGACTCAGAGTCTGTGAAGGGGAAGTATAGAGGGAGTTCTGTTGTTCGGTTCGGTTAACTATGAAGCACTCCTCTTTTATTTGATCTCCCTGCTCCTCAGAAGACTCCCAAACGCTCTGCAAAGGAGAGAGGAGGGGGGGGGTTGACGGCAGCAATATGTTTGTCTTAACATCAGAGGAGAGGTCTGAGTCCAGGTAATCAAATTTGGGGTCACATGATTGGACATGACAGTGGGGGGAACAGCATGGGGAGCCATTCCACTATACTTACCTTCCATATATTTCACATCCTTCCAGTCTCACACACAAAAAGATCCATTTTTAGAATACTTTGCCAGGTCAGCACTCATCAAAATCCAACATGCTTTCTCCGTGTGCTGTTCACCCATCTGGCCTGATGGAGCCTCTTCCCCATGGAGCTGCTTTACATGAAACATTCTGCAGCTTCAAAGCCATATTACTGCCTGTTTAGCAGTAATGTGCCATTATGCATGGCATCCATGAGCACAAAAAGAACCACATGTGGAGCAATCCATGTGCCCAAAGCTATACATTACATATGTTACATACTGTACGCATGATTATACTGTGTGTGTGTGTGTATAGAGGAGGCTCTACATTCTACTGCTCCAGTTTGACAGGAGAAAATAGGGTTAAATACCAGCAGTTGATTCAAAAAGCATAAGATTATTCATTTCCCTTTTCCTGTGGGAACATGCTCCCGCTCCACACTGTAAGCACACGCTTGTATACATGTACACACACACACTCACTCCTCCACAGCGAGTCTAATGTTATTAAAAACTCTAATATGTGCAGGTTATTGGAAAAGTGCCGGAGATAAAAACACGAAAGGGAGAGGGGACGAGGTTTAACATGAAAAAGTTTGTGAAGATTCATTTCCTCTTCCTTACTGAAGTAAAGACGTTCAAGTCACAAGCTTTTTTTCTAAAAAGAAAAAAAAAAGTTTGACATAAAATGGATTTCCCCCAAATGAGAAAACAACATCAGGGCTAAGTAAGTATTTGAAGGTGCTGTCAAAGGCTTTCTCTGTCTTTTACCTTCCTTCTTTCATCTGTCTCTCATCCCTCCCTCCTCCTCCTCTTCCTCCTCGTCCTCCTCTCTTCCCACTCTCATTAGTGAGGGTTGTGAGAGAGTGGAGAACAAAGCCCGGGCCCGGCTAATCGATTGCCGAGCAGCACTATCAATCGACTGGTGGAGCACAGGTCTCCTCCATCTGCCCAGCGATTGACGAGGCAAAGATTGATGAGGAAGACCGTTTAGTCTATTTGTGTGTTTGTGTGGTAATGCGACTGACTATGTCTTTATTTGTGATACAGAAGAGTTGATCACATCTTATTCGTCAGCTGCACAGTTTAATAAAAAGATAGTTTCAAAAGAAAGACATGTGTGGGGTTAACGGTGTGTGTGCAGCTATCTGTGCACACATGCCCCTGGGTGTAACAAAGCCCCAGACGCTGACAGATATTTGTTTCGGTGGATACTCTTTACCCTGGCACTATGTTTCTTCCCTGGCAGCAGTCAACACACACACACACACACACACACACACACACACACATACACGCCCGAGCAAAATTAAATCATACACTGGCATAGAGTCACACTTTACCCTGGCACGGTGTCAGTGCCTTTCAGTGCTGTGACTCATGCCAACCCTCTAATGGATGAATCCTGCAGCGAGCATTGTGAGTGTGTGAGATTTGTGCATGTGTGTTTCACCGGGTGTGTATGCAAGAGTATTTTCAAGGTGTTGTGTAAACATTGGAATTATGTGTCACAGCCGGCCACGCGACTCGCCCCGGTTTCATCTCGCATTTCTGTGCGTCTCCCTGGGAGGACGATGCTGCCACATTTGCATGAGAAAAGGTTGTCAGACTAACACCTTTCTTGTTTCTCTCTTTCTCTCTCCCTCGCTCCTTCCTCACCTCCCTCCCCCCTCATCCTCCTCCCTCTGTCTGTCCTTCTCCTGCGTCCACAGCGCTGATAGCCATAGGCCAGTACAGCAGCACCATAGAGACGGTGGATGCCGGCTGGTGTAAGGACATCACAGACCAAGGAGCCACGCAGATCGCTCAGAGCAGCAAGTCTCTGCGCTACCTGGGCCTCATGAGATGTGACAAGGTAACAAGGCACAGTACAGAATGTCTGCTTTCCAGGGAACGCTCTCGAAGGATCTACTTTCCAGACATAGCAAATAAGATTGTCTGCAATATGTAGTGTAAAACAATGTCAGGAGTTTGAATTATAACATTTTTGTCCACAACAAAAAGCTGAAAGAATGATTTATTGTGTTGATTGACATTTACCGATTTCAGACATTTTCTGCTTCCCTCATTAATATGAATTCAAATCAAAAGGTTTGGACCCTTGGCCGCACAAAATAAGCCACTTTAAGACATCACCATGGTCTCTTGGAAAGAATATTGTACATGGGTAACATTTTGGGATGTTTTATAAAACAGATTAATGATAAAAAGGATTAGTTGCAGCCCCTCTATGTTTATACAGTTTTAACAGCCTTTTTGTTGCTCAGAATGGGCTTGAAATGTGTATCATGGTGTCACTAAATGCCCTCTTATTCCAAATCTGTTGCCATTTTGAGAAGTGGGCAGTATTACAAAGTTTTTTAATCTTTATAATCTGGATTTTTATGACTGTACGGTTATTTTCGAAAACTAGCATGATTTTGAAAGTAGCATTCTCTCAGTACTCCGTCTACACCCACCCCCTCCCCTCTGTGCTCCCTCAAAAGCCACGGCCCTCACTTACATGCACAAGCGCCATTCCTCCAGAAGCAGACCTCAGCTCATCGCTTGCATTGTGTAGAAAATACGTCGTCTCATGTCTCATTCAGCGGTAAATAAACACTAGACTTTATCATAATACATGTAAAAGAAAAACTTGACTATTTTACTACTCACAACGGCCAACAACAAACTCACAGTATAAACTCCGTCATCTGTGATGCGGTTTGAGTGTGGGCTAGTGCACACGAGGGGTAGAGAACGAGCAGGGAGACAGGGAGGCTTGATTGGTTCATCAGATTGGTATCTCGTGGCAGACGTTGGTCGAAGTTTTTGCAGGTTTACAACTGCTACAGATGACAGATTTTTTACGTTCCTTTTTCAGATCTCATGAATTATTCATTTCTGTCAGGACCTAAAGACAATTTCAACCAAAATCTTAAAAAGTGTATCTGGAGAAAATTACCAACCCTGCCTTTAATGTCCATATTGGCCAATTCACTAGATAAAGGGGAAAAATACCCCAAAAAAACTTTTCCTTGCTAAATGTCTGTCATCATATTTCTCATTTTCTGTTCCTCACCGTAGCGCAAAACACAAAAACATGAACAAACACATTCACATGAACCCTCCAAAGACGCAGGTTAGGGCACCTGGCCAATTGCAAAGTATCCAGAGGAGAGCATGTGGAGCAGCTAATGCACTGCCTCCTGTGCCCTGTTCGTCCGTGTGATGCATGTTTCAGTCAGCCTATTTGGTGATTACAGAACTAAAGTGACATAATAACACACAGAAAACCTACTTTAAGATGCTGATCTTTCCAAAGACAGCCTTAAACTCTCCTCTGGCCTCTTACCCGTCCAATCACTTCCTAATTGAGACACATTTAGTCGGAGTACCATGGTAACAAGCCCACCAGCCTCTCCAATTGGTTCAGTGAGTGCTTCTACCACACAGATGCATCCACTTAGTGTGGGATCATTCAGGCTGACATGAGTTGGATGAGGGCAGCCAAGGAAGGCAAAGTGAGCATCTGGTTCAACCCAGAAACTTTAGTCTGTACTTTAACTGTACAGCCTGTTGTCTTGTACTGTAGCTGGTATACAACACAGGCCATAATCCCAGTGCTGATGGGGCTCCATATGGTGAGTGTAACAGTATGTTTTAATGAGCCTTTTGTTTTCTCATTGGGGCTACATTTTTACATTTGGGTTTTTGGCTGAACGAGTTTAAAAGCCGCTGCTGTGCAATAAAAAAAGAAAAGCGCGAGTAGAAGTTGGCAGAGGAGCCGAGGAGGGAGGAGAGATTTTTGACTTATAGAGGCGGCCCTTTCACCAGGTTGGGAACTCATCATTTTTATTTCTACATTATAAGATCAGGGATATCTGTGTGTCGTGGCCTCCAGGTTGACCCTATGGATTTCTCAGATAAAAACGCCTTCCCCGGAGATCGTTAAGCGCGACAAGAACATCAGTGTATCATATTTATCTATTTATACTGTAATAAAATTAAAACATACGAGGGTCTGGCAGTGACCCCCGTGGGTAAGGTCTCGGTGATGAAGCGGTGCGTTCAATTCACGTTATTGCGGACATGAATGTGTATCTATCATATTTATCTCGGAGTAATAAAGAGAAACTGCATTACATCGCAGGTGATCACTTAGATTCCATTTTCATTTAGTTCCCTCCTGCCTGAGTGACCCAACAATCGATATCTGCAGCCATGCTAATAAAAATCTGCTCTGGAATGACCTAGATCTTTACAGGAATAACAATGTTTCTTAGTTTCCCTCCACTGTGCGCTTTAATGCCCCTGCCTTCCAACATGAACAAATTCACCTCTCCCTCTGCTCCTATTTATCTATTCAGCCCTCTCTTCAGATGTGATATTAACGCTCGTTATTGAGCCTTTAGTATGGAAAGATAAATAATGATCCTCCCTCTGCTCTGATTTGGGGAATTTGGGGATGACATGTCTACATAAAGCTGTAATTGCTGTTATTAGAGTCGTAATGGAGTGTGAATCAAGCACAGAGAAGATTTTGACAGTTTCCAAGGTCAGGTACATGACAAGCTCTGAATCGCAGAATTAATTCACTGCACGCTTGCCCCCTTTCACCCAATTTTGTGTCCTAAAAATTGTGTTTGCATTGCGAATGAGCCTGGAGTACTGGAGAGGATTGGTTAGGCCTATACGAGATGAAGAAAGACCAGCCGACGGCAGCTACTTTCCTTTTATTCTGGTTGATGTTGCTTTTTATTATGTGTGGGGAAAAAAGGGAGTTACACAAGATAAGGTCAGGTTTCAGGAGGAGTCAGAGGGAGACACAGGGGTAATAGGAATTTCGCTCAAAGGGAAACAAATAAACAGAAATAGGTTGTTGTTACCGTGGTCGCAAAGAAAGCGAGAGCCACACAGTGAGTTAAAGAGGTAAAAAGGTGAGAGGCTGAAACGGACCAGGGAGATTTGTGCTTTATCTACAAGTCGGCCCAGGGGCAGCAGTGACCATGCTGCCTTCTCCTCTAACTCCTCTCTCCATCCTACCTTAAAACCTCCTGCCCCTCCGGTTTTGCTCTCCAGGTTCTTCCATCACACCAACTAAAAAATCTTTGCTTTTGTTTTTCTGACCTTTAATCAGAATTTGTACAAACTTCACATTTAGACATGAACTGAAGCTGACACGCCTCTCCAAAACGACTCACAATGAGGGTCTGTTTGATATCTTTACTAAGGTCACTCTGAACGGCGGTTTGGCTGTTTTTATACAGTATGTGTTTTTTTTCCCTCAGATCCGGTGCTTTGACCTTTTGGTAACCCTGCAGCCTTTTCTTTGCTTGAGACGAGTCAAGTGACTTTTGAGTCCCATGATAAAAATCTGATTAAATTACACACTAAATCATTTAAAAAGAATAGCAGCCCTGGCAATGTTGCACCAATTACAAATGCTTTGACTTCTGCTAAGTTTTTACAGATTTTAAATTGGTTCCAGATGACTTGTAATCTATGTTGCATATCACATTTTAAAAGAATCAAATCAATATTTTAAAATACTTAACAAAATACTTGTTTTATTAGAGGCAATGATATCAATTGACATTTCAGACATACCAGTGATGTAGCATGCTTTCCTGTTGTTGTGCATCACAGAAGCTAAATCAAAAGGCATGTCCAATTGAATCTGTGGGCACACTAATCTCATCTTCTCACTTCATTTTGTTCTGGAAAGAGGCTGGGAGTTAACTCTCAATCCACAAGGTTCCCATGTAATGAAAGTCTTGTGCAAAAATTCCTAGCTCCTTTCTTAGTGTTGACAATATTAGAATTGTCTCTATGCTGCATTCATTAGTCTCCCATGTTTAAAGTCAGACACTTTCTCCATGCATTCATTACTTTTTTTCTTTCCTCAGCTTTGTTTTGAAGGCATACATGACCGTTATGTAAGATCAGATTCTTAGGTGGAAAAAATGTTTGTGCTGAGCTTCAAGGTGGTTTAAGGGCAGACTAAAAGGACACGTTTCATGATAACCTTAAACAGGAAAGGATTCTAGGTAAAACGATTAAGTGGAAGAATTTGTGTCCATTGGATTTGCGTGGTATTTTCATACCATTGAGCTTGATTAATCTGAATTGGTCGAACACTCTTGGCTTGACCTGTAACAACCTGTACATGTTTAGCGCACACTTGACGACCCATCTCAATATTTATCCATCAAGCAGCTAATGTCCAAGCCAACTTACTGCAGCTGAGGGGGTCATTGACAGACGGTGGCCCCAACAAAATAATTACAGATTATAAATGTTTGCATTGCCAAAATAAATGATTGCATACACATCTACACGGTGGTGTGTTTTGGCATGTAGTGATTTCTCACAGAAGCTGTGTTGACAGTGTTCAGGACATATTACAAATACTCTGATGGTATTATTTCCCTTACAAGGACTTTGCTTGGTTTCTGTTCAGGATGTGTATTTTGCAGGAATTTAGTACACATAACAACAACACAGAGGTAGAACAAACTGGCCAGAATTAGAGATGGTGATATAACATGTTAACAAACAGATCTCCTCTACAGACATTTATAGTTTTATCACCATTAGGGTCTCGCTGAAAGTCTGGCCCACACTCAAACATTTTTAAAATCTTAACAGATGTTGAAAAAGTGAGAGACCCAACACAGGACAACAAATATGAAAAGATTAAACAGTTTGTTTCCTAAAGTGTGTGGAGAGTACCGATTCAGATCCTAACAGATTCCATTCATGAACAACCAGAGTCCGGACTCTTATAACTCGCAAAAATGTCCCGCAGTCAAACTCAGCTTTAGAGTACAAACAAATATGGCGGACGACTGGCAGAAAGTATAGGCAATAGTTTTTAGACTACTTTGTTTTTACTACTTCACACAAAAAAGAAGACTATCTGGATAAAGTTGTGCGGAAATTGTAAGCATGGGCTTTACATGTAAAAAGGTTCAAACTGATCTGCTGTGGTCGCTGTGTTTTCTTCTTCCGTCAGCTTGCTTCCCAATCGGCCATCATTTCATTCACATGACTATCCAAAGAGTGTGTGCTCGGCTGCCCTCGAGATTCCCCCACACACACCAGGAGATCAGATCATAAATAGCAAACATGTTGAATAGTTACGATTTGAAATTAAAGCAGCCGCAACGTCCTTCCATGAAGGTCAGCTCACTCTCCACACACCTCACACCAAAGGCAAGTCTGGCAAGGTAATCATTAGGAACATCAAACAATCTCCACTTAATTTTTTTCACAAGGGCCCAAAGTTAGCCTGATTATCTTGTAGTGTGTACACTGCTTCAGTCTGTCTGCCTTACAGATGTTCAGTTGACTAATAATGGTTTTAGTCTCTCTTATTTCCTCCCTCATTTTTTTTCCCTTCCTCCCCCACAAAGCTACCTTCACCACTAACTAATATGGAGTAAGGTCTCAGTGGGGGTCCTGTTGTCTTTAGATAGATACAGTCTTGTGCTAACCTTGAACCAAAGTGTGGACAGCCCACTCAGCTCACTGTCTTTGCAGAGCAGCTCGGCCCCCCGTGTAAATTTGTTTGGAATTGTCAAAACGCTGAGAACTTAAATGCAACAGCTTCCCTGAATGTCATGGGACTTTGAAAGTGTAGAATTCATTTAAGAACCGTTAACAGGATTCATCTGGCTCTCCTCGTGTGGAGCAGTGTAGAGGATCCATTTCCTCTGTCACAGTTTACACAAACAGGCTTCCGTACTGTATGCATTTCTTTTCTCAGTTAGAATTTTGCATCCAGTTTTTTTCTGTACAAACAGACTTAACAGAAGCACAGATATGAGTGGACTCTTTAAAATTGTTGGGACATTGACTTATTTCGGCTCTCTGTAGCTGTGTGATATACGCTTGTAAAGTAAGGAATGTGTGCGTTTCTCCCAGACTATTCTCTCTCTCTCTCTCTCTCTCTCTCTCTCTCTCTCTCTGTACTTGTCAGTCTGAAGGAGTTCCTTTTTTGTCTCTGTGGGTTCACACACGCTCAAATGCAACATGTCTGTGTGTGTTCTCCAAGAGGAATTTATGTTATTTGCTGGTAACACGGCTCATAATGGAGCATTGAAATCAAGACCTCTCCAGGCCTGAGCAAATGGCGTGCTCCGCCTGTCTCAAATGATTACACCCCTCGGGGGGCCAAAGCAGTGCATTCTGGCAAGAGAAGAAGAATGCGATTGATCCAAACTCACCCAAAAATAATCAAATCAATTAATTGTGTCCTCTTTCAGCTATGCGGCTGTGCAAGCCTTTTGAAGTGTTCAGCTGAAAGAGTCAAGGAAAAAGGGGTCTAAATCTTCAGAAAAACGGATCCTTGTTGTCTGACAGCGTATGTACGTATGTGTCTCAGGAAAGTCCCGACCCCCAGTGAGACTACTGTTAAATGTAAGGTCTTTATCTGTGGGAGGAATGCATCTTTCTACATGTCTGCTAACACCATGTTACCTCATTATTAATCCAGGCTATGCTGTAAATCTGTGAAGGTCAGTCCACTGGCATCAGAGTGGTTATTTTTAAGCTTAAACCAGAACTATATAGAACCAAATTCTGCTCTTCTGATTGGGGCAGATAAATAAACACGCAAAACTCACTGTATGCTAATGCTGTAACATTTAGGCCTGTTTTGTCAGACCACTAAATCAAGACAGCTGTCCAATCCCTGAAATTTACAGTAAGCTTAATTGGTTTGTGCAGAATCAGAATCAGGTTTATAGCAAAGTAGGTTTTCACACAAAAGGAATTAGTTTTGAGGATTTTGTGCAAAAGTAATCAACACAGAAAGTGGAAAGCTATTGAACCGCTTTACCTCTACTGTAAAGGAACTTAAATAGATTAAGATAACAAAAAATATTAAAAGCAATATAATACAAAGTGTGTTCAATAGGTGTAATGGAAGAGCTGGAGTTGTGCAGGAATCTGCACGATGATGCTGTGTGCACAAACATACCGTAATGTGTCAGAGTGTAAATCACTGAGCTCCTTGTCTTGACGTGTTTTCATATATAATGGGCCCTCCTGGCTGCCCTGGGAACATGTTAAGCTTTCATTCTTTGTTGATGTATCACTTTGGGGATTTTGATGCTATTCAGTCTCGGTGGAATGCTTTCTTAAGAAGCGCTTTCATAGCTTGCACAAATTGTTTCCCTTGTTTCCTCTCATCTTCTGTCTTTACCTCCTTCCTTATCTCTTGTCATCCTCTCCATCTTCCTCCATCTTTTCCCCACCTTCCCTCCTCTCTTCTCATCTACCTTCCTGCCCCCCCCTCCCTCTGCTATGTATCCGCTACTTCATTAGAGTGAAAACAAATGGGCAGCCTAGGTTGTGAAACAGAGAGGAGAGCAAATTCACACAGTCAGCATGAAACCGGACCAGGAAAATAATGACACTGACTGCTGTTGGCCCCCTCGGGGACAGCTGGTGGAGAGAGTAAGAGTTATCAAAGTAATGGAGGAGAATAGAAAGTACAAAGAAGGGGGGAATGAGGATAAAAACAGCAAAAATGATTCAACAAATGACAGAAGCAAAGAGGAAATAAAGGTTAAATTAGATGAAGGGGAACAATAGAGTGAATATTTGCTAATTCACTTAGAAATTGCCACCGAAATAGTGTTTTGTGTAAGCAGTTTTGAAGAGTGCGCCCATTACCTGTAGTGAGGTAAAGCAGCGTTTTGGGGACACGTATGAGTGCCGCGGCACCCCCCGATAAAGCAACCAGACAGACCTTGTTAAAAGAACAGACATCCCAATCAATATGGCCGTTCCACTGGTGCATCCAGCTGCCGGGGACTATACACAGATCGGCACGGCGCAGCAATTTGCAGACATAAACAAGGGCCTAATTGTTCAGGGCCCTGAGGTTCGGAGTGAGGAAAACAACGATGAAGCATGGCGAAGAGTTAAGAGGCGTTTTAAGTCTCGTTTAGGAAATGAGAGTTTGGGAGTCGGGAAAAACTTTCTTTGATGAGTGTTGCTATTGTGAACGGCAGGGATCCTCCGTTTAAAGGCTCCGAAAGCGAAGGGGAATTAGGAGAGAGATGCAGCGCGCATGCACAGCATCAAGTGCAAGATCGCCAGGTTTCACTGGTTCCCATTTTCCAGGCTTTGGTCAGGCTCGAGCGTCCAAAGTCGGGAAAGTAGTTTGAAAGAGTCATTTGTTATTTGTGATTTTCAGTGTAATCTTGGAGTCTCATCCCACACAGAGGAGCTGTATTGATTGGCAGTCTTAACTGAAGCCGACTCCTGATCATCCCTTCATCTTGTTTCTAAAGGGCAGCAGAAAGGTACAGTGAAGGAGAGAGGGTGAAATAAAGTGAGACACCGACAGAGTTCACCGAGTATCTGAAAGGAATCTCAGAATTGCCCTTCAACAAAAATCTACCACACACACACACACACGTGCACACAAATCTGACCCCACCTGGCTCACACACACACTCGTGCATTTCTTTGCCTTACCTGCACCCGCCTTGTCCTCACTTTTATTTCCCCCCCTGTCCTCCCTCTTTTTTGTCTCTTTGTCTCTCCCTCCTTTACTCATTCTCCTCCAAGCAAGGACAGCCAAGGTTGTTTGAATTTTGGATGCCGTTCACATCTTTTGTTCATTCAATTAGTTCATCCAAGTCACCCCCCCCCCCCCCCCCCCCCCACACACACACACACACACACACACACACACACACACTTCTTCTCCCCCTCATCCCTTTCCTCCCCCTCCTCCCTCATCCAGCGGTGTTTACTCATCACAACGGAGGTCAACATAATCTCATGGAGTCATGGGCAGACAGTAGACGCGTCTCAGTGTGGCCTGGAAACTCAGACATTGCCAGTCCTGATGTGTTTTTTGGGGAATAACTAACATTTAGCTTAATATGTTTCCCCCCCTTTTTTCCGGCAGATATTCAGAGAGACAGCAGGTGGTGGCAGCCATTTCTTTTAGCCTGCAGGCTCAGTGTCTCACTGTGTTGGTGATAAATAAGCTATTAATGCTAATGCTCTGTATACATCTGATACATCCTGACGGGGTTGGAACTTTTGTTTTCTTTCCCCATCGATTAGGCCTTTGATTTATGTCCGAATCTATAATTGATTGGAGAAAGAGTAGCCATATATGGATGTAGTTTTCAAACTTTAAATAAGTTTTGCTGGAATGGTGTGAGAGAGTATCCAGAAGAGCTTTCAGTTGACCTATGGCTGTTCTTTGAGACACAAACATTTTCACGCGAGGTAAAAGGAATCAGATTTGTGCTTAAACCAAGAGTGAATAAAACAACAGGCTGAAGTCTGTGTACACACTGGTTTTAATTAAGCTTTTTCTTTTTTTAAATTTCCAGAAATTATTCAACAAATCAAAAAAATGTGATGTCCCTAAGTGGTGTCTACATGTTAGGCTTGGAGACAAGACCACTCTCTGGTAGTGAAGAAGTCCATAAATCTAATTTGAGCCTTCTTTGCTCTAAAGAATCTCTATGAGTTTAGTATCATGGTTTTCTTTCACAAGGACACGGTCAAGCTGTCCTTGTCTTTATTCATTCTAAAGACTAAGGGAGTCATGCCAAGCACAAAAAAAAATTACACTGTAGCTCTGTTGTGATACCTTAAAGGAATTCTGCTTGTGTCTGACCTCCTGTAAGTCACTCTGGAATTTATTCCTATAGTATTTAAAGGTGTGTGTGTGTGTGTGTGTGTGTGTGTGTGTGTGTGTGTGTGTGTGTGTGTGTGTGTGTGTGTGTGTGTGTGTGTGTGTGTGTGTGTGTGTGTGTGTGTGTGTGTGTGTGTGTGTGTGTGTGTGTGTGTGTGTGTGTGTGTGTGTGTGTGTGTGTGTGTGTGTGTGTGTGTGTGTGTGTTTGCATCCCTACATTGTACTATTTGACCATTTGAAAGGGGGTGGTATTTACGGGGCATTCAACAAGTCTACTGTTAGCGAGCGACAACAATATATGACCTAAACTCGTCCCTGCACTTAGTCAGAACATGAACTCTCCATCTCTGTCACCATCCTTGGTTCTCTCTCTCCTACTCTACTCTACTAGTACTAGTATCTTACAACGCCATTACTTGAAAAACTGTTAATTAAAAGTTACACCAATCAGCCATGACATCATGACCACCTATGCGGTCTAATGCAGTAAAGTCTACTTTAACATTTTCATGTTTGGTTGACATGGTGAGGGTGATGGTTCAACTTTCACCTTTCTGACCCGAGTGAGAAAGTGTCGACTGGAGTGCATTATATTGAAGTGTTTCTAATAATGTGCCCACTCCATTAACATCGTGAGTGGAGCATAATATTTAGAACACCTTTTAATTTAATGCACTCCAGTATACTACCACCACTACAACTCAATATTAATATCAATTAATAAGTAAAAAAATAATAAAATAATGTAGAAGCTTCACAAAAGTAGAAGTAGAGCTGTTGTGTTGGATGCATTAGATTGCCCAGGTAGTCATAATGTTAAGACTTATCAGCGAATATGTTGAACAATATTTTTTTCATTACACTGATACTTGTGCTTAATTTACTCTATATGGCAAGAGTCCTCAAAAAGAGGTCTGAAGAGCTACACCTAACCCGTAATTAGACCCAGCTGAACTTAATTGATTAAATGCTATTAATATTAGTGATTATAAATAATAAATCATGTATAATTCATGAAGAAAATCCATCCGTAAAGGACTTGAGGTGAGTCAGATCATGTCCAAAAGAGATCCAAGGACATTTGGACGTGATTCAAAATGCTGTCAACACAAATAGACCTCTTTACTGTCCTTTCTCTCGTCTGCACCGTGTGTTCAGAGCTAATGGAAGGTCAACTTTGATCCACACCAGTATGAGACATGTTGACCTGAACACCCACAGTGAGACTCGCATGAATAAAATGTCCCCACTAACGGGATCTTTTTCTAGATTGAATATAAATCTGATCTGAACTAAATTAGGTACCTTTGCGTATAATTTATACAAGAATATCAAATCTAACATGTAGGCTGGTTAGTCCACTGTCACCACGACAACACTCTTTTTAATAAGCCACATTTGGGTTCTAGCTAACAGATGTAGCTGATGGTGTTTTACTTTGTTTTCTCCTCAGAGACTAACAAATAAATTGTGCACAGCCTCTTGAGTCATGGCATGTTTTCCTGCAGCCTGCAAAGATAAGACGGCCGGCGTACAGAGAGGGATTGGACTGAGCTTTGTGCACATTCCTTTAGTTACCTTTGTCACGCGTGATGGAGTGTAGGGTTTACAAACCTGGCCTCCAGAACCTTTCTCTCTCTGACCCTGTTCTGTTGAGCATGTGTGTGTATGCACTGACACTCTGCTTTTCAGTTCTGCTGCTCTCTGATATTGTGCAGAGATGAGGTTGTGTGAACAGGACCAGACCTGAGTTGTCCCAATCGGCGCCTGACCTGTTTTTTTTTTTTAAAGCACATTCAGAGCCATGCACTGCAGCTTTCTGAGACTAAATCAAAATGTTTGAGCTCAAGCTGTCCCTCGGTAAAGAGCAGTCTATTCTTTAAGCTTCCCAGCCGATGCATCAATAGTTCGTTTAGAAGTATTGAATCCTTCAGAATAAGTTTGTGGCGACTTTTATTTTGTCTTAACACTTCTGAAATCCTCTGCTTTCTACCCCTCCCCCCCCTTCAGTCCTCCCCCTCTTCTCAGAGACAGTGAAGTATCTTTCAGTTGTCCAATCACTCGTTTAGAAACTTTACAGCAGGGGCTTTTCCTCTGAGCTGTTTAAAGAAGGCTATAAATCTTCTCTGTTTAAATCCAGACTTGTTTAAGCTGCCTTTTACTAAGACCTGATGCACTGCATTCTTCTACTGCCTAAACAGGCTTTTTAAACATTTACCCCAAATGTATTTACTGGTTGACTGATACACTCTCTACATGAGAGTAGACAGGGAACGGGGTTATTTGTCTCTCTTTATGGACCTGGGACCTGCAATAGCTGCCACATGGCCGAAGAAAATGGAATGAAAGAAGAAAGCCGGAAGAAAAGGGGAAAAAAAAACAGCCGACCTCGGCTAAATTGAATGAGAACCAAAGGAAATAAAAAGAAAATAGGGCAATTTTATTTAAAATAATGATTATTTTGTTATATTAAAAGAAGCACTGAACATATCTCTGTGGTCTTAAATCTGCATGCACATTCATTTAAATTCAGTTCTGTTTTTATTTTAATCAGCAGTCTTGTTTTATTGCTTTTTTCAGTGTCATTGTTGCTTCGTACGTTCCAGCACACAGTGGGTTTGATTATTCAAAAGGGAGCGCAGGCCATCTTTTTTTTTTTTTTGCCAACTACTTCCTAAACTCTCTCCCTCTATCTTTATTCCATTTCTCTCGCTCGATTTGCAAGTAGCACTCACAGGGTGTTCTCTCCACGCCGCTCTAATACGATATGCATCTTCATGTTTGTGTATCTGATCATCGATTTACGACCCTGTTCTTCCTTTTTTCCCCCACTGAGAATGTGAACTGCGGCTGCATTAGTCATCTTTACGACGTATTTTACTGCGCTGCTCACTAGGAGAAGGTCCAGGGCTTGAGGTAAATGTATGTTTTACGTGGTGATAGAGTGCATTTGCATCAGAGGAACAGTCTTAAAAAGAAGCTCTCAGTTCAGAGAGTGAGCACTCAAAGAAAGGGCAAAGATCATTCGGGGTACTTGCCGTCACTTACCTTTAGCTGTCATGTAAAAGTAGAGGAGTGGTTGTCAACAAACGGTCGCGTACGTCATCATATAATCTAGTCAGGTTTACCGTGCAGCATGTTCAAATAAAAGGTGCTTTACGCCGAACATCGTATCACACATACATCTTTTCATTTTTCCCCTCATCCCGCCCTCGCCCTCTTGTAAACCCTGACAACAGCACATTACCCGTCAGCATGCATTACAGCGCGCTCAGATCTACAGGGCAGCATCTTTGAAGTTAAAATGGGGGAAAATATCATAAGTATAGGCCTCGCTCCAGATAGCTGTGGCTGCCCTCCCAGATGCCTCTCAAAGATTAGAATCATCAGTGTGTAGTGATCTGCTCCATCGTATGGCGCTCCTACAGACTTGGCTGCAGGTTCGGAGGAGGGGTTGTACAGAACGGTTCACTGGATCAAGACTGTACGAGGGAGGAAAAAAAAACTCACTGCCAGAGCCATACATCTATAGCACCATCCCGAGCTCTTTCGCCGATATCATTATTTAAGCTTAGGTTGCCTAGCAGCAAAATACAGTGAAGCCCAGTTTCAAGATTAAACTATAGGGGGGGGAAAAACTGCTGAATCACCGACTTGAAGAAGTCAGTGGCACCACTGTTTGTAATCAGAGGAATCCCCTCTCTACCAGTCCGTTACCCACAGCCCTCAGTCTGACCTTCATGTCTCACATCAGCTCCGAGCCGCAAATACCAAGCAGGTGTGGTGATGTCATCGCAGCTCATTCAACATACCACGGAGCCTGCAGAAGGGCAAACAGCCGTGTTCTGAAAAGAAAAGGGTTGTAGCTGTAGTCTGTTAGAACTTGCTTGGAGAGGCTGATGTTTTTGAAGGCCTTAAAAAGACTTCCAGTGACTCTGGTTGTCATGTTTCTGCAGAGGAGGAAAGTTAATGGATGGTATTGATGTATAAATGCCCCTGAGGATTTTCTGTCTACAAGATTTTCTATTTGTTGGAAGTAAGTTGTTTAGAAATGAGCAAAAGTCATTCCAGGAAGACGGTTAATTAAAATAAATCTCAAATTGGGTACAAGAAGTTTCTCTGCTGTGTTGTCAACTCTAAATGTGATTTGATTGATATTAACATCACACTTTTCTTCAGTCTTAATTGCCATTTGCCTCTGCAATAATAAGATGTTTGATTTCCAGTCATTAGATGTTGACAGTAATTACATCTGCAGACTTAAAAACAACCGAAAACATTCATCTTTCACATGTTTTTCTCTGCACTTACAGTTTTATCAACAACAGCAGCACCGACCAGTGCAGTAGTTAATCTTGTCATGATTCAAATCAAAGTGATCTTGTTGTAACTCAAATATTTAGCGTAGCTGCAACCGGCAATTATGAGATGATTCAGCGTTTTGATTGGGAGCCGTTTTTGTGTGTGCGTTGTTTGCTCAGCAAGTGGAGCTGCACTTAATTAGCATTAATGAATGTTATGGCCTTCCATCAGTTTGACAGGTCTACTCTTTAGATCTGTTTTAATTGTAATTAAGCCCTGATTAACGAGCTGGGGGATGTTTCATTCTCTTTTCAAGAATGTTGTGTAATATGTTGTGAAGGCGGTCAGGGGTTTGTCGTTTTATCTGCTAATGAGGCTCAGCCATATGTCATAACAAACCGAACTTCTCTCTGTCACAGCAGCTTTAGGATGCCTCGGTTAGACTGCAGCCATCCTTGTAGGAAAACCACAGGTGTTTATTTGGAGATAACAGGTGTGGGGTCACTCGTCTAGCTAAAGGTTTAAGACGCCAACCAACAACTGCAACTTTTCCAAAAATCAGGCACCTCTCACTCCCATGTTTCCTGTTATTTCCCTTCTACGACTACTAGTAGAGTAGAGGCGTCAAATGTCCCCATAAAAAAAACATGTAGACAGACCAGTCAATAAAAATCTCTAAATTCATGATTTCAAAAAGAACTTCAGTCAGAGAAGACAATGATTTAATCCTCTCTTCTGGAAGTTCATCATTAACATTGACGCCTTTGTTTGGATGTATTTAACATTTTCCCAAGTAAATAAATTAAACTACGTATGTCATCAGACTATCATGACAAAAAAGTGATCAACCACTGAAATAACAAAAAGTGACAATCTCAATTTTGGCCTCATTTAATCAAAGACAATTTCCTTCCCAACTTTCCGGATGAAGAAGTGAAATGACCATCTTCATTTAGTGCACATATTGGTAGATATTGCGTGCGTGCGTGCGTGCGTGCGTGCGTGTGTAAGCTTCCAAGATAAAATATCCAAAAATAGGTCTCCTGTTTTTAGTTGACTGTGAACCATCAATCAATCAATCATTAGTTGTATAGCGCCAATTCATAACAACTGTTATCTCGAGACGCTTTACAAAAGAGCATATGGGATAATATGCAGGAAGCATTTCTCCTTTGTATTCCTGGCGTTCCTGTTGTCCACACGTCGTGAATGAATGAGGACGGCGATGGTTTAGGGGACGACACAGTCAGATGGTGGAGGCTGGGCGTCGGGTGATGGTTTAGGGGACGACACAGTTCGATGGTGGAGGCTGGGCGTCGGGTGATGGTTTAGGGGACGACACAGTTCGATGGTGGAGGCTGGGCGTCGGGTGATGGTTGGGACGACACAGTCAGATGGTGGAGGCTGGGCGTCGGGCGGTGGTTGAGGGACAACATAGCTGCTTCACTTGTTCAGTTTGATCTTTCTTCAAGTGAAAATGAGGATGATTCATTTGTCAAACTATCATTTGTTAGTTTGTTACTCTCAACATCTCATCACAATCATTTAGATTCTTAAAGGGAATATCAATCACTGCTTTATTCATATAATAATCTCTGCTAATGAATCATAGATCACAGCAGTGAGTGTGTTGCTTCCATGTTCTCATTTCTACTCTTACGTGCTGATTTAATGCACCGTTTTCTGCGGCTGAGGTGTCACAATGTTATTTGTTATTTAAAGCTTTCTGTGTGTTTGTGTTTCCGTCTCTTCAACACTGACTGGAGTGAGAACATAGACCGTTTTCCTGCAGTTATTCCCAAGAGTGTTCTCTGAGCGTCTGATCAGAAAATTTAAGAGCAAACATAAAAACGGGTGAGAGTAAGAAAACCTTTGACCTTGTGATCTTGGTTTTATTTTATGTTTTTCTGTATACACTAAGTGTCTGAGTGTTGGCATAGATAAGCTGAACTCTAGCTTTAGTTTCTTTCTTGGCAATCACAGTGAAAGCCATCCAGCCGGTGTTTACGTTTAGTCTTCACTTTGGATTTGCAAAGTCTCCATTTTTCTTCTGTTTTCTGAGAGGCTGATGGTGGTCTGGTCACTTGAGCACACTTATGTCTCTCTCTAACGCTGCTGCTTTTATCCTAACTCTGACTTTTTTGTCCATCTGTCAGTCTGTTTGCTTTCGCCGGTTTCTCTATTTGACAAAAGATGCTGATAGCCTCCACTTAAAGAAATAGTTTGAAATGAAGGAGGAATAAGAGCGAAAATGACAACTGAAACATGTCATATCCTGAGCTCGAGCCAGGGAACTCTTACCATGCAAGACTTTTCTTCCAGAAAACACAGAAACCAAACGCACTCCTGGGCAGTGAGCTCGGGAAAACTGTGAAGCACATTGTCACTGCTTTGGCAACAACAAGGGATGACTGTGTGCTCAACATGTGTGCGAGTGTTTATACATCATTTCCCCTGGAAAGTGTCATGCTCGCGGGTGGGCGGGGGTCGGTTCTGGGTGGGTTGAGGTTAACCTCTTCAGGTCTCCAGGGTTACTCTGGCTCTGCTCTTTGTCAGATTCTCAGGCGTTCTCACTCTCGGCTGTCAGAGACGCTCTGACGGAGTGTTAGCCTGGCAAAGAAGTACGGGAGTGGCTATTAGCTGCTTGTCTTTCTAGTCCTTAGAGGACTTGAAGGACTCATTAGCGTGTGAGCTCAGCTGTCCACTGTTGCTAAACCCCATCGCCACAGTCCAATTCTGTGTATGTGTGCATGTGTTCATGGCACTGTATGCTCTTTAGAAATTGCCTTTACATATTAATCTAGTGAACTGCCATTCTGACATTAACAGTTCAATCCATGTTTCTGATTATCTTAATGAGGCATCATGGAGTGGTGCCGAGACGGTCCACTGATTTTTAAATGACTCCATTAAAATGAGGTCATTAAAAATATGTCTTTATTAGAACTAAAGCAGTAAGTGTTACATGTATATGATTTTAATATATTGCCTCTTTTTAATACATGTAACCAAGACTGCTCTGGAGTGAGAGACTTAAACAAATCATTAGATGCCCAGTGTGAAAACATAAAGCTTGACAATGGACTCAATTTAACAAATTGCCCCTATTACAAGTCTTTCAGATGAACTCATATTGAGAAATGATCAATGCCTATGAAGCAACAATAGCTACAACAAGCAAAAGCATTGAATTAAGAGTTCTAACAATCAGATAAGTAACAGAGGACAGGTTCAAAATGCATCAAGTGTGTCCTAAAATAATATTTATGTTCCAATATGAAAACTAAAACAGCTTTTTCTTTTGCTGTCATCATTCCCCTGCTTATACTGGACATGAAAAGAACCTCCACATAATGCACCTCCAATGGAACCAAAGGGGACCACAGTCTTTGTTATGTTAAACTTATTTGATGTTAATGTGAAGCTCCTGCAGTCTGAGTGAGAAAAATAGTCACTGTACAATCACTGCTGTTTGGTGTAGACAAAAAAACAGAAAGGAGAGAGTCTGCACTAACAAGAAAGCAACTCAGGAAAGAAGTTTATTTATTTACCACGGACCTGTGAGGAAAGCTAGAATATACAGTTTATGTTTTCCGGATGGAAAGTGTAGCTTTGTTCCCTTTGACGTCCAATAGATTCAGAATATTATCTCTGAAATAAAAAATGGTTCAATGGACATACAGGCTCCCAATAAGAACTTAATTATTTGGAGTGGATCCTTAAATGTGTGGCCTTGTAGTCAAACAGGAGAAACAGGAGAAGTGAGGACACGGACACAACTCACAAACTTCTTTCAGAGCTTTTGGATGCATTATAAAGTTTCAGCTTTAAGGTGTACTTTTCTTGACAGATCAACTTTCCAACATCCACTGTTAATTCAAGAATCATTACTCAAAGGTTTCTTTTCTTAAGGTTAATCTGATCATAATGTCAATATTGTGTGTTTTTGTGTGTTTTGCAGGTGAACGAGGAGACGGTGGAGAGGCTGGTGGTTCAGTACCCTCACATTGTTTTCAGCACGGTGATGCAGGACTGCAAGAGAACCCTGGAGAGAGCTTATCAAATGGGCTGGAGCCCCAACACCTCCAACACCTCGTAGCTACTGCTGGATCACACACAAACACATATAAACACATAGTTACACAGAGGCTCTTTTTTGTGTACAGACTCACACACACACACAATGTTTGCAGTTCAGTCATGTTTGCTGCTCATCCACTGTTCAAACATGCATGTGAACATGTAGCTACACACTCACAGACAAAAGGTCCAGTCTCTCAACCGTTTCATTTGAAGCACATCTCCCATTTTAATACTTTCAAGTCATGTGGGTCTTGTTTTGTTTTTTTAATTAAGTGGCACTTCGTACACCCACAGATCACAGGTTAAAGTCAACATCGTGACTGACTTCTTCTCTTCATCATCGCTTATAAGTCGGATTATTTGCAACAATATTGTGTACTTTCGTTGAGAAGAATCTTGATTGAATAGTTTGTTTTGGTGCAAAGATGTTCACAAAATAAGTGTTATTTGTTATCTACTTTAAGTGTTACCCAGTCGATAGAGTATTAAGCGTCATACATTAAAGACCGCCTCCTCACCTTGGATAACGTGAAGGTAAAGATACACATGGAGGAGAAGCCTGGTCTTTAACATGTATCAAGAGATCAGAGGCATTCAGCGACATGCAAACCAGGACTGTTTTTAATGAGAACAGATTGAAAACTGTTTGTTGCCCCAGTTGGAACCAACATTTCGCCTCTGCAGTGATTACTTCCTTCAAACTGAACTCTGATCACACAGCACAGAGCAGAGACTTGAAGATCAGGAGAGGACGTCCAACAGCTTCAGCCCATAAGACAACTGAACTGCCAGGGCGTCGAGCTCCACTGGAGGCATTCTGAGAAATATCTTTACGTTTATTTTGACCATTTAGATGTTTTTTTCCCCCCCCTTCCTTTCTTTGATGTTCAGTAAAATGTTAAAGGTATGTGTGAACTCGTGTGGAGATTGTTGTCAAGGCTCCATTTGAAGGACGGATCCCCTTTGCTGTGACTTAATACACACATTGTTGTAGTACAGAAGAAAGATTCAGGCTAGAATAACTCTGATTCAAGGCAAATGCATGGCAGGAAAACAGCATTGATAATTTTCTCAGAATGCTGCTCTAGTTTTACAACTAAAGAGCTAATGTCTGCAGAGGAACTGTCGCTGGCATTAGCCTCTGTATGACCTGGGGTCAGTGCTGGTTTTTCATGCCACACACAGATTTCCAGCTAACTGAGCATCACCTTGAGTCAAAAAAAGAGTGAAATCAAACAGGTCTTGAAATAGAAGTTGCCTTTGCCTTTAAAGAAACCCTGGGTCATGTTAGGAGAATATATTAACCACCACCACCACAGGGATGACAGGTAAGAGGAAACGCTGCCTTAAGTGGTTTGTCGGTAATTGCCATCCCATTAGCAACATGGAATGGACCTGGAATTGACTAAAGAAATGTTTATCTTCTCTGAGTTTATCTTCCATATTCCCATTATTTGATCTGATATTTACATATAATCAATACTGTGTGGGATTGACTTAGCCTAATATTGGTTTTGAGCATATACTTGTAATATTATCTATGTAGCAATGCAATGAGGGATTTCTCTTTCTTAGTGGTTTAGGATGTTAGGAAACAAACTGGCCTGGGTCTAAATCCAGGCTCAGTGGAAGTTGGTAAGTAGGAGTTGATCATTTTTTCTTTTATTCTATAAGAACTCAGTAGTGTACAGTTGCAAAAGCAAATAACCAGGGTATTTTTCTATGGTGTGAACCAGCTCTGGGCTCAGCCTCCACACACTGTCACTCAGACACCAACAATAGCTTCCTGAGCCTAGAGTCTCGGCAGAACTGTAAACTTTCTACAGCACATAGAGATTTCAGACAATTAAAAACATGTTTCTTTTACCCTTGTCAGGATTTGTAGACTTTAATCGATGGAGAGTCTCTCCCTCGGCCTGTCTGTTTTGTTCTGTTTCTGGTCTTTTGTAATCCCCATATGCACTTTCTCCTCTGCTAGATGTTGACACACTTGATTCCTGATTTGTTAAGGCAACCGTAAATGACTGGATTTACATAAAGATGAATAAAACACTACAACTTCAAGCTTATGTTATTCTCTTCTCTTTGTGTGTGTGTGTAATCGAGGCAGAGGAGGAATATTAATACTGACAGTGGAATACTTTACCGCTCATTTTACATCATCTGTGGTGGACTTGAACTTTTTGTTTCCTGGAGTTTTTTCCACACTATTTATTACATCAATTATTGTCCAACACAAAGAACACAATGACTATAATGGTAGACATTATATTATTAAAAAATGAACATAGATTCCATCGGTGTTCCCAGGATAAATGTAAATGAGCACAGCAGCATGTTTTCCAACACAACTAAAGGCCTTGGAATGTGCAAGTATGACACACCGAAGCTTTTGTTTCATTAGCAACAAAGATGTTTTCCTCAGATACCCATGCATTCATAATGCCTCTTCTAGAGTCAAACTGCATTTCCATTCAGGTATACGTCTGAATTCAAGGTCAAACTATTGCCACAACCACAGCAGCTTCACATGTGAGACACAGTTAGGAGACATCAGCTTACTACACAGCAAGAGAGCAAAGGCCTCAAAGAGCTAAGAAGCTGCCACTCTATATGTTCGCCGGTCTTTGACGATATTGTCCCTTTCAAGTGCCTATTTTACTGTTCAGAGTGTTTGTGTTGTTTCATGTCTGGCGATCAAACGTGGGAGATGGCATCAAACGCGATGGGAAGGTTGTTTCTACCCAGATAGATTCTTTGAGTTGTCAACACAATTTGTGTCAACTTAAGGCACAATTCATCCGAGGCACTAAAGAAGGTTTTTTCTCTTATTAAAAGCACAGAGAGAGCTGTTTGGCATCAGGTATCGATGCGTGAAATATCAAGCGTATAGATGTAAACCACACATCTTTACATTGTAGAATAAAACATATATATTACGTACGAATTAACTGCTGTTAAGAATAAGGACAGCTGATCAGGCAAGATTAGATTTTCCACATTTATACATCGAACTTTGCATAAATAGCGTCACTCTACAACATCAACCTTTAAGATCATTTCATTGGGAACTAATTCCCTTTTTTATTTTTGTGATTTTTTCCCCCCGAACATCTTCCAAATACCTCTTTGAACAATTTTATATTGTAAGCTTCAAAGGTAGTGTCTGTTCCAGGGATGTGATATTGGGTGGGATTGTAATATATTTCACAGGTGTTCATTTTATTTTGTCCATTTCCTGTTTGAACAACACTCACTCACAACAGAAGGTTAAAAAAATGCAGCTGCTTGAATCCAAGCAGATTATAAATACAAACAACAATTGAAAAGTTGTGTCTTTGAAAGATATTCCCAGATTATTTCTCCTCACATAGGTGTTGTTTGCATTAAATAAAAATCTGATTTGCATAAAAAATGACTTTTTGTATACAGTATATGTAATTTTGGACCATTTTGCCTCTATTTTTGGAAAAAGTATATACAGTATATATGGGTTTGAGTCATGGAGTGAAATATGGAAAGGGTTGAAACATGCAACATAAAGGACAACTTCAATCAAACTATGGACATTGCTACTACACAGTATGTGTCTTTACTCTTTGCCACCATCATGCATTGAGATAATTCCCTCTGCAGTAGATTTTCTTTTATAGACGTTTTCACCTGCTTTGGGGAAAAGCCACAACAGCATCAGTTGATATTTCCTTCTTCTCCACAGCTGATGTCTGGAGACAGTAATTCTGACCCTGAAGGTCTGCTTTGGACTCATTTCCACAGAGACCTGAAGGGTTGTCTATGGCAACAGCCACACTTTTTACTTTCCTCTTCCTCTCCTTTATACTCCCTTCTTGTGCATACTCTTAGATAAATAGGATGAGAAAAGGGCAACTGAATAAAAAATTGAGGTTTTTCTTCCCAAGACCTCCTCACCAACTGTCCTTAAAGGTATAATATGTAGAATTTGGTTTGCTAATGTTTACATTAAAATATGTAGATTAATTAAAAATTGATTAAACCCTTTTTATATTTTATTGTTGACTACTTGCATTATGTCAAATACTTCCAACAGTTTTTAAAGCCAGAGAAATCCGTGTCTTGTCGGCAGCTGCAATGATGAGCCGCCATGACACACACAAAATGTTGATCGTTGCCAAGGAAACACCGGATGTTACGTCTTGGATGTTACACGTGAGCTGCTACTGAAAGCTGCCGTAATGTTGTTGTATATGCTGCTTTGATAAAAACGTCATGTACATTATACTCCGATACATCGTCTGTAAACATATTCTCTTTCTCAGGTCGGTTTCGCCCGTTCGTATTGACTACGTTCACCACAGAGTTCGTTTTCACCGGAGGGGGAGGGGCGGGGCAGTAGCAGAGAGAAACACTCCAGTGATTCCCCGCGAGACTCGACGTCATCTTTTGTCATTGTTTTGATTGAGAGCCCCCTGGCGGCGTATTTTACATACTGTGCATTTAAGACAAAAGAGATTCATACTCACTGAATGTTGTTCTCTCTTGCAAGACAACAGTTTTTCAATGCCTTTTCTTTTGGCAATATGGTTTATGATATGTCAGCCTAACAAAGGTTTGTAGAGACAAGAGGGTCAGATATGCCTGTGAGATTATGTCCTTCAGTGAAGAGGTTTTCAGTGTTACTTCTCCAGCAGGGAAAAAACCCTTCTCCACTAGCTTGTGTTTCTCTGGCCCTGACAAGTAGAGACATTAATAATTTGGCCTTTGGCTTGGTCCCCTCTGCATGTGTTAAAGGCCCTCTAATTTTAGAATGACAAGGTCTTTTTAATACCTCTGCTACAAATGAGCTGATCTCCATGCACTCCGCTCCAGTTTCTCTCTTGAGTAAATTATGCAGCTTGCTGAATTTTACTGCCACCAATTAGCGCCTTTGCAAATGTGAGTGTATGCCATCGATTCTCCTGCTGATTGAGGTGGATTCCATCAATGGCTCTCGCTCTTCGGACTTCTGCAATATTCATCAAGGTGGAAGGAGGTCTGGCGGCACTTGGTAGAGAGACTGCCCTCAGGAAAGGAAAACAGTGTGCAGAGCATGGCAGAATAGCAATAGAGAGCAGTAATTAAACTTTGTAAATATTCATGTGGTCATTACATTTTTAATGAGGTGCTGATAAAAATTGATGCTGACCATACAGGGCATTTGTCATGTCCAACCTGCAAGGACGTTAGTCTAGAAATTCGTATTTTCAAGACCTAATCATAGCTGACATTGAGGGATGTCCTCAACAGAATAGGTAGGCGCTTCTTTGATCTTCCTCACAAGACTGATACAAAGCTTCAATTTATGATCATGGCATGTTTTATAAGCACTGCATTCAATGAGAGTTTCACCAATGCCATTCTTCCTTTCCAGTACCAATCCCCATACCTATCATGAAAAATGTTTTTATTATTGATGGAAAAGCATGGGTTGCTGGCATTTCGCTAGCTTTGATTTCCAATGATCTCTTAGCTAGTGCTGGACTGTTGTTTGTTTTATGTCGCATGAATATTAAGCTGAAGACTGTATATACTATGGACAATGCGCCTCATCCTCCACCATTATTTTACACAAAGATTAAGCCAAGAAACCTGTGACAGACGCTGACATATTGTGCATTTCAAGCCAGAGTCCACGCAGAAGTGATCTGCTGGAGGAGCAGCAGTATTGACATCACACCGCTTCCGCTAACAAAAACACACATTTAAAATAACAGTGAAACAGAAAATATCCCTCAGGTCGGTATAGCAATGGAAGTTCAATGACTCCTGTTAGTGTTTGTAACTTTTCATCTCGCCATTCTCTCTAGTCTGCTAATCTGGTGCTGTCAATAATGGCTTTTTATTTTACCACCATCTGTTAACATGGAGGGGGGTGGGGGGGTATATGACCTATACTGCATGCCAGTAAGTGCAGGGCTTTAAATCTTTTGGCTTCATTTGAGGGCTAGATGTTGCGCTGTCCATTCTTTGTACAGTCCATGGCCGAAATCAGTGGATTTTTTTTGTGGACTAATGAATTATCAGACTCCATCCTCTCTAAGCATTTCTAAGGTGTCAAGAACTGAATAGGTTGAATCCTTGTGTTTGCACTGCATGAAAACAAGATGTGGATGCTTCTGAGCAAACACTTTAATGCAGTAACTTGTCAATCCAGACAATGATGGTACCAATGATAACGTGGGACTTGATCGTATCTTTATTAGAAACCATCTGACACAATGCAGGCCGTATCACTGGCTTGGGAAAATCACTCCATGTTGCACCAAAACCTTTTTACAGTGCATAATAAGGTTCATTTTCAGAGCTTCCTTTAACAAGTCATTTCTTGTTTTCAAGTATTATGCGTAATCTCAGTGGGTCATCTTTCCCCGAGATATCTTTCTTGTGGTTAAAGTGTCTCCTCTTTCCGACTGGCTCCCCTGACTCCACTGACTGTGGAGGGTCGTGTCTGCTGAAGCTTCCCTTCATTCTATTCATCCTACACTGAATCAACTTTACTCTGGCACCGCTCTGCATTCCCTGCGCCTCACCCCTGCCCTCCTCAAAACCCAGCTTCTTCCTTTCGCTTGGAAATTATGTCAATCATTTGTCTGGTCGCATCTGGCCAAAGTGCTTTGAGAGCTTCCAAATTGATCAACATATGAAAGAAAAATATTTCCTGTCCATCATCATATACTGTTCTCACCCCTCTCCCATGGGAGCAAGGAGGTATTTGCCCATGCTACCTGCCTGACTATGGACTTGTGTTGATTCTGCAATTGGGAAAGAGCATTTTGTTGAATAGTGAAGATGTTAATGGATTGACTTTGTAACTGACACTGCCTTTGAGCTCCAGGAGCGAGTTCAGTGTTTCTCTTCATGACCCCAGAGGAGCATGTGCAGTTCAGGCCCAGACGAGACCCACAGACATCACCAGAAGTGAGTGTTTGAATTATACCAGCTCTTTTACTTGTTTTGGACAGTGGAAGTCAGTTAGAGGAGGATGAATTTTCCTCCCAGTCACTGCATCTGAAAATTGAACTTGAACATGACAGAGCCCGGCAGTCCTCGGCTTGATTTATGAAGATTTATGAGTATGAATTCCCCTATAATGGTTTGCTTCACACCAGGGGCTACAACTAAACCAGCTTTCCTGTCTAACCTCATGAAGATAAAAAGAAAGGAGATTTGTTAATCCACCAAATTTTGACATCCTACCAATAGGCTCATTCCGGACACCCTGGGGAAAATATAAGCCAATGATTCCCCTCAAAAAGTGAGGTGTGTGGAGTATGTGTGCCGGCAAAGGATAATGAAGTCACTGTTACTCCTCTCTTGTACAGCTCGGTGTAGATGTTGTCTCTCTGTCTTTCAAGCTGGAGTTAATTGCTGTGTTTAGGCAGCGCTCAGCCTAGCTTCTAAGCGGCAAAGGTTAATTAGCAACAGAAGGATTTCCACACAAGATATGTTGACATTTACATTTCCTTCCTGGCTAAAATGAGAAAGAACCCAATTTGGTGGCACTGGGATGGGAAAGGGGAGAAAAATGAATCCTCTACAAACATCCTCATTTCTATGCAAGGCTTGGCGTTGATATGCAGATTTGGCAGTTGGATGACATTTAAAAGTAGTTAATTGTGCAAATCTTTGTTTTAGACTGGAAAGGTCGTGGATAGTGAGAGTCTTTCATCATGAACGAACCCCCCCCCTTCATCAGCACAGCTGCAGAGAAGGGAGGGGGAGTTTGTTGGTTTCTCTGCTGACCGCCTTATAAAGTCGCCCATCGCTTTTCAAGGTGGCTCATGAATATTTATATACACAAACTCTTTGGAAAAATGAAAATTAATCTGCTTCCCGTTGGGAGATGACTTGGCTATCCGTTTTCACCAAAGGACCTTATTCTCTCCGTTCAGCAGAAGAGTGCTTCGTTGTTTTCTTTCTCATATTCCTAAATGTCTGATATCAAATTAAGCATGTTGCTTCTTGATGAGGGACAATTTTGTTTCATTGCAATGCATTCTGTCTCTTATTACAGCAAAATCTCAACAATTCTGTGATATTTCTCATATAAGATCTGTTTGTGTTTGGGTACCATCATTTACTAGATATTGCAATTTTGGGGTGAAGTTACACAGTGAAATATAATCATTTTCTGGAAGCAATACGATATCGCTAAATAGATTTATTGCATGTTATATTTGGTCCATATTTTGGATATTACCACCTAAACGGCAACACTGGTGAGAAAGCACAATGAATTAAAGATACAGCAGGTGCACAGATTGGAAATTTTACACCTGGTTTCACCTGAATAGCACAAATGGATACATAATTGCTCCATTTCATCACTTCCATTCGCTGGGTGACATTAAAGGGAGCTCTTTTAGAGAAAGAAATAAGGCTGAATACAACCAACTGGGGACTTGAGCGATGCTCAAATCTGATAATGAATATTTCTATTTGTCTTTCAGCAGAGAAAAACCTCTCTTTGATTTAGCTACCATAAGGGTTCCTCCAAGGATACGCTGGTCTTGTTTGCTTGCTGAAATAAGTCGGTGCACATTTAATCAACGCCTGATTCACCGACCGCTCTTAGTTTTCTTCTTGAAGCACGATCCTACATCCTCCCAGGGCGGTTTTCATCAATTAAAACAGTCCAGCCATGTTCTAAAGCTACAGATGGCCAGCGTCAGACCCGACCGAATTTAGGGTCTCCCAGCCAACTGCTCTGACATGTCAGACATGCTGGTATGCCTTGTCACTCCCCACTCCTCCACTGTAACAAAGGTTGGGCCGACTCCCCTCTGCAGCGCTGGGCCCAAGTGGCTCGCAGAGACGTGAGGCGTGACGGAGCCCCCGTCTCAAGGCCAAGAGTGCACCCCCAGACATCCTTTCAAAGTTATCCCCTCCTCCTTCTGAAACTTAGTGTCCATTTAATCCTTCTTCAATTCCATCTCTCACCACACAAACCCTCCAATCAACACCCTCTCCGCTCCCTGCAGACAGTCACACACACACATTCCTCTTTGCATTTTCCTCACTGAATGCTCCCCTCATTTTCCGTCTCCAAACCTCACACGCTAACACTTGCTACCCGCCACCTCTCAGCCCCTCACCACCCCAACCGCCCAGTCCCTCCACCTCACTTCGGTTGCTTTCCAGGGGTGTGCATTTCACGCCCTGGTGACTGGACAGGCTCGGGGTGATTTCCCAAGGTGGAGGCTGAAGGTTGGGCAGGAACCGGTGGTGTGGAGTGATGTCAGAGCAGGGAGCAGGATTTGTGTGTCTTGGTGTGTGTGTATGAGCTGTCACTGCATATCTGTGCGTCTGCATGTGTAGGAGTATATAGTTTGAACTCCCTTCAAAAAGCCAGCTGTACAAATGCTGCACTGAATGAGAGAGGTGTTGAATTAACAAGCCATACGAGGCAGCCTATTCTCCGGTGTTGCTCCATACACTGACCTGGCAATAATGAGGCAGAGACACATTACAATGGTTCTTTATGGGTTATGTTCTGAACATTACTAGACCAAAGGGGCTAATGTGCTGGTGTGCGGAAAACCAGATGAAATGACAGTGCTGCGAGCCAACTGAGCGTAATGAGAATACTGTGTTTTGAATAAACCAAAATGGGGTGAATTTGCACAGGATGTGGGCCAAGGCAATGTTCCCTGCTGTGCTCTTTAGACAGTGTTAGGGGATCTTTTTCAAACCAGCATGACAGTGCTTCCTCCTCTTTGGCTGGGCTCTGAAAAACAGGATTTCTTTTTTTCCTCTATTTACTCAGGCTAGTTTGACCAATGCTGCTTTTCAGAGACGCCCTGCTTCACCCACATTCAGTTACTCACTTCGCACCTCTGGGAGCCAAAGTTTCCCCCATGGTCATTCACCGAGGGGTTCTACTTGGCCAGCCGGGTGTTAATTGCCTTGCTCGGGGTCACTTCCACAAAAAGGTTACTTGGGAAGTTTCTGGCTTTTTCTTTTTTTTCATACCTCCATGCTCAGAGACTTGGAGAAACAGCTTTCAAGTAAAAGGATAAATTCTCTGAACTACCCTCATGGTGAAGCTTCTTGGTCAAGCTTTGAGTTTTTTGGAGTACTCTCTGATTTACCACCTCACTATGCTCAATATGAATGTCAAAAACTCAACTGCAGAATTGTAGCTCATTGTTTTTGGCTCCAATGTTTGTTCTTTAGTAAACCATCCAAAGTGTAATTAGCTAAATGTCTACATGTCAACACTGGGACTGGATCCAGCTACGTGACGACCAAGCATGTCTCTCCAACTTTCTTTTGTTGCTCTAATGTGATGTAGTTCCTTTATATATAGAAATGACTTCATCAAAAGGAGGCAGGATTCCTATCTCCAAACCAAACATGCAGAACAATACACTGGCACGAGGGCCATGCCAGACCATGAGGGTTTATGTGTGTGCAAGCATGGGCACTAACGTCTTTGCCCATAAGCAAACCCTACGTGACCAGCCTCCAGGAGTCTTGTCTGCTTGTCCAACTCCCACCATTGTATCGCCATAAACAGCCACTATTCAGGAAATTAATTTCTGTGGTTAAAACAAGTGACAACCTGTCTCCTCACAGCTCTTCCGAGAGTTCGTTAAAGATCCTGCCGTTTGGAGTGAAAAGAAACAAAAAGAATGGAGAGACTGCAGAAATTACTTTTCTGTGCTCTTGAATGGTTTTTCAGCTTTCCTTTGTGCGTCTCGTTTTTCTTAAGTACGACTTCTGTTTACATAAGTGATCTATTTTAGAGGTTAACATTGTGTCAAGTCGGTGCTGTTGCTTCAATTTGAAAAACAGACATTCACACTAATGCAGAACTTTGGTTCCAATAAATAAGTGCCTCCTCATATGATGAACAATTAAAGCAAGGAGTAAGCTAATTGTCTTAATTATGTTTTCTTTCAGGAAATGTGAGAAACCGTAGTCATTGGCTGAAAAACAAATAGACACACTTGTGTAATGAATCCTCTATATCTTTGGAGTGTGAAATGAAAAACGAATGCCAGAGATTGTAACATTTCTGTTTAATAAACTCAGCCAGAGTAATTCAAAAAGTTTTGTGCAATAACACAACTTTCTCGGCTAAATCGAATTCCACCTAATCAAGGCTTTTATGAAAACATGTCTCTTTATAACCACATTAGGACATGTTTGAATTTCTTCACTGAACCACAATTAGTAATACATGTGTAATAAGAGTCATAGAAATATAAATCGTCCTCTTCCAAATCAGTCTCAGCCAAATTAGATAAGAAACGCCACAACGGTTCAAGACAAGCTAAAGAAGAAATAAGAGCTGAGGCAACAGTGCATGAAATATTGCCAGGATCTGATTGTGCTGATGTCTCTGTTTGGGCGCCAAGTTTATGTTTCCCTCGAGTGTTTGTTCTGTCTTGCCTTGATAGACAATAAAAGATTATTTCCATAAAAGAGTATGAACTCGTCCGGCTGTTGTTCTCCACTCTGGATTTTTCCTCTATTATTCATCCCTTTGGCTCTGTCCTTCTGTGTCTGTGTTTTCAGAGCTGGTGTTTGGCTTTAATTTCTCAGCCTGTATATCAAAGAGGAGGCAGGTGTGCCGTGTTAGTTCTGTGTCATGCAGATGATAAAGATTTGTTTTGTGTAAGCAGGACGACTCAGGTCAGCTGTGGTCAGGACGACGGCCTGTCTGAATGGGAAGTGATTTGCAGTTTAATGCAGCTGACTCAATCACGCCTCATCCTGTCAGACAGGGAGGAGGAATATAGAGTAACATCCTCCTGACCTTATCATTGGAATAGTTACACAACACTCTCAGGAATCTCTGTGACCATGTTGTGATACAAGAAAACATCAAATGTGACCTGTTGTCTGTGTATGAAGTTTAGTAAGAGAGCTTAAGAGTGCAAGTTTGTCTGTTTGTGGGATTTTAATGATCATAACTATAATTATTTTTATATATAGAGCTATTTTTAAAATCACAGTTACAAAAAGGAACTAACAGTGAAGTGTGTTTAGCCACAGACTGTTCTGATGAACACGAGTAGAAGGCTTGAGAATGTAATTCAGATAAGACGTACAAAGACTGGACAAAGAAATGACAAATCAACAGGACTGAATATTATGTTTTATTTAACCTGTCTTTTTCTGACTGTACACAACATGCACTCCATTGTTATTCAAGCCCTCCTCCTTCTCTCTCTCTCTCTTTATTTCATACATACACAGGTATCTGATCACTCACTCATTTAAGGTATAAAAACTCTCTTATAGTTTATTATTTTCCATTCTTTGTTTGTCAGTCTCTTTTCACTTGTCTTGTCTCCATTTGTCATTGTTGCTTTTGTTTTAACCGTTGCTGTTGCAGCTTTGATCTTTGGACTTGATTTCATTTTTTTATCTTGTCATGTAATAACTAATGTTCATGTAAAGCCTTTCTTATGATAATACAAATTAAAAAATAAACTCTACACGTGAATGTGTAGAGCAGCAGATTTGTGCTTCCTCAACAAAAATGAAAATACTTGAAATATTCAAATGTATATGTTCAACAGCAAAACACTGACGACTGACATATGTTAACACTATGTTGTAAAAATTATTCTAAGCAACTTTGAAAGAACTCTAGGCCTGGTTGTACACTTTATACTGACTCGATAGTAACATGAGACCCTTTTGGACATTTTTAAATCTCCATAAGTTCTTCTAAGTGATTAAAATATCATGCTGAAAGATCTAAATACATCCAGCTTCTTCGATCAAAGAAAGTCATTGGAATGAATCTTTGACTTTGTAATTGATTCTCATTTAAAACTGAAAGTTAGAGCTGCACAATGTGATATTCAAACAAAGACAGAATGTATTTTCTGTCACTTTGTCAGGCCTTTCCACAATTTCCCAGTTTTTTCCACAGTTTCCCAGTTTGAGATCAATAAAGTGAATCTATTTATCTTCACTCTTTAAAGGAAGTGATGCTACACATCATTTGCCCAACATAAATTCACTTTTATTAGGATATCCAAAGAACTACCTACTGCACTGAAATCACTCATTTCTGACTCAAAATGAACAATGATCGCTTAAAAAAAATAGTCAATGTAGTTAAGCACATGTGGCAGCATACGACAGGTTAACCTTTGTAATATGGATTAATTACTGTTAACTGGGGGGTGGCTGAGCTCTCGGGCCTCAGGGCACCTTTCCTGTTAATCATGCAAATTTTCACTCTCCCCCAAATAATCAAAGGCTCCCTAACAAAAACTCTCGTTTGCTTTCAAGATTAATTGCCGGCAGTTCTGTATTTTGGAAAACAGCGCCCGGCCTGTGAACGCACTAACCAGCCACAGCAGCAGACTCGTACACCTTGTGGAAGGACTCCATTCATCAGCCTGTCAGTTCAATAACATCAATAGCCCCGTGGCCAGTGGTTAATCCAGCTACTTAGAGGTCCGCAGTGCCACACCTTGCCTCTGATCACAGCAGATGTGTCCAATTCTCAGCCACCCCTGTGCGTTTACTCACTCGATTCTAATTACACAGTCTCTTTGTGTTGTCCCAGACTCTTGTGGACCTGATTGTGCTGACCAGGAGAGATAATCAAGCTGAGAGACTTTGTGTGTGTGTGTGTGTATGTGTGCAGCATCGTACAAGTGTCCCCACATAGCCTTCAGCGTCTGAGAGTTCTGTCTCACTGCATGAGAACAATGTCATTTCCAAAAAAAGGCTCAAAAAGGAAAAGTATCTTGACTTCGATTTCCGTCTGTGCCTGTCTGTGTTTTTTTTCCTGAGAGAAGCAGCTCTCTGTGATCTCAGGCTGCTGCTCCATGATCTGCTATTCCGGTTGTCTGTCTCGTTGTGTTACTCCCTGCAGACCTCCCCTTACTCTGATCCGGGATCAGCAAGCTTTGCCAGTGTGGATTGTCCCGAGTGTGTCTCTCTCTGTAGGTCTCTTTGTGGAGGAGGATTCTTTTACATGAGATCTGTGCCCTTAAATCCGTCTGTCAGGTCTTCTTGATTCCATTGATTTTCCACAGTCTGAAGTCTCAAAAGCTGCATCTTTTTTTCCTCTCGGTTTTTCAAAGCCAGGGAGGGAAAAAAACTTTTCTTGTCTGGTTAATGTGCAAACATGAGAAGTGACCCTCATGTGTACATGTGTGACGGACATGAGGTCGTGGCCTCAGCTAGCCCTCATCTTTATTACTCCAGCCCTCTGTCCCTCCCTGCCACAAACTCCATCTCTTTGGCTCTAACCTCTCTCCATCTGACCCAAACCCTCATCACCCTTATCCCTCTGCTTCCACTACATCAGATCCATGAGGTAATGCCCACAACAGCTACCCTGACCTCTCCGACACAAAGGCTCACAGTAAAACGCAGCTCTCTGTCTGGTATGACAGGAATCCCTTTTTCTCTCTCCTCCTTCTCTTTACAAGTCAGAGTGATGTAGAGGAAAGCGTATTGACTTTGAAGGTTCGCTACAGAAACATCACAGGCGTCGTGCTCAAAGCTGTCCGAGGTAAAAAAGCAGATCAATACTTTTCATATTTCGCTGCGGTGGAGTGCTATCGACCAGAGGCCTTCACACAGCGAACGCAGCCTCGCAACCAGCACGGCATGTCGTTCCAAAACGTGCTATTTTAATCAGAGAGAGACACTCTATATGTCTAACAAGTCTATCCTCATCTCCATCCACTACAGCCATCCTCTCTGTCTTCCTTTTTCACCTCTGCTGTCCTCTCCTCTTGTCTTCGCCGCGATTGATGGATCAGAAAAGTGGTTCCATCCAGGAATAAGAGTCTAAAGAGAAGCTGTCAGAAGCAAAGTGACACAGAGGGATAGAGACATCCACCGGAGTGCATGTGTCGCTTCAAGACGGGGTGACACTTGAGAGGATTGTTTGACGGTGTGAGTAGAGGGGTGTTCTTTGCTGGTGGCAAAAAAACAGGCACTTCTACAGTTTAAAAGTGATGCTTTTCTGCCCTGTTTCATCTTCAAGAGGCCTCACGTATGTCTGTTTCATTGTTCAAACTTTACACTAGACACACTTGTTTTAAATCAAATACACAAGTCCATACACACACTTACCTCCAGACACCCTACGGTAAATTGCGTGCAATTTTTGGATCCCTCTTCGATGCCCTTCACGATGTAATCCAGGAACAGTAGGAGGCCTGTGTGTTGCCGACAAGCCTGGGGCCCAATCACATTCATTCCACTTAATGTGATTTCACCCATCCTGCTGCTGCTGGTCCGGACCCCCACTGTCAACCTGATACACCCAGCGTATCTCTTTACCTGTGAAAGACTCAATGCCGTCATTGGCAGGAATAGCAAACCATCATCATCATCATCATCATCATCATCATGCTCATCACCACTACCACCAGCGCCCCATCACTCTCACTATCATCATGTTCATCTTTACTATCACTATCTTCTCGTGGAGCGAGCAGCAGGTATCGCTGTCAGAGTAAGGGTTGGAAATTTAAAAGTGGAGAATTCTCTCTTCAGGTGGCAACAATCTGCAAGGTTTGGTTTCTGACCCCACAGTGAAACAATGATAGTCTGATTTATGACTTTTCAGCTTAGGCAAACTCTTGTGTTGTGGGAAAGTATGAATGGAACACATTTCTGTGGACATCTTAAGGTCTTACTATACCAAATAATGAGTTGTGTAACCATGTTTCTTGAGGCAAGATCGTGTTGTTGGAAACTTTGTGACCACTTCAAGTTGTTTAAGTTATAATAATTAAGTTGCAGTCCTGGTCCATTTAGTCCTAGAGTTCACTTTTAAATGACCATATTGATCTCCAGAGGCAACAAACTCTCTGAGATGTTTAACAATTCAAAACTTTATAGGGCTTTAATCAGGAACAACATGGTAATTATAACCCATCGATCAAACATTGTCTTTTTGAATTATGTGAAATGTGTGTATTCAAGCATTTTTCATCATGCATCATTTCCTGTTTTCACTTCACATGGCCAAGCAATAACTGGCCATCACGGAAAAGTGTTAGACAGTAAAACCAGAGCGGAAGGTATTAAATGATACAGCTGGAAATATCTGAGCCAAGGATAGCGTTTCATAAAAAGGGGGCAAAGTCTCTTTTTCGAACATGTTTTCTGAATTACTTAAAGGGATCAAACATGTATAAGACTGTAAGTGGTCAAATATTTTAACTAATTTAAGGAGCCAGTGAGGTTTTTGTGCTGAGTTAAATCCATTTCTGCAGATTCTGTAGTCCTAAAGTAAAACAGTGTAATTCCATAGGAATGAGGGCTACATGTCATATAAAATTGAAAGGTAAACTAAACTCAAGTTAAGTGCAATTAGCATCTTGTTGAGTAAAGACATACCATGTTAACAGTATGCTTAATGGTGCTGCTCATGTTATTTTTTTTACAGTTTTCTGTTATTAGCCAACAGGTTTTTTCCCCTCTAGCCTCATGTAATCTCAATATTCTGTCTGTTCTCTAAACTACTTCCATCAACTACAGACATCCTATGAAAGCACACGCACACACATAGAGTACACTGTCTGTTCTTGCACATCCGTTCTGTCATCATCAATCAAATATTAGGAATGAAGACATGTCAAGGTTCGCTCGCACCAAACACAAGTGTTCCTTTCCTCTCGTGTTGGGTTCTTCATTCTCAGAGGGCCAAGAAATCCTGTATGTTGCGGGATAATGTGTAGGAAGATAAATGATGTCTTTGCTTTTCATTGTCATGCATAAAGATGACACATTACAGCTTGAATCCAGCGAGACAACATGATGAGGCAATTAACTGTGTGGGATACACACTCATCTCATTATTAAAAGTTTTGTTTGCATTGGAGCTCCCTGGAGATTTGTGTGTAGGAGTTTAAATGCTTTCTACTTGAATTGCTACTTATTATGGAGGTCTGCTGTGGTATGGCATCCATCCATCCAGATGTGGATGTAGGTGAAGCATATGCTTATTGAAACTCTGATAGTTACTATACCCAGCTGTGTAGCTGATATTACCCCAATTTTATTTGCTTTGATCAAAGGTATGCAATCATTATAGATTTATATTCTATAATCCTACAACAACATATACTCTACATCCAGTAGTGCTTGCTCATGTTTTCCATTCCACCATCTGCCTTACTGATTCTACACAGAGCATCAATTATCAGCTGGTGCCAACATCTGTTGCCCTCAAACCCTAAAAGCTTGTAGGTGGTCATTACAGCTCAACAGAAATGGCGATAATGTACTGTGGTTTAATAGTGGTACAAACAATCTACACGTGTTTTTGGTGAGTACAAAATCTGGTCACAATATAGCACCCACATAGTCACCATGGATACCTCAAATACCAGTATGTGTTTACATTAGGGATGCAACAACACAGTCATCCCACGGTTCAACACATACCTGTTTTTTGGTCACAGTTTTTGGTTTGGTTTGGTTTTGATGGGCGGACTGTTGGAATGTTGTTGTTTTTTCATTTTTAAGAGTTTTAGGCACATTTTACAGGAACAGCAAAGGGTTAAAGAAAAAAACTAAAAAATTGTAATTCCAAAACTATTTCTTTATTTTACTTTTAAGCTTCTCTCTTTTCATCTGCAGTATTTTGCCCTGCATGAAGAGAGACTGTGTGAAAGAATGTGGCTACGTGAGTCAGGTATGCTGGCGTATGAGGGCTCCATGGCTAACACACATAACATTTACAACTCTTTGCAACAATACGAAACAACAGGTGAGGTTATGTGGCTATTTCTTGAAGTGATTCAAACAAATACATTTTCTCTTAACAGATCACATAGATCCACCAGCCAAGAGGTTACACGGCCCAAAAACCTACTAATGCCACTTCATGTAAGTTTTATATTTAGTATGTTTTACTATTTTTGGACAGATACAAGACACAAAATGTTTATTTGTGAGCTTTTAGAGAAGCAGGTAGATGTGTTTTCTTCTTAAATTCATAAGCTTAGCTAAAGTAACTCACTCATTACTGGATGGAGGTTTATATTACATGATTGACATTATTTATCTCATTTAACTGAAGCAAGTTACAAGAGTGTTTTTGGGTAGGTAGAGGTAGAGGTATCATTTCATGTCTGAAAACAAAATGAGAAGTTGCTTTAGAGAAAATGTCTACCAGAATGTGCCATGTCATGTGTTCACTCGTGCTTCCTCCTCTGCATATTGAATTTAAGTTACTAATTTCTTATAAGGTGAAAAAAAAGCTTATGTAAATGTGTCAGCCTCCACAGATTTTGTAACCCTAACTTTACCTCCATGACTGCACCCACAGCTGATATCTTTATACTGCTCATCTTAGCATCAGACAATCAGTCCATTTTACACATTAGCTTGAAGTCAGTTGACTCTTAGCTGAGCATCACACAAACCTTTCTGGTTAAAGTGTGATTTGTTGATTTCTCAGTGCCAGCTGCCTTTCTCAGAAACTTGATCAGTGAAGTATGCTGCGTGTACAGATGTATGCTGAGTGCTGCTTTATTTCAGAGATAATGAACGTGCATCACTTCTCCTTAAAACCTGGTATATACGACATCATAAACCTCTGACACATGACACCATACAGACTTCATATCTTTGTACTGCCCTTCATACTAGTGTGGCTCTGGAAAATCAGTTTGATTTTTACACTTGAAGTCATTTGACAATAAGCTGACAAGCAGACAGAACTATCCAAAGTGTAACTGCTTAATCTGGCTGTGTCACTTAATTTACTCAGGAGCCATATCTAAATGTGGACATGTTGTGGCATGCATCACTGCACTGTAGGAGTGCAGGGACATGCTGAGTGTGAATGTGTGAATAATTTCTAGTAAGAGTAGAGAATATATTTAATGAATCATGTTAAAGGAATGTCTTTTCTTGAAAGCAGAACTGAATATTTCATGCTTATAAAGGAAAAGTGAGCCTGTGTGCAGTAAGTATGTTCTAGGCACATTAATGCTCTTTTTATACTTTTCCAGTAGTTCTTGCTCTCATAGTATATATATTTTATTTCTTCTTGTTGTTGCATGTTGTTCCTGTCTGTCCAAGTGAGGAGGGCTATTTTTAAGGTTTCTTATTATCATATTCTTAAAGATATCTTTGAATGTAGGGAGTTAAGGCAAAAGGGTGATTGGGCAGCTCTCTTGGGCAAACTTGTGATTTTGACTATTGGAGATAAACTTAATTTGACATCTATCCCATGATGATGGCGCCCACCGATAAGTGCTGACTTCCATGCTTTTTTTGGCAACGGAAGGGAGTCACAAGCTTGCACAGGCAGCCATGGGGTTGATTATCTTGCAGCTCCATGGCCACGCTCCATACGGAAACATCACTGTGTCTCCTCTTTGTGCTGTGTTGCGAGGCAGGCAGGATCCTGGCACAGCCTGCAGACTTCCACTGTGAGCTTTTTATGGTCAGCTTGAATGGAGCACTGATGAAAAATGGAGATCACTTCAGACCCCACTGTTCTTGTCAGATTTTGCTCTTGGGAATCACATTTATTAAAAAAAGTTTTTTTGTGTGTCTTGTGACCCATACAGATTTTTGTGCCAATTTCTATGCTAATCTGGGAAAGTGCATGCATATATACTTTCAGGATACACAGCAACCTGCTCTTCCATGTAGTGTTTTATTCAGACAAGTCTTATATAAAGACTTCCTGGCAGCGAGAAGCACTGAACCTACATATATATGTTTGCAGTCCTTTGATCCGATACACCTCAAATAAGTTGTGAAATGAAACATTTGCATTCTTCCCTTACCAACCTATAACTCTCAGTCCCACATTGTATTAACCCGTGTAACCCTCTATGTTTCTGCCTGTGATGCAGGACTGCAATCTGTGCTTGCAGAGGCTCTCCTCTGAGAAAACATGCCTTTGAATGAACCCCCATTCGAACATGCACATATCGATGTACATACATACAGGTGCACACAGAAACATGGGGACATGTAGCGTAGGTCACATCATTAATGCAGCCTCACAGAAACAGGCTGGATCCAATGTTCAGCACAGCCCACATCTAATTGATTGTACACGCTTGTCAGACTCTCATCACCTGCCACTGCATCTAAAGTTTCTACTTCTTCTTTCTCTCTTATCCTTCCCTGAAATCCCTGTCAATATGTTTGTATTGGGAGAATGTGTGGGAGGCAGGGGGAGTGAGAGGTTCAGGAGGACTGTTTGATTAAAAGGCTGTATTGACAGATTTAAGCAAACAGGAACAAATCTTTGTATTGCATAGCTCTGGATTTTATAGTGATAAAAATCAGGGTGTGGTGTAAGGATGTGTTTGTTGGTTACATGAGTACATCATGCGTGTGTATGTGGGTGTGTTTGATATATGTTGGTAGTGGTGGAGTATTTCTGTCCTACTGTGCCTCGCCTGAAGTGAAAGCCGATAGCATCCTGTGGTTAAATCATTTTACTCAGTGGAGAGTATTGAAAGAAACACCAAAGCTACAGTTAAGACTTTAACTTACTGCAAAGACCGCACATGTGACCTGAGACAGGTCAGAATCTCAGAGGGAATACAAGCGGGAACAGATTTTAGGATTTCAGGCTGTGTAAACTAAAAGCTCAAGTGTCTAGCAGCCTATACACAAACATGAGAACATCAGTTGTATGTAAGTGATTTACTGTTTGTGTTTTTACAAAAGCCATTTCATTGGAGGAACCTTTCCACAAAACTAAGACCATTTCAAGGAAGTCTGGGACCGTACTTGTGTTCCTATCAGGGGTGGAATTAGTGTATAAATTTGTGCCTGAGCCCCATAATGTTCTTGTTTTTTGGGAAATATGCTTATTTGCTCTTTAGCCAAGAGTTAGATAAGAAAAGCGATACCACTGGAAAGTCTGTACAAAACATTCCTAACTAAGCACAAAGACTGAGAACAGGGGAAATCAGTTAGCCTGGCTCTATCTTCACTTCCTGGAGTCTCTGCTGGTTGCCTGGCAACCTCATAGTGATGTCACAACTCTAGAAAATGATTGTGCCTTACGGGAAATAAGCTTAATTTATAAAACCAGAAAAGAAAAACTATAATTGGGGTCATTCTTACTGTGAGTGGAAGTCACAAACTTGTCATTGTATGTTGACTTTCTTCAATTTTCTTAAGATGCGACAGAAACAAAAATATTTCCTCAAAGAGGCATTGTTACTTTTAGATTAACTTCATTGCACTTTATTGTCTACACTGTACTGGAATAAGAATTTGTTTAATGGTGCATGTGTGGTATGAAGAAACTGATGAGGTCCAATAATCCTCAGGATATTAGTCCATTAATCCTCGGGTGTTGTGTGTTTCTCGTTAGTAATAGACATATATATTTGTGTGCATAAATATTTGAAATGCATGTGATTTTACAGGCATGTTTGAATGTGTTTGTGTGTGTGTTCACGGGAGAAAAAGATGTGATTCTTCTTGACAAGTAAAAGCAGTTTAGCAGCGAGGTTGCACATGAAGAGAGAGCGGCTCTCTGACCGGGGGGAGGGCGATGTGAAAGTGTGTGGACGAAGGGAGCTGAAAATGTCACAGTGAAGAAGAAAGAATGTTAAGGCAGTGAAGGATGAGAAGAGAAATGCAATCTGGACCCAGACAGAGGTGTAACAGACCAATTTGTTTGTGGTGTAATGGAGAGAAGATGGGTTGGCTCGGGTGATAAGTTGGCCAGGTCTGGGCCAGGCTGGACTGGGAGGATAAGAGGGGTTCTGAGGTCTGTGTGGAAAACATTCAGATAGACAAATATGTGGTGCAGCTGGGAAAGAAAGGTGAAGTTAACAGGAACAAAGAGGCGCAGATGTGATATTTCAGCAATATAAAGCTGACTGATTATTTACAGTCTGGGGGAAGTTCAAGTCTAATCTTAAAGAATTGAATACAAGTCCCAGCCAAGTCTGAAGTCTTTACTCAAGTCACATAGGGTGCAAACCCAAAAACAGCCAATGTGACTGCCATGTTGGCCCATCATCCGAAATCTAATATAGGAGCTTGGTGCATTGCTAATCCGATGCAAATGCAGCAACGTTTGCCGCTGCAGACTGACCCCTGGCAACAGAAACTAGCTTTTGGGATGAGAAACCTCCCATTTCATGCAGGGAGGAGTTAGAGACAGACAAATAATTCACCAACTGTTTTTTTAGAGACAATCATCAAGGCTCAGACCCACCAGGAAGAGACACTTTAGAAGTCCTATGTTGTATAAAAATGATATACAGTTGTTGACTAGCTAAAACTTAAAATTCTGATTTGTCAGTCACTACTTGTCAGTGACAATGGTCTGAAGCTACCTTCTGTTTTCTAAGTATTGTTCCCTTTACTTCCCCTTGGCTTTATGATATCAGGGTTGATAATTCATTCTGTAAAGACTTTTATTGAAGAGGAGCAAAGAGACCCCCTGCACTAACATGCTTGCTAGCAGCCTGATAACTGTTACTTATCAAGCTTGTCAGTTTAGCTGCTAATGAGGAAAAACTATTCATTGCTGGAGCAGTTAAAAGAAGGTGAAATAAAAGTGGATGGTTCAGCCTGGCTAATAACAATGGATCTTCCATTTTGTCTGTTTTCTCAAAGACAGCATGCTATTATTGGTCAACAATGGGATTTTGTACACATTTTGCATGGGATATTGATACGACAAGGCCCTTAAGAAAGATTACAATCCTCATTAGATGCCCAATTGCTGTCATGCTATGAATGCCATCAGTTTTAATTGTATAGCCAAGGCTGTCTGATTAGATATAAAATCCAGCCTCAGAATGTCTTGGGAAACCCCCAAAACTAAAACATTTAAAAATGCCCATTTATTTGGTTTACTGCAACCTTGTTGATTGAGGGCAACTAAAGGTCAATAATCTACTTCCATATTCTGATTTGATCAATTCAAAAGTACAGTCAGTCATAATGCATGTGCATAACTTGTGACTTGCATGACTTCCGTCTTGCTTTCTAAGTCAAATCTTAAACAAATATCATGTCTTTCAACTCATTCCACATATTTCTATTCATATGTGACTGGAATTGATTGTAGATTGTTGCTTTAATTCTGTAATTTTTCATTCACTAAAGTTCAACATTCGACATTTTGCAGCTCTCAGCTTGTTTTTTTTTTGCAGAAGAATGCTGATGTTCACCAGTGATGGTGATTGTTTTCAGACCCTAAATATAACTGATGCTTTGAGTTCAAACAAATAAAAAAGTTTAGAATTTAGAGTATCACTTTTCGATGTCAAGGTTGAGTTTTTGTTATATTTGGATTGCAGCAATGTTTTTCCAGCAGTACTGTTATGGACAGACTGGATTGGCAGCTGGCGTTACTGGGAAGAGCAGGAGAGTAGGCGCAAAGGGTCAGGGCCATGAGGTCACGAGTTGTCCCAACAGGAGAGGACGAAGGGAAGAGGAAAGGAGGAAAAGAGGAAAGTGATATGGGAGGAAGGGACCGAGATCACTGACACATGGAGATGGAAGAGAGAGAGAGGAGGGAGGGAGGAGAGGAAAAGGGCAGAAAGGTGACACGCTCAGACAGAGAGAGAGAGAGAGGGATGGAGGAAAGATGGAGAAAAGGGTGAGTGGGGTAGAGAATGCTGCTGATCCACAGGTTTGACCTTGCAGACAGGCTGTGGTCGGAGTTTGTGTGTGTATATGTGCACTTGGAGTATGTGTGTTAGAGAAAGACAGTCTTAGTGAGTGTTTTTCTTTCCAGTGTGATCTGTGCTTTATTTGCCAGACAGGGTCGATGCTCACACAAACAAGTCCATCCGATACACTGTAGAGAAATCTCTTTAATATCAACTACAATCAAAAAATCAATGACAAAAACTTTCTGCTTGGATGATTGGTCAAAGTGTCTGTTTCAAGGGCTCAACTACTGTGAAACTACCACTTTCTTTGGTGGTTGTAAAAGTAAAAAACAAACCTGTTTGCTCTTACAACTCCTCACACTCAGTCTTTAATATCTTGTTTGTTGATATGGCGTGCAGGTGCAGAATTCGCATTGCAGACATTCACTTTAAATGCTTTAAGCTCATATTCAGTTGTTTTATTTTTTCCAAAGAAGAAGAAGATAGAGTGCTGGAAAGCAGTCTGAAAGCACCAAAGAAGCTTCAATTTGACTAAAAATATAAAAATATGTATATATATATATATATTAAAATAACTAAAAATGTCTTTAATTCCAGTTGCCCCTCTTTTGAAAGAGGCGATCATTTCTGATGTATTTTTGGTTTGCAGCTGCTTTATGGACTTTTTCTGCGTTTGCAGGTCTCTAAACTGTCAGGTTTCAGGTAGAGTCAGTCTCTTCTCTTTGTGTAGTTCATTATTCATGGTTTGTTAACCAGCAGTTAGTCTCGCAAAGCCGGACCTATTTCCACACTGAGCCGTGCCAATGCTGGAGAAGGGTCTGGCTGAACACATCATAACTCCTCTCTAAGGGAATTAAACACTACAGGTTATTCTTTGTCTTTAAGCCAATCACAATCTTGTTGGGTGCTGCAGAACCCAGAATGCAGCAATGATGCGCTCTGGCCCAAACATAGCCCCCCCCAAAAAAAAAATAAAAAAAAATGAAATGAAATTCAAGCAATATAGCAAGGCAAGCACCAGAGATGGGGTACAGAGTTCAGTCCTCTTAAGGACATTGTACATAACTCTCAAGAGAAGGAAAAACTACAGCATATTGACACATGCACATGTATATGTATTAATGTTGATATAATTTAGATACAGAAGATAAGAAGCTACCTTTAACTCGTATCATAGATTAGTTTGAAGATTATTTCTGTCAGCATTTTAAAAAAACAACATCAAAAAACAAAGCAAAATCACATAATTAAATAATCATTAAATACATTTAGGGATTTAGATCCAAGAGGGGTTTCGAAATATTTCAAGACAATAACTGCATCATTTAAGATTTTAGTATGAAGTATGCATGATTCAAATGTATTATCTAACAATATTTCAAGCTGCAATCTTCAATCAATCAATCTTTATTTGTATAGCGCAATTTCACAACAAATGTTATCTTTACACTTTACAAAAGAGCAGGTAAAAGACCGTGCTCATTGCTATTTTACAAAGACCCAACATGAATCCACCATGAGCACAGCACTATCCACGTTCAGCAAAGTTACAGTGCCAAGACAAAACTTCCTTAGAGAGAGAGAGAGAGAGAGAGAGAGAGAGAGAGAGAGAGAGAGAGAGAGAGAGAGAGAGAGAGAGAGATCTTACTGTAACACCCTAACTCTACAATATGTCACAGAAAAGCAGCCCATCTATGAGGTGTCCTGCTGTGTGCTGCATGTTTGAGAATGTCAATATTTTCTTTCTCTCCTAAAATTGAAAATGGAGGGATTACCCTTTAACCAGTCTGCATTTCTTTCTGCATTTGACTTGTGCTCATTCCAAACCAACTTGATATTAAAATAAAGTCCTCCCTCAGCTCATTATTCATAGCTGTTCTTCAGTTGCAGAACTACATTTTTTTGAATCATACTGTATATAACAATATGGATGGTCGCTTCTAACTCTTGTATCTGAGGTGTTTACCCTCAAAATATTGCTTATGCATCAAGGCCACTGCCACGCTGGAACATATCGACCATTGTTTGATGAATGACAGTGGCTATCTCTACCGCAATCATCTCTCATCCTCTGGTAATCACGGCCTTGTGCGCCCATCTGTCTGCTCTACTTTCAATTCACAGCATCTACCTGCCAACCTGTCTGCAACCCGAGCGCCGGTAATGATCTGATCTGCCCTTGTTTCTATGTGTAAAAATAGTCGGATAAGTAATTAACATCAACGCTCATAACAGCTCCAATAACTGACTGTCTCTGGTGGGATGACGGATGAGGGTTTAGCTCATCCGAAAGCACAATGTTGTTAGTCCAAAAAACTACTCAATCATCCCGTCTTTACACTTCCTGCATGGCAATTGGAAGGTTGCCAAACTCTGCTGTGGTTCTTTATTTCCACTCAATTTAGATGGTTTGGTGCCTATTCTGTTGTTTGTTTGTGTGTGTGTGTTCTGTCTCTGGTAGCTTGTGTCTCCCTTATCATTTTCTTGTTCACTCTTTCTTTCTTCACACCTTTTCCTCTGCTTCTCTGCTGCCATTTTCTGCCATCTTTTGAAAGTTTCTATTTTATATATCTTTCACTACATTTTTGCCCTTTGCTTCTGTCCTCTAAAACTCCCTCTTTGTCTCTTGTGTCATGTCCTTCTTCTTTTTTACTAATGGTTTTACTTGACAATCCTAGCCAGCCGTTTCTTAGTCCAGGTTGAGGGCTTTATGGAGTAGACCTTACTTTAACAGAGCCCCGTTCAGATCCTTGCTGTGGATTTCTATCTTGTCTGGCTAAAAGCAGAAAGCTCAGGACGTGCTCATTATTTTCCACACAGCGAGTGGTGGTCTCACTCAGACACACAAGATGACTTTATTTAGCTCGACAATGACTCGACTGACTCATTAAAGTCTGAAAAGTCAGACGGTGAATCCATCACTAAAGCCACAGGTGGGATGAAAGAAGTTTTTTGTTTATTCCGTGAGACGTTGTGTCTTTTTGGTTTTGTTTCAAAGATGTCAGCTTTGTGGTCAACAGGTTTACAAAGGGGGAACTTTTACTTGACTTTTTCTCCACTGCCCATTATCTGGGTACATTGCAAGGTTTGTATCAACTATATATTTCTTAGATATGACTTTGAACAAAGCATCTAACTTATGCCATCTTGAAATGGAGTAATATGCTGTCGTGACATTCACTGACCTGGGTACCTCTCGTGTTTCTGGTACTTTGGACACCATGCAGATCCACACCTCATTATTTGAGTTATATGTGGGAAAGGAAGAGGGGTGAGGGGGGAAAGGGAAAGAGTGAGCTGGTGTGCAAGTGATGCAGACTGGTCTGTTCTGTACATAACCATGCCTATATTTGCTGTATCATATGGTGACATGCTGCGAATTTGTGTGGGATTTTCCTGCATTTAAAGTACCAGACATAATGGTATTGTGGACTTCACTGAGTATTCCACCCCTTTCAAAATGACGGACAGCCTTCAGGTTTTCCATCATTGTTTACATAAGGATGTGAAATGCAAACTCTGGTCAAGTGCCTGCATCCTGGTAAATGTCCCTGGAAAGAGTATTAATTTCATATACTATTGGTCTCATGCCAAGGTTCAAAACATTTTTAAAATGAGGTCTTGGAATGAACTTTCAGATGGAGAAACATACTGTATCAACATGGGTTAGAATACATCAGAGCTCTGTAAGAAATAAAATGACTCAGCAGAAGGTTGGCAACAGTGATTGTTAAATTAGTCACTAAGATGGAAGGACCAAAGACCTCCAGCTATTTTGAAAAATATGCTTTGCTGATTCATTCCATATAAAAGACTTGAGTCCAGTGTTTCTTACAAAAAGGCCTTGAAGAGGATTTCAAGAACAGAATCATTATAACATAGGTGACAAAAGCACGCTGACATTATGAAGTGTATGCATAATTTTTTCCATTATGACCTTTTTGTCGTTACAGGTCTTAATAGAAAAACTCTCAGTGGGATTCTGATGGCGCGCCACTCTTGGTCCTTATTGATATTCTGTGCCATACGCTTAAGAGGTGAAAAGAAACTTTGCGGCTGCAGTTTGTCAAAGAGCACATGAACCCTGGACCGCGAGGTCAGGTCAGTGTGTGCCAATGCCTCCAGCAGACAGGTTTGTTTGTGTGCTCGGGAGAGTGCAGCACGACTCGCATTCTGATTGAGAGCTCGCCTACTGTATTTCTCTCTGGCACTCAGTGGCTCGCCATACCTCCAAATGTGTCCCTGTAGCAGTCAGGTGGAGTGGAGTAAGGAAGGAAGGGGAAGAAGGGGGAAGTAGGAAAGAGAGAGGGGGAGCTGGCTGAGGAGAGGTTTCAATCAGTGAGCTTGGCAGTAGCTCCTCAGCGGTGGAATGCCAGGTCACTGCTCGTTTCTTTGATCTGGGAAGTTTCTCTGCTGGCTGGAGTTCTGCTGAACTCAATGGACTACTATCAGATGGCAAAGTCCACCCTGGTGGTATGGTAAAAAAGGATAAAGAGAGACAGACAGAGAGGGAAGGTGCCAGGCAACCATTCAACAGAAGGGCAGCGTGAGCAGCATGAGTTTAGCCAGGCCTCAGGCTCAGTTAAGATATTTATAACAAGTGACTGAAAACACCACTGATTTACTGGAATGCCCTGTCCAGTCTTACCACTCAATTCTGCTGGAAACACGAATAAACAAACATAAACAGAGATACGCCAAAGTTAGATGTTCATGTTGAGGGTATCTACCGAATATTCACTTATTGGCAACAAAACCAACAAGATATTGTTATTTGTCCCACAGTGAGAGTTCTGTTATTGACTTTAAGCATGACACCGGACACAGGATACCATTGTACCAATAACTCAAAACAGAAACCTTCTCCCAACCTTTAACAGGTAAAAACTTATTAGAAAGCAGGAATAGAAAGTGTCAAAACCCCAGTCAGGGGCAGACACAGGGTCAGCTTGAGGCATGGGCGATATAGGCTGTTGCCTGAAGGGCATGAGCCCTGAATGTTTTCTAATGTAAACCCACTACCAGATTGTCAACTTCCCCGCTCCCCGCCCTCAGCTCTGCTCGATTCAGTCACACTTTTCTGCTCTCTCTCTCTCTCTCTCTCTCTCTCTCTCTCTCTCTCTCTCTCTCTCTCTTTATGTCACTTGCTTGACCACTCGCGCGACTTATGTAGCAGGAGCAGGGAGAGATGTCAAAGTATTTAGAACCCAGAGTAAAAAACACTAATAATTATTATAATTATTAGTGTTTATTATCATTAACTAATGGTAACAGAAATGCTCACAAATTCCAAACAAAAGGTGTTTAATTACAGCAGCTGTAAAGTAGGCTTGAGGTACACGTTTCACATGTCTAGTGAATACTTTGATTATAAATTGCCCAAACTGCATTAAATGTTATCAAATAGAGCTTTTATATATTTTAAAAAATCTTGGGTGTTTCCCCTCTACAAATGTCTGGGCTATGCCCTGACAAGTCCCAATGATGCCTTCATCTGTTTGCATGTTGTACTAGGATGAGATCGTAAAGTCAGACAACATACCACTGTAGGTCTACACAACATTAGCGCACAAACCAACTTTACAGCTTCTTTCCACAAAAAAACATTCCTAAACAGTAAGCTATTCTTAATGTCTAACTTAGGTTCAAATGTGTTTGTGCACAGCACAGATGTGTTGTTTTTTAATCTGAGTTTGAGAGAATACTGATCTGTCTACATTTTTCCCTCTGCAATGCTCAGTGAATGTATTGAAATAATGTCTGTGCAAGCTAAAGCTCATGTGCACTCAAGCTAACATTACTAGCGCAAGCATATGCGCATCACAGTATCTGAGTAGTTTGATTAACATTAGCTAGTGAATGCCAACATTAGCCAAACTAAACTACAACAAGTGTTGTAGCCATTAGTCTTACAGGTAACACATTATGATCGAATAATTACAACCCTGTCTCTCAAAATGACAGACAGCTAGAAAGCCTAACACAACCTCTGCACTGGACACCAAGCCATAATAAAAATCTCATCATTCAAAAATAAAAATAAATCAAAAGCTGTGGTTGTTTTGGCTATTGGCTGATGTGCCCAATCCTCCATCCTGCTGTCTCCTCCTCACAGAGAAACACAGGAGGACACTTTCTTCTGAGGTAAATTATGTTTCCGGCCCATATTACTCACAGCATGTCACTATGCACAGTTGCAGAGACACAGAGACCAATTTTTTCTCCCAAGACATATTTTATTCACCTGGCAGTATCCCAGGAGTGAAAAAACATACTGAACCAGATCTATAACCTGATATCTTTTAGGACTCATCAGACCTGGAAAAAGGGACAAAACTACGGCATGATTGAAAAGAAAAGAGCCTCTTGGAAACGTGATCATGAGCAATAGCAAAAATCTATTTAGAAAGTATCTCCAGATTTTTGTCACTCACCTGGCGTCTCCCTTGAAGGTACTCATCATCTCCCACCTGTATTTATGTCATATTCGTGTGTGTCCACACAAACTTTATGCCATGCCTGCATAAGTCAGTGCCCAAGTTGGGCCACCCCAGTCAAAAAAAAGTCTAGCTCGGCCCCTGCTCCAGTGTCTGTTGGAATGAAGTTGTCCACAAGAAGTAAAATTGTGTTGAAATGACGATGTAACATTCTTACTACTGCTCAATCTGGCCTTTGTTGTGAGTTTTTTCGTTTAAAAAAAAGATGAAATTGGAACATTATACGTATTGTATTTTTGACAACAAGAAAAAATAAATTGATTTAAATAAAAGAGAAGATGTTGCAAGCACATCCCAAACTTGTTCCTGAAAGCAGGCTGGGTGTAGCAGAAAGTTTTCATAAGGTTTTTGTTTCAGTCCGATGGAAACAGACTCTGCCTTTAATTATAAAACCAGCGTTTTCCAGAGGGGTCACATTGCTTCATCTCGCAGGAGAGTAAGTGTGGCATATGGATACTTAGCTATAGTACCTGCATGGTGCAAATGTATGTGGGTGTAAAGACGTGTTACAGTGTATTTGTGGTTGTTTGTCAGTCTAACAAACAAAATCAGTTTAGACCATCTGCAGTGATAATGGGGAAGTGAGGTGCCAGTAGGTGCTTTGATAGCAACTTTTGAATCTTTCAACATCTGTGTATGTGGTGTCTGAATTTGTGTGTGTGTGTAATTGTGGAGATGGCTCCATCTGTTTGCATTGTTTCCCTCCTTGATTGCTCTGCTTCCAGCAAACTTGTATTCTGGGACTGTTTTATTTTGGAACACACACCCACGCATGCAAACCTGCGAGGAAGCATGTGTGTGCACTCACAGGCAGATACACAATTAAGACTGAGTGACATATCCTAGTGAGTACAGTATGAGTACAGCTGTATGTTTCGCAAATAGAATACAATTGTATACAAATACAAAAACATTTTTGAACATCTAGTTATTGTTATTGTTTAAGAATTTATTTTTTCCTTTCTCCAAACTACTGAAAATTTGGTCACACTTTATATTAAGGTATTCACTTTAACTAGTTCCTTATTAGCATGCTGATTAGCAGCATACTGTCTGCTTATTAGTCATTATTAAGCGTTAATTAGTACCTTATTCTACATGAACATAGTTTAAAGCTAATATGCCATCAACTAAGAGTTCAATTCAACACCCTACTAATTACTGCTTATTGATAGAAAGTTAGAAAGCTGTTGAATTATGATCTTAATATACTTTGCTTAATATGGCCCTTATAATGTAGAAGTAGGCAAAATCATATTATGATCGTTATTTTATTTGCTAATAAGCAGCCAGTAGGCTACTAATTATCTAATAAGCAACTAGTTAACAGTGAATATTGGGACCTTAATTTAAAGTGTTACCCAAAATGTGTAGTTTATAGATTTTCTTGACACCATATTTACTGTTTGCCCTGAGGCCAAATGGCTCATAAGGCCTGTTGTAACTAAATTGTGGATTGTAATGTTCATTATGATTTCACATTTTTTAAACTCCTTCTTTGTGTCACTTTCTCTGTTCTGCAGGCTTCACTTTTGGGATGCATCTCGTGTTTTGTGTGTGTGTGTGCGGTTTTGTCCTGTGATGTCAGCGCGTGCATGTGTGAAGTGGCCCAGTGTCAGGCTCCTGGGATCTGAGAGACATAAGGCAGAGACAGGGGCAAAAGGTTAATAAACACACATATGCACACTCACGCATTCGTACACGCATAGAAAGGTTAAAACACTCTCCAGACATCAGACATATGCACTCATCTGTCACCATTTCTCTCTCGTTCTTATTTCATAATAAATTAATAGAAGCATTGAACAGCAATGTACAACACTTAACTGTGAGTCATTAAGCAACGGAGAATATGCCTGAGCTCAGCTAAACAGAACACAAAGTGAAGTGCTTTGCATTTGTGTTTTAATGCTGGGAACATATAGTGGAACCCTTGGAGAGCTCATGCACAGCCACGTGTATCCTAGCACAGCACGTGTTTTTTTTTTACCACAGCCGGGCCGGCAGTGCAATGCATGAGGGCCAACAGGGACCACACTCTGTCTCTGTTCATATTATTCAAAAGAAGAAAGCTTTTCTCCTGTAAATTGAAATTCGAAACAAAATGCCGATTAAGAGCTACGAGACCTCCCTGGAGGAAACAGTGCTGGCATTTAACATGCAGACCCAGTGTTTAGCCCCAGCCCTTTTGAAAAAAGCAACACAGCCAAAGCAATCTCCTCGAGAATGGCAAAGCGAATTTCTTGCGGATGAGTTTTTGCTGGTGTGCAGATACACAAAGTGAAATGAATGCTTCATGGTTTATCAAAGCAGCTGTAGTGTTTATTCTACCAGGAGCAAACACAAAAGCTGCCCTAATAACACCGGCAGGAGATATTTCCTCCAATACATAAACAAGAGGATGTAAAAGCTACTGTATGGCCCTCACTTAAAGTAACGTCAACAGGCTTATATTCACACAGAGGTGGATACATCGTGCATCGCTGAAGATATGAGACCTTGTATGGAAATAATGATTCCATACAAGTTTACATGCAGATGGCAGTTTAAGGGTTAATTTTCTGGAACGAGGGACTATGTCAGACTCAAGACATTTGGTAAACAGTGGGGTGTGACTATGTCATGCAATGTAGTTATGTTAATCCTCTCAGGGGTCAGCGGTTAGCATTTTGTAAGACTTTTTATGTGCCGAACAATAAGACAGTCACTCATATAGGATTTCTACAAGCTGAGACATACCTTATGGTCCTGGGATTCGAATGAAAGCATGGAAAATACGTTCAAAAAAAGGAAGAACCATGAGAGCCAATGGGAATTTTTTTTATGGAGTGTGTGAAATTTGAGCTGCTATGTTTTCTTTAATATTCCCTTTATGTGACTCTGTGGCTTTAATGCAACCATATCTACCAAACGTGTGCTACTAATTTGATTTGCCAAATGTTTTGAACAGATATGCACTTGCTTCTTGTATTACATTTGGCAATGTTTTTTAAAGTCCCAGAAGTATGAAATCAAGATTAAGGCGAACAAAACCCAGGACTTTGTTATGGGTTAAGGTTTGTTGGGTTTGTGGCTTTCGCTTCAGTAGAAAGCACGTCTATGTGACCTATTTAGGGATGGAGGTCAAAATTGAATTTCTCAATATTCAACCAAATACTCGCTCCTTGCACAGGCTTTTGCAAGTTCCTCGGGTTGCTGTTAATTTGTAAGGAAGTAATAATGTTAAACAATTTTAGGCACAATGACAGTGAACACTCTGCAGAGACACTAAATGTGAACATTTTCATTCAGCAGTTTGCAGATCTGTTTCAATAAGTATTTGAACATTACATTCACTTAAAGGAATCTTTGTATGCTCATATACATTTCCTGTGGAGTACGCTTGCATATTGCTGTGTTTTCTTTAACCAGAAATCATTAGAATTACAGAACACTGAGCTGTTTGCTGATACAGTATAGTGATAAATACTGACTTTGAGCACACTCGTACATAGAAACACACTCAGTAAACGCTACCTATCTTAGTCCCTTTGTGCCGTCGCTCTGAGAGGGCTGATTTTATTCTTTGCCTATTTATTTGATGTTGATGAAAGAGTGGATCAAGTCCAATCGCATCAATCACATCAAAGACCCGCTGTGTAATGTGCGGAATGGCACACATGATGCATATGCACACACACACACACACACACACACACACACACACACACACACAGCCTGCTAAACCTTTATAGTTTGATCAGCGTTCTGATCTTGCAAGAAAGTTATCTTGGCCTTTTCAGAGGAATGTGAAATATCTAATGGAGACTTGTCAGCTGTATCTTTAGGCTCTACTAGCGTCCTCTATGACAGCCCTAAAAGCAAAGCCTATTCACTGAGAAAGGAGACAGAAAAAATGACTTCACAGTGTTTAACTGCCACTGTCTGTCTTTATCTGGGGGTCTTTCACTCTGCAGCAACACACGTCCTTGTCCCCCCTAATATAGCTTGGTATCCTCAATCGCCAGACGTGTCCAGGATGTGTTGTGGGGCAGCATGGGCCCCCTTTAAAATCTATTTTGCCACCCCAGTTTCCAAAGTGTATTAAACTAATATAATTTCATTGTTTGATAAAAATTTCCCTTGCATATTACCTGTTATTATATTTGAATAATGTTCTTCTGAATATTTTTGTTTAGATTGGGCTGCGTGCAAGTGTACAAATCCATGTATATGGGTGTGACCCAATTTAAAAATATATATATTTTAAACATGATGACTATGACAGTATTTGTTGCATGGAATAAGTCTGCAGGCTTTACTTCTTGTCCTTGCTGTTTGGCCTGCACATGATGTGCGTATGCATGTCAGGTGCCAACCTATAACCCTAGACTGTGATTGGCTTTCTGGCCAGTCGGAGACGGGACTTCAATTCAAACCTATTGCAGTAGCTTTCAATGCGTTTCAATGTAGCAAATGTTTGTTGTTAGTGATACTTTATTCAGTTCATTTTAGAGCTCTACCTTCGTCTTGGGTCCTTAAAGGATGAAGCATGGACGTTTTTTATGTTGCCACTCAGTTTTAAATTTAAAAACCCTATATACATGAAATCAGCAACTGTGTAATACCTTAACGGTAGTAGTCAGAGTAGATGTAATTAGTGGAGATAGAAATGGTAAGTATAAGAACATGTGAAGGTCTGCACAAACACGTAAGGCTCTCCCTGCATTTGGACCCCCCCCCCACCACCACCACCAAAAAAGTCTAGACACACCTCTGTCCAATCAACTGTCATACCTTCCATCTTACAGAGGATAGTAAAAGCACTGACAGAAGAAGCCATTCAAGGTACTTTCCCAAACAGACAGAGTTTGGTGTTTGAAGTAGAGCCCGCTAAGCAACGAGCGCACTTTATTTCCCACAGGTCAGCTGATGCTTTCTTTCCACTATCATGTCCATTCTTCACGCCCGGCCCTCCACCACCAAACGGACAGACGTGTGAGTCTCTGTGTGTGTGTGTGTGTGTGTGTGTGTGTGTGTGTGTGTGTGTGTGTGTGTGTGTGTGTGTGTGTGTGTGTGTGTGTGTGTGTGTGTGTGTGTGTGTCTGATGCGACGGGCATGACGAACATGATACATCTCATCACATGCTTCTCCTTAGCGGATTAACAGGCAGGCTTCCAACAGCATTTATGCCAATGCTCCTGCGGGGACTGGCTTTGTGCAGGCAACGGGAAAATTCAATCACTGCCTAAAGGAAAGGAACGGGCGGGAATGAAACGCTACTTTGGTTCCATTTCCGTGTTAACCGCTGTTTTTCAAGGCTGCAAATGAGAGAAGAGAGAGAGAGAGAGAGAGAGAGAGCTGGAGTGCAACTTCTCAAACTGTCCCGCTCATGTTTTTGACTCTTTGTCGGGGAACAAGGTTGAGGCGGGATGGATTTAGGATCGCATCAAAAGGAAGCACCTGGTGTCTTATGTCTTGGAAGATCTCATGATAACCCAGTCTGAAGTTGGCATTGGTTTAAATTCACATCACAGGTGTTGTTTCTAACATTTGATACTGATATGGAAGGGACGCCATCCAAATGACCTTTCCAGATAAAATTCTCCCCAACTTGAAAAAAAGTCAGCTTTCAAAAAGAATAAATCCAAATACAGTACATGGTCTACCAATACGGTCCACTAAACAATCCCTTTTATATTGCAATTAAAAAATGAGCTTGAATTAAAATATATCATCATGATAAATGTTATCCTCTAAAGCTCATATTGGTCTTTTAGAGATATGTATTTATTCTTTTTACAAGCTGGACTTTTATGTAACCTCCAGGATTTGTAACAGTGTATGCATATTCTATTTACACAGCTTTCATACAAATGATTTTCTTTGACCTATATATAGACAGGTTATCTCATTCATCTTCTGAAGGTTGACCTGATGCAGGCCATGTGCATGTTTTTTACATGTGAATGCAAATTAATTACGAGAACTATAAAAAGAGTTCTAACATGTTTTAGAAAAGAGCAGCATACATAAGAAAAGTGCCTTGACCTCTGCTGGTTCCACACAAAGGGTAAAAGTCCTCAGACAAATGCAGAACAAAAGAAGCTTTTATACGGCTTGCTGTCTTCGTGATTTAGCATGTTCGACACCATGATCGAGCACAGTGCTTCTTCTTGGAGAGTCTGCACTATGTGAGACATCTGTTCATGTATTTATGCCTCAGAGGATATTACCACTTTGATAGGTATCTGTGTGAAACACCTGTCTGGAAAAGCAAAGCAGCCCAGTCCCAGACTGAATAACACAATTGTCAAATACACTTGAGTATGTTTGGCAAAGATTGCCAAGTTCCAAAGGGAAGATCTCAACATCTTAATTTGGTCACAGTATTCCCTCTGACAGTACAAAGACAACACAAGTAACTCAGGAAACTTAAAAGGCATGCAGTTTTAACAAGTCTCCCACAGCACATTGTGTTCATTATATATTTTTTTAGGGCACATTTTCATTTAGTTTGTTGGATCCCTGAAGAACAGATTCATTTGCATTTTTTATGATTGTGGCTAAGGTGAAAGCATCCTGAAGACATACCTCTATACATGTAGGTAACAGTCAGAGTCAAGGCTTTTACTGTCAACATTTTAAATGATCCTATTAGCTTACTGTCTTTAAGTTAAATCTAGTGCAGGACAGCACAACCACATATCTATGAAAAGTGTTTTTGTCTAATTCCTAGTAACACATATAGAATTACACTTAATAAAAAACACATACACCTGACACGTCATGCTAAACATCTTAAGATATTACATGCAAACAATAAGACCTGAATTGCTTCTAATGAGCAAAACTAGCAGCCAATGCAGCAAGCAATATTACATCTCATTTATGACATAACATCTCGTTTTTAAGAAACTAACCAAGAAAACTTTGCTTACTGCATTGCAGCTTTTTTCTTCTTTACTAGTTACAAGCCATTCAGGCCTTATTTTTTGCTTGTCATATATTTAAATACAATGTTTATCTGGACTTGTCAGGTGAATTTGGCTTATATTAAATCTAATTAGATATTTTTTGCAGTTGTCATTTTTAACGCCTGGTAAAGAATACATTATGACTCCTGAATTAAACCCAAACTATTCTGCAACAGCACCGTAACAAAGCTCCACCGTCATTACCCCTTGAGACATTCATATTGTTTCTGCAACTGCATAACATTGGTGTCCCAGTCTGTGAATTCATATTGCGTTACGATGTTGCGGAAGAGCTAGAGAGCATGGCACAGCAGGAGCTCCACATGCACACACATTCAGACCTGCACAAACACACAGCTCTGTTCTGCCTAGCTCGCTTCGCCAATCCCAGCTCGCCCCTGTAACGCCTCTGTTACTACATCCGAAGGCGGCACAGAAGACGTTCACTTCGTTACATAAATACTGAAGGCAAAACGATACAGGGGCGTAAATATCACGCCTTCAAAGGCAGTCTGAATAGGGCTTACAAGTTTGCCATGTGACTTGAGTTGAAACTTGAAACTGACTCCTGACTTTGCCAAACCTCTTACAGATACAAGTTGTCTGAGATATTGTCAATCATATATCCCTGAGTGCAACTGAATGAGTAATGCATGTGTGTGTGTACTTGAATGCGAATATGCGCATGAATGCTCTGATGCTTGTATACCTCTGTGTGCTGTGAGTGTGTTTGTGTGCCTGGATGCTGTGGGACTCAGAGAGGAGCAGGCAGTCAAAGAAATGGAAAGGGAAGAAGAGAGGGAAAGAAAGAAGGAAAGAAAGAAAGAGAAAGCAGGAGAGGCAAGGTAAACTAAAGCTGCATGACGAGTACATCGGGGCACTAGAGCCACGACCGGGAGCGACAGTCGGAACACAGATACAGCGTGTCCAAGCAGACAGTGAGGAATGGAGATTTCCCTATGGAGGCAGACCGGGGATACTGGACACCTGAACACATATACACACACACAGTGAGCATGGTCTTACAATCCTGCATACAATCACAACAAAACACAAACAAATCCTCACCCATACATAAAAAAACACAAATATATGAGTACACACACTTGGGACAAATGCAGAAAGTCAGAGATGGAGCGTTGAGAGTGGTGATGGTATTTTTTGCATCTCAGTGGGCTGATTTTCCCTTACACCTTGAAATGTAAAGTTGATTTCCGCTTTCCATCAGCATTAAGCCCTGACCAGAATACACAGTGCATATGGGGTTACTGGAGGTGATTGTTGTCCTGCCCCCACCCCCATACACCATCACTGCCAAATTCCCCTCACGCAAGTTCTCTTTCTTCTCGTAGGCAACAGAAAAAAAGGAACAAACAGCAGTGTGGAGGCAGGAATATTGGATATGCACATGATATCTGGTGCTAACAGCATCCCATAAGACACCAGTGTAAGTCGAAGTATACTGTGGTGTGTATGTGTGTGTTTGCACATTTTATTTCAGTCATAATCTGAGTGACATATTTAATACATGTCCTGTGATGATTCTGCATGAAGGAAAAACAGATGAATAAAAAAACATGGCTGCAGTGGTTCCAAACAGAGAAAAAGTGATGAATAGAATGAGGTGAATAAAAATTACCAAGAGAGAAAAAAAGGGGGAACCTTTTCTCTCCTTTGAAGGGAAGAATACATTACAATGTGCATTTTACCAAATAAAAGACGGTGTAATGGGATTAGACAGTAGTTGTGATTGACAAGGAGATGAAACAGTTCATTCCAGGGCGTCAAAGTGACAATATTTCAATGTGACACATGTGAGCATCATTGAAGAGGAGAGCTAACAGCTATCACTTCAAAAAACTCTTGTAAACTCAAATCTTACACTTATAATGTTCTGGCATCCACCCACAGGGAGGAGAGGAAGAGGAGGGAGAGAGGTAAAGACTTTATTTTTTTGAAGGGCTGTGACCAATCCTCTGTTTGTGATTGGCAAGTGTTATCCCTTAGGATTAGTTTGGGATTGTGCGGGTGGAACAACCGCCAAGGTACCTAAGTGGGTTTCCAACAGTTGATTCAGAGACAGGTCTATTACTGACGTGTCATACTTTTTTTAACCCGTCTGAGTCCCTGAGAGGATGGCGGTGACAGAGATGAATTTAGGTCCCAAATGGTTGGCTAACTTTTGAATGGGGTCTTCCATATACTTCTTCTTTACTAAAATGTCCCCCCACCCACCACCCCAGTTTTTAAATAATGGTTGCGCACTCACAATGTCAGTCAGGAAAACCAAACTGAATAAACCCAAAATATAAACGTACTTAAAAAAGATGTAAACTACAGAAAAGTGAAGCAATCTCATTGTGAATCGCTCGCTTATATCCCACAGTTGTTGTATACAGTGAGATGAAACTATTGGAGCCAAGATGTCACTTTTTGAGTTGTGAAAACCAAACAAATCATCATGATTCACAGCGTATTTTCCCCTTGCCATATTCAAAGAGTCCATAATAGTCTAAATATGTTCATGTGTACACTTAAGACGTAAGGATAATTGGGACGATTTGAGGTCCCCTTCCTGACAATCGTGGGGGTGTTCCAGATTCCAGGCTGCTTGGAACAGATTATCTGCCCAGATTATTTTGTAGTATGAGTGGTATAAAGATCCAATCTTAACCTCCCGATCTGCTCAGATAGCATCGGGGCCACCCCAATTTATATCAAACATGTTTGATATTAAGGATTTAAAATCTTGTCGATTATGTCATGAAAGGGTTTGGCTGAAGTGACTAACAGAAGACAAGAGAGGACAGTAGTAATGGTAACTCGCGGCACACCTGGCACACTGTCATTTTAGGTGTCTTACCTCGAGCTCTTGCTGAAGAACAATCCATGTTTTCAGTGTCTCTCCAACCATTTCTTCACCCAAACTCGTTTTTAATGGATTTTTTCCTCTCTGCCCTGAGCATTAAAATCACAAATTCAACTACCAACTCTGTTATTTACGTGAAGTCATGTGAGGTGGTGCGTTCCTCCACTGGGCACCTTAATCTTAATAAAGTCCCATAATATGTGAAGTGCTATTCTTTTCATAGTTTTGATGTGTGCATGCTTGAGAATATAGAGAAGAATATCTGTTAAGAGTCTCCTTATGTGAGTGATGCTACTCGATTTGAAAATCCAGTAGGATTTTTAAACTCCTGTAGTCTGAGCCGGGCTTAAGTAATGTTTTCTGATGAAAAAGCTCCTCATGGGGTCTGTTTAACAATCAAGTCACTTTGAATCTTTGTGGTGCAAAATGTAATCAAAGGCTGTTTCAGCAGCATGTGATAATTACTTTGTCTGACACCTGCCCAGCAGCAGCAGTTACAAGCATTAAAAATAATACTATATAGGCTTTGCTGATTGTGTCTCTCTTGCATGGTCTTGTTTGCTTTTGTAGGTTGTATAGAGGCATCAGTATAAATTTGAGTCTGTTTCACAATCAGTTTAGCGAAATGTAAACCAAACTGTCCCTTTAAACCTCTCCTGGTCCCCAAGCCTCACTTTGAGAACCCCTGAGCCCTGTAGAGGTCAGTAACTAAAAGGTTGTCAGACAGGGTATCTAACAAGTAAAAACACCCTCTGTTTGATGATGAAACAGGGGCTGGAGGTTACCCCTGAGGTTACGTTTAAGAGGTCAGTAGGTTAAAATCATTCATTTTTTGCTTCAGCTCACAGACATTCATCATTGTATTGTGTTTGCTCACAGAAGGGGAGGTCTTTCAGATTTTGATACAAATCAGCAAATCCGCGAGACGAATCACAAGCAGACACCCTGAGTCCAACTTCTGTTTGACACACAGCATGTGTCCAAGAATTACAGGGCAGGAAGTAACGCTACTTATGCCAATCAATGATATTTTTATTGACCAGAGAAAATGGCCTTGTCAATGCACTCTCTCTGATTAGCTAACCTCATCATTGATAGCATGGGCTATTGACTGAGAGCACCAGAGTGCTCGTCATAAGGGCCATAAATGAGGAGAGGTGTCTCAGGGACATTGATCCCTGTCTCTGCGGCACTGTGGTGCTGTTAAAAACATGATAAAATCCTACACAAATTCTCCCCAGCTTGAGGAGGAGCGTTTTAAAATCACAGTATAGTAGGTAAAAAAGGTGCAGCCTGACAGACGGTTTAGTTTCTTACTTTTTTGTCCACATTTTCACTTTAGCATATAGAATTATCACAAATGATTTCTTTCATTTGCAGAGACAGTTGTACTAATATCCCTTTAACCACTGTTCAGCCTGGCAGCTCCTGTTTTCTGCAGTTACCAAAATCCTACAAAAGAATTTGTGGGGGAATTCAAGCTACTTAGACCATTTAAAGCTCTTAATCCTTTCTCGTAAATAACAAATTACAGCTTCCAGCAGTTTTACCCTGTGGCAGACCTCAGGGCTGAGAGACTAACTTGTTGTGTTGTTGTTTGTTAAGCTTTGGGACGGAGGAACTTGTCTAGTATGTATGTTTCCTTGCAAGGTTTTGCACACAAAAAATGTAATTAGTTTTGTGTAATAACACTGCAGCCTAGTCTTACTGAATTAACAAATGAGAATGTTAGAATAAAAAAGTATTGCAAGAATGATTGTGTGAATGTCTTAAGTAAACTGAAAAACACAATAAAGATTCCTATCCATTCCTATTTGATCAACAAGTTAAGGTCTTTATTCACATTTGTGTTTGTCCAATGTACTTAATGGAGAGCCGCATCAAAAAAAAAAAAGTCACCTGAGTGAAATACGACATCAAATTTTCATCTGGATTAGTCCATTTAATTAACATTGGATACCCTCTGTGCAATCACATGACTTAGAATTGCAAACACCAGAAGTACATCCTGCATTCTTTCCAGCTATGTGAGCTAATAGAGGTTTTATGAGGACGGTGATATATATATGTCATATAATGACCGAACAAGACAACAAGAGTGTTAATCTATAAAGTCAGGAATGCAGCCGAGTAGTCCACCTCCAAACACCCAAGGGTGGAAGTTAGGTCAACAACACAAAGATGAATTGAATTTAGCTTGAATGGGGGCGCAGGATAGCCAAGCTGTCATAACCCGGCTCGTGGGTAGTAACAAACAACGGAAGGAGTCAGATTTTACAAATGAAAAGGATTCATTTCAATAATAAGTTAAATCAATCCAAAACAAGACAGATGAGGTGTGTTAAATCAGTATAATCAGTGGTGAACGTGTGGATGTGTGTAAAATCATTATGGTGTGTGGTGTTGAAGAGTGCACTAACAGAAGAACTAAAGCAAAAATGGTGTTGGCGTCAGCCAGGCTTAGGCAGAAGAAAGAGAGAGAGAGAGAGAGTCCAAGATGCACAGGAAGCAGGGCTTTATATCCTGGGTGGAGCAATGGGCCCAGGTGCTCCAGATCAGGCAGGATACATCACCACCTCAAAGACAAGACATGCACATGAGCACAGACATACACACACACTCTAAGCAGGGGTCGTCACATGTCGCACACCCCATGTATGGAGGGGATAGCAATGATCGCAGCGGCCGTGGATTCGAATCAGACCTCCGTCTGTTACTGCATGTCATTACCCACTCTCTCCTCCCAATGTTTCCTGTCTCTCTTCAGTTGTACTAAGTAATAAAGGCAAAAAGGCCCCCCCAAAAAACGAATTTAGCCTTAATGGATGCTTTAAAGCTCTAAAAAAATAATTAGGAATTCAGGTAAGGTTGTATCTACTTCCCAGCTCCCAAGCCAACATCCTTCTATTTTTTTCTATTTTACAAATGATCACATGCAGATGACAAGTGTTATTATTGCCCAACTCTTCCATCAAAAATGAATCTCTTTCTTTCTTCCTCTTTGTTCTTCTTACAGGTGTAAACCACCTTGATGATGTGTCTGCTCTGTTTATTTCCCTGGCACGTACCGACAAGCTTTTAAACCAATAGAATATCTGTCAGCAGCTTGGCTCTGTTGTGCGCCCAGCAGCCACATTGCTACATCAGCTTAGTTGAATTTAAAAAAATATTTATAGTTGTTTAGTTCACATCTGAATACGTGCTTATGATATTTACTGTAAGGCTGTGATATTTCTTCTTCTGCGACGTAAAATCGATATCTTCTAAATAAACCTGAGTGGCGTCTGGGCTCAGGCGGCGGTTTGTTACGACGTCGCTCAGAAAAGCCCGTGAGTGTTTTAAAAGGTCTGATGCAGAGTCATTTATCTCGACATTTTAGACAGCCACCAACTCACTGATATGAAATAATGTCTGAATAGCTTGTTATCGACTGTTATGGTGTTTTATCATTTATTTTGATAAGGGAAATCAAATGTTGGACACTGGCCAGGCTGCTATTGCCCACACAGCTACAGTGGGATAGGCCAATGTGAGTGTGTGTGCGCTCTCTTAGGTTTGTGTGCACAGTTTGTGTGCACATATTACTTCAAAACAGAGAGAAAAAGGCAGAATAATGTTCATTTGTTATCTCTCTGCTCTGGTGGATAAACAGACGTGTATGAGAGTTGTGGTATGCAGCCTGGGACAGGGCACTGAGGACAAGGCGAGGCCAGACTAGATCCCTTAAAGATGTTATTAACAGCCATGGGCGCACGCACACACACACACACACACACACACACACACACACACACACACACGCACACACACACACACACACACACACACACACACGCCGCCTGTTTGCAATGCATAACTCAGTAGTAAGCCTCTTTCTGTGTTCTGTCACAAGAGATGGGGAGCAGAAAGCAGAACAGGGTGACTTTATAATCCCTGCTGTATTTATACTCCACCCTACTGACTTCTGCACTTCCCACAATTCTTAGTTTCCTTTTTTATCCCCTTTCCATTTCTTCATCATTTCTCTCTACCCGTCTCCTATATTCACATTTTTGATCTTATCTGCCTTCAAAAACCTAACCCTCTCTCTTATATATTGTATTTCACAATCTGTCTCTTTTATTATTTCATCAGGGTCTTTTCCACTTCCCTCATCTCTTCTCTTTCCATCTCATTCTTCCAGGAGCTCTCCCTTTCTTATTTTTCATTCTGTCTCCTCTTTGTTCCTCTTTTTTTCCCCTTCTTTCCTCTTTGCAAAGTTAAAGAAGAAGCAAAGAGCAGGGAGTTAAAATGCCTGACTTCTTTCTTTTCCTCTGTCTGGTAGGTTTCTCACTAAACACAAGGCTTCTTTTCCATCTGACCCCATTCTACCTCCCCCTGTCCCTCCTACTTTTTCCTTTCTTTTTCTCTGTTTGATTTTTTTTTACCTCATAACTCTGGTATGTGGCTGTTTACCAATACCCAACAAGAGTGTGAAAGAGCTCCTATAGAGCTTGCAAGCAGTCCCAGCTGGAGTGCACAGAGGCTGGCTGAAGAGGTGAAGCGAGGTCTGTTCTCTGACTTTGCTGTGCCAGTTGCCTTACTACAGAGGATCCCTAAACATTCAATGACGAGGAAAGAGAAAAAAGGAGAGCCCACTGCAATGAGAAACATCAATGTATATGACAGCATCATAAGCCAAAAAAACCACAATAGAAGAAAACTTTTTCCACACAACAAACTGGTTTCTCTGTACCCTGCCCTCTTTAGTGTTTTCCAGTTGACAGTATGCTTTGTGTTACTTGCTCCACTCTGGACCGATCCCAGCAGACAAGCCAGGAGTGTAAATCAATGCTTCTGAATTGATGTGCTGATGTGCAGCAGTGTTCTCCAGGCGGGTGTATCCTAAAATCGATAACAAAAGTACATGTTGAATGACATTTCTAGACATTCAGCAAAAACCTTTCTAGAAGCCAATGTAGTGCATATACTGTCTTAATGTACTCATTTTGCTTTTGACAAAAACATGACAGACAGTATTTAGCCATTTGTCATTCAATCAGTTCCATCCAGCAAGAAATAACACCACCACAAATTCAAAAATCTGGCTAATAATTGCCTGAAACCTTGAGCTAGCTAAATTAATGAATTAATGTCCTTTCACTGCATGTTGCTCCTCCTTATCTCTCAGCCCTAACTACATGAGATCAGTCAATGTAAGGTATCAAATCAACATGTTAAAATACCCAAGAAGCAATTAAGAATTTAAATCAATTTTCTAAAATGCTTTCTTCTGCTCAGGGTGCTCATCTTTGAAAACCAAGCTTCATTTAAAAAAAAGCCACTGTCAACAACGTTGTCGTTCAGACAATATGTAAACCATCAAGTTTTAACTGTGGATACTCTGAAGTTTTACAACATGGTGTCAAAGCTGAAGCTGTATTGCATCATGCTTCTTTAGGAAAACCTGCGACATATTCAGTAAACTATTGCTGAAAGTAATTGCTTACGCGCAGACACACAGAAAACGCGCGCACAAACACACACTCAAACTACCAAAAAAACTGGAACAAAGTAGGCTGGGTCCTTAACATGTCATCGTAGAGCGTTTCAGCACATAAAGACTGACAATCAAACAAGCTTAGACATTATTGTTTCTCCTGGAATGAACAAACAAAAAGTCTGCCTGTTGTGTGTCTGGACTTTGTTTTCTCTCTTCTGAATTTGAGTCATCAGCTGCTTCTGATTATTTTCACCATTTTACTTCTTGTTGCAGTCACAATGTGTTTCTACGTGACCATTTTTTATACTGTTGTACTTAAAAAAAACACATGTCCTTTTATGAAACTGAACAAAAATGATAAACCTCCAAACTCTGGGCTTTTTCTGTCAGCCCCAAATTCGTAAAGAAGCCCATCACAAATCCCAGATGGGCTTCTTTAGTTATTGAAATACATGTAACACCATTTGGTCTTGTAACCAGCAACACTGTACTCTGTTCATAAAAAAGATTAGAAAATGATGTTATACGTGTAAATATCAGCTTAATAAATAGCTGTAAAATCAGCTGAAAAGCCCAAGATGCTAGAGCAGATCTGTTGTTACAACTCTGGAGAAATATGCACATTATTTGACTTGTTAGCTTAGGCAGCTGTGGCTCAGCGGTAGAGCCGGTCGTCTCTCAACCATATGGTCGGGGGTTAGATTCCCAGTTCCGGCAGCCACATGTCCGATGTGTCCTTGGGCAAGACACTTAACCCGAAGCTGCTTTCACTGCATCGTCGGCGGTGTATACATGTGTATGAATGGATTAGTTGTTACTGATGGACTCTTTACATAGCAGCCTCTGCCTTCAGAGTGTGAATGTGTGTGAATGTGAAGGTGTGACCTGCGGTGTGAAAGCGCTTTGAGTAGTCAGAAGATTGGAAAAGTGCTATACAAGCTCAAGTCCATTTACCATTTACTTAGTTTCATGTCTTTATGGCACCATGCTAGCTTAAGCTATTATACGTCAGATATAAATGAATATTTTGCAGACAAAGAAATGCTCATCGGGGTCTAAAATCTGGACAAACTGGCAGATGAGTAGCCTCAGTTATCTCACATCAAAAATCTCCTCAAGTCCCACTGCTGACTGTCATTATTCATCAACAAGGTAATATGCAATAAGTGTGAAAGAGCAATATGCATCAATGGCAAGAGACACATTACTCTTTGTCCTTTATCATTTTTTATGGTTTCATTTTCTGCCTTATTGATTTCTAATCTCGCTCCCTCTCTCACAGTCTCTGACACAGTCTACCTTCTCCTTCTCCTCCTAGTCCTCACAGCACACAGAGGCACAACATCTTAGACGACTTGTAAACTCAGATAAGGAGGCTGAAAGCACAGCTCACTCTGACATATACAGGGTCATTTTTACAACCAGTTTATACAATCTTTGCCCTTTTACTCCTTTCCTTGACTTCGTCTCTCCACATGCTCGCAAATAGGAGCGGCAACTTTTACATGTCGAGTTTGACAGGAAGAGGTCACCGGGGTCAATCACAGCAATTTGCTGTGCGTGTGTTTGTGTGCGAATGTGAGGTCTGTGATGTTTAAAGTATGACGTGCTGCTGTCATAAACCTAACGGGAGACACAAATGCTGTGTGGATCCCTGAGGAACCCTCTCTAAACACAAAGACATGATTTTATTGGACACTCCTCTGTCCTGCTTGTACTTTCTCATCTGAGTGTGTCGAGAGAGGGAGAGAGATTTACACATCGGGGTAACAAGCACTTAAGCTCAGGCATGGGCAGTAGAAGGGGCGCGGCCTTCTCTCGTTAACTTTAATAAAACACTCCCCCAGTCAATGCCCCGGGCTGTAAAACTCCTGCGTCTAACACTCTGCAGCTCCACTTCAACTGTGTGCCTCCAAACTTTGCTTCCAAACACACACATTCACACTGAACAATTTAAACACCTCCTGTTTTCTAACCTGCTGTACAGAAATATCCTATCTCTGGTCTAAACATGATGTATTTGAAGATTAAGTCAAATGCAAATGGTGTTTTATTGAAACTACTTATTGAATAGAGAATTGTGGTACATTTTGTAAATACAGACTCTTTGAAATGGGACAGATTTTCCCTGATTTTAGTCTGGTAGCAATAAGTAAGGTCTTTTACCTGCTTTTTGTAAAGCGTCTTGAGATAACACTTGTTATGAATTGGTGCTATACAAATAAAGATTGATTGATTGATTGATTGATTGATTGATTGATTGATTGATTGATTGGTAGGTTAAGGTGGGATACTACAGAATAAAAAAGTCAGAATTCTTGTAACTCCATAGATGAGTAAATTTCTCTCCTCTCTCCCATTCCCACTAACTCAGATGAGAATATCTGAAATGTGACTTTAAACTCAGAATCCTGGAAAAAAAAAGTCAGAACTTAGGTTTTTTTTGTCAGTGGCCCTATTCCTCTTTTGTAGGATGCAATGAAAATAAATGAAATGAGAAAATAAGGAAAGAAAGGATATAATAAGGATAGCAATGGAGGAGGTAGACAATAGAAGGAGGTGATGAAGGATAGGTTGAAGGAGGAGAGGAACGGGTACAGTATGAGAATACAGGAGAGTGAAGTTAAGGAAAGGAAAAGTAAAAAGGATTTGAGGAGTTAGGCAAGGAAGGAGTTTTTGTCCCCCATAGTTTAGTCCAAAGGAGAATGCTCCCAAAGACATAAAAAAGGGTCACTGCTTGTTCAGCTTCCCTGAATAACCTGAATAACTCTTTTTGTTTAAAGGGGGTTTGCCTTTTTCAGGACAGCTGAAGAGAGACAGGAAATGTTGAGAGGAGAGAGGGGGGGACAACATGCAGCAGAGGGCTAAGGTCAGATTCAAAACCCATGGCCACAGCGATATGTAGTCTCTGTACATTGGGCACGCGACATAACCGCTAGGCTACCGCCCTCCGAATAACTCATTTAAGATCTTTGACAATCTGCACATGAAAATTAACAGCCCCAAATCCTGAAATTCTCCTTAAAGTCCTATGAGATTACTGATAAATTACAATATATGACGGCTCCACCCATCCCCCAGATGTTTAAGTATATCATCATGTCCACTCTCCTCCTCCTCCTCCTCCTCCTCCTCCTCCTCTATATCAGAATAATTGAGACTGAAAAAATGTGTATTCCTCCAAATTAATCTAATGAGACTTAAGAGATTAATCTTAAATGTGTCAGGGAGGTGCTGTGTTAGTAGATCTAAATCATGCTGCCACCACTTACACTGCTGTTGTGGACATCTGAAACATGAAGCCAATCAGGGATGAAGGCATTGGTGGTTACTCATAAATGCCCGCATCACATCCTAATGGGATAAGAAACTGTAACCCTGGTGAGGCAGATTTTTCTCCTTAAAGGTCTGCCTTTTAAGTGGATTTGTTTCACTTTAAGTAGTGCAAAATAAATAATCAAAACATTAACATTTCAAATTGGGGGATGATTGAAGGCGAGGCAGAAACACAGTGGTATTCTCAACATATTAATGAATGTGAACCACCTCAGGCTACTTACAGCTTAAACAGATGTTAATCACTTAATCAGATAAGAGACTGAGCTTTATGAAGTTTAATATATGGAGACACACACGTTCACATGCAGACGTGCTGAGTGATGCAGCGGGGGAGGCTGATTAATAAGTTGGGATGCGATGCAATCTCCATCTTTATTAAGATGTTGAAAGACACAAGACGTTAAGCCACACACACACACACACACACACACACACACACACACACACACACACACACGCACGCACGCACACACACACACACAGACACACACACACACGATCACACATACAGTAGGCCCTGACACAGGGAATTTGCTTCTTGAATGACCACACACAAGCAGGAGAAAGGAAAGGTGATATGGATTTAAGCACTGTGACTACACAATAAGACATAAGGACAAGATGCTTGTGTATAACGATGCAAGAGTCTCTTTAAATGAGCACAAAAGCAACTGCAAAAGACAGTGTGTAATGTAAAGGGTTGTGAATCAGGAGGAGGAAGACAGAGGGCAGGATAGTTACAATTTTGGGCTTTCCAGACATACATTTAGAATTTTTGTTGTGTTTTATTTGGAAATGGTCTTACACATGCTGTTCTTTTCACGAAGCAACTGTTGTTGGCTGTACAAATCTTTCCCTTGATGATTTTTATAGTTAATGAATCTGTTTTAAAAGGTGTATGCTTATATGTGCTAATATATGCTGGATATAATGACTGATTTCACAGTTTATCTTTGCTTTTATTCTGACAAAACTTTTCTGTTTTTCAACTGATATTTTGCTGCAACCCTGCTGCCAGTTTGACACAGGGAAGCCTCTTCATGAATGGACACACACCATGGCCACAATGAGCAGTGGTGATAGAATTTAACCGTTGTGACAACATAATAAGACACAAGGACAAAGTGGTTGTGTATGAATATGCAGGAGTGTCTTTAAATAAGCACTATGTGTAACTATGCTAAAGGTGCTGTGTAGAGAGCTGTGGATGATGAGGGAGAAGATGGAGGGCAGGATTGTTTTTGGCTCAAGAATAATGAACAAAACGAGTGCAGATGGAAGAGGCAGATGGTTTCATTTGTGATGGGCAGCCCAGGGCTGCCATGGTGCTTGATGGGTAATGGATATGACTCGATGGAGCCCAGGGCCCTTCCTGAGGATTGTGGCATGATGTCAGTCACATGCTGATAAAGGAACCCGTTTAGCATGTGATCCTTTAATTGTCCAGGTTAGGATTCAGAGAGAGTAATTTCATCCTTTAGCCTTATCCAAGGGAGGCAACCTGCCCATCGGACAACGAGTGACTGACTGTTGTATACAAAAACATGTAATTCAGCTTTTATATATTTAGCTATCTAATTGTTGATCTCTCAATTTATTTTACTTCTCGTCTGCCCATCTAGCTTTATGTCTGGCAGTGTCAACTGGATTTCTTGTCAATGACTAAATGTGGAAAACATCTGGGTCAAACTGGGTAAACTTGTGATTTTCCAGTCCTGTGTGAATGAAATTTAAATGTTCTGCGGGTTAAATTTGGGTAAGAGAGATGGGAAAACTGCAACAATAACAGGAAACATAAGGAAATAACTGTACATGGCAGCACTGGCCAAGACAAACAAGCTGGATCAGCACTCCATGATACTGGGATAAACGGGCTAAATGAGCAGACAGATGCGGACAAGATAAGGTCAGGCAGATTTCATTTTTCACTGCCTCCTCAAACAGCAACGAGGTTTGTGTGGGAAAATCATATCAACATCTTTTTTTGGCATCCGAAAACCAGAATCCCTCAATCGAATGTTGCATCTTTCCTTGAAAAAAAGAAGTAACCAAACCCATCCATCACTTCTGCAAATGTCACAACGGGACAGTGAAAACAAGCCGCAACAAATCCTCAAAAGGAGGGTGATTGTGTATTCAAGGCTAGGTTAGAATTATCTTCATCCCCAAATCACAGGATTATCAGGCCACATCTGTTGGCCATTCACTGGCTGCATATGTTCTAATCATGATGTGAAGAGTAATTACCATTATGGAGGCTTTGTGAACGTGTGAAGGGATGACAGCAGGGGCAGTATAATGCGCCACATTCCACTGGGGCAGAAGAAAGAGTTAGGAGTGACAGATCTTTGGAAATGTCACCCGCAAAATGTCTCATGATGCCCGGATAATAAGAAACAGAGGGTGTGTGTGTGTGTGTGTGTGTGTGTGTAGCTGTCTTTACGTGTGTGAGAGATGTAGTGACTGAGTGGGGACTTGTTTATAGAGTGCATATTGTTTTAATTGTGCATGTGTGTGTAGGTTTGTTTGTAGTGTGTGTGTGGGTGCAGGTGCAGGCGTTAAGGTTAAGTGTGACTGATTCAGTGCTACAAGGCTTGTTTTTCTATTATGCGTGTAGGTTTTGTGTAAGTATGCATGCACATGTGGGTGTGTTTCTGCAATCTGTGTGTTTTGGTCCACTTTAAAGTATAACATTCAGAATCAAAGCTGGAAATTCTGCATAGGTGTGTTTGTCGGAGAGGAGCTTGTATGCTGCAGGACTCACCCATTGAAGTTCTCCTCTCCTCCCATAGACAACCCAGCAATTTGCCTTAATCCATATTGACTGCTCTTCCATGACCTCACTCCATAGGGTCCAGCACTGAGGATTTACTCCAAGACAGCCAATCTAAACAGCCTGATTTAACTTCTCCTTCCTCACAGCGACTGTGTGTGTGTGTGCAAGAGAGAGAGGTGGATGTGGGAAGGTAGATGTAGGAAATGTAGCCGAGCAGTTTGTGTGTATGTGGGCAAAGCTTTTCACTATCAGTCTATGACATGATGAATGGGACAAAGATGTAAAGTCAGAGATAAACCAAAGCCCCAGTTGCTCCCTGTGAGCCTCACAGCCGAGCCGTAAAAGTCTGCTCTCTTTCACGACCAATCGTTTGCTCCATACATGCAGGCCTGTCTATGCAACCTGACCACGCACATATACTTTATCAGCAGGTTTGATTGTGCGACAAAGAGGGCTGGGGAGCTGTTAAAAGTTGACTACATGCAGCTTAGGCATTCACCCGCAAAGAAAAACAGACACAGTTAGACGATGGTGGGAAAATTGTAAAGCCAAAGTGTTTTCCTGCTCACGGACTAATTGTTTGCTGCCTACAGACAGACTCCCATCAGTGTAGACTTTATCTGTGTGTATATTCATGCATTTGTTGTTTGCTTATGTCTCTACTGTGCATTTTTGGGGGATGTTTTGCACATGCTAATACCTGTGTATGTGTCTGTGTGTATGCAATCTCTCTGTGGGTGTGCGCTCTTGAGTTTTCATGTGTATAAGTTGAACCACCAGCTGAGTCAATTTCTATCTCTTTGCTTAATTAATGGTTTGCCTCTGGCACCACTGTGCAGAGAGCTCCGATCTGTCTGCTCCAGCAGCTCATGCACTCGCTGCACTGCTTACACACAAACAGTGTATTCCTCTGACAAGAAAACACACTCACACACACCAACAGGTGACTGGATAACTGAGTGGAGAACGTACGACTATAGACTTGTATCTTTTGGATAGGACTGCATTATTGAAAGAAGCACATGCACTGCTCCCATAAAGATTGGGATAGATAATAGTCTGGAACATTCACCAAGAGTGTGGTGATGACATTGTTCAAGTTGAGCTGAGTTTCTCTGCTTTACAGGGGCTTGACTAGAAGGGTTGCAAGGTGCCACCCTAAAATCCTTAACTATAATGTTGCCTTGTCAAGGGGAGGTACTTAAAATAAATATTTTGGCTGTGTTGCAACCATAGGCTGTATGCACATGAACTTATAGTCTCAGTGTCTCATTGTCGCACTCTTGGGTTTGTCTGAAGAGCTCTTATGCAGACCAACGTGGGAGTTTGCCATATTGAAAAATCTATCTCCACCAAAATCCCGATCATTTGAAACCAACCCCAAACTTCCTGGCAAAGAGCTACAACGTGCCTACCTGTCAGTCAAATCAATCATGCACACATTTATGCAAATGTATGCATATCCAACCCCTTAATAAATTCAACACAGCTCCCCTAACGTTTTCACAAATAGAGAAAGTAGTAATTTAGAACGTAACTGTTTTTTTTTACCCAGACTGAAGACATGTTTGTTTCTGCAGTAAAAATGGGCATTTTAACATGAGACCTCATGGGAATTCCTTGGCTTTTGCAGACACTTGAGGAACTGCAGTTTTTATCGTTTACACATCGGCTTCATTTTTCAACACCGGAGGTCACCACTTGGTAGAAACAGGCTGCTAGAATTGAGTTCAATTTGGCTCATTACCTTTTTGAATACTTCAAATTGTGACTTTGGAAGTGCATCTCTTCCCAATTTCAGGACCTGAATGTTCTTAAATTGTCTAGAAAATGTCAGGAGTCCATGTGTGAAAGGGGCCATATGAGAATCAAAAAACAGGACAAAGATATCAGACTATGTTATAAGGAAACATGCAGAGATCTCGATAACATAAAGAACTATTTAGTGACATTGTGAAATGAGAGTATAAAAATATCCAAATCAAATGAAATATTTTAGGCCTTAGATCACATCCTTACTGTTTTTTCCCTCCCATGAACCCACCTTATTGTCCAACTTTTTGCCACTTATAGTTGCCCAGTCAAAACAATGGCCACCCAACCCTGTATTCCCCCATCTGCTGTTAAACTCTCCTCAATCTGTCCTCTCCTATTCATACACAGTCCTGCCATGCGGATGCAGCCCTTGTTGGGGTAGTCATGCATTCTACATTTGTAGAAGGCCGGCATCTGATTCACCATGCCTGCAAAAGAAAAAGTGCCAGAGATCCCATTCAGAGTGCTGCTCTGTTTCCCATGGAGTGTTATTAAGATGCATATGTTTAATTTATGATGGGAGACTTTCAGAGGGGATCTGTTGTCTCAGAATCAAGCTTTGTCCATATCTTCCATATATATTGCCTCATTCTCTGTCTCTCTCCATTTTCTTATCCCTTTTATCTTGCTAGTGCTGCCATGCCTACATGGTAGACCCTTGAAGAGAGAATACCCACAAGCACGCACGCACACACACACACACACACCCACACACACACACACACACACACACACACACACACACACACACACACACACACACACACACACACGCACACACACACACACACACACACACACACACACACACACACACGCAAGGAAGCAAGCACTTCCGAACTGAACAGTCACAGAAGGCTTGCAGATCCCTCATAGCACCAGGAGGAAAAATCCCCAGCTGATTCCAGTTAATTCCAGAAAAACAACATTGGACATAGCGTGTCTGATGTGCCAATGTTTCGTAGGCGCAGAGAGCCGATCTGAAATACATCCTGTGTCAAGTCTGTAATGGAACAGGCGATAAATCTGTCAAAGATCTGTGAGTTTGCGATCGTATGCATGGCTAGCAACAAAGCAAGAAAGAGCTGGAAATGTGTTTAACAACCAATAACTGATAGTAATAGATAGTAGTAATATTGGTGCGGGGAAGTTGTGAGCAACAATGAAAATGGATGTGTTTTAATAAAATGTACCATGGCAGCAACATTGTTACTTCCTGACAAAGTGTTTAAAAAGTTATTTATATGTAAAACAGGTCCTACAAATCAAATGATAAAGCAGATTGTTTCTGCCTTCACAAATGACCCATCGGAGCGTTTCCTGAATTTTTGTGTGCCTATAATCAAGGTGCCAATATTTGTCTTAATGACACGTTACAAAAAAAGGTTAATATCAGTGTTTGCTGTACGGTAGCTGTTTGTCTTGTGATAGATTTGAAATGGTTGAGATCGTTTGAATGAGATGATAATTGTGCACAAATGAGCCACGAGCAACTGCAACAATTCAAGCCATGCTGGCATGCTGCAAATGAGTTTTCCTCTGGGCACCACAGAAAAAGGTACTTACTAAGGAATAACACTACTGGAGAGTTCATCTAATAATGTGACATACTTATTCAGCTTCACAATTAAAGCCTCAAAGCGAAACCTGGCACCAGAAAATGTTCATTTTTCAATTAGCAGTAAAACAACAAAGCTCTAAAAGTTCTGTCAACTCATTGGTAAACATCCTATTGAGGCTCAGAAGACCAAAACAAGATCATTCTGCTGCAACTGAACTTATAACTGCAAAGATAATAAATAAGTTACAGATGTACTTAACTTGATATTTCTTTTTTAAATTAGTTTCCTATTTTTCCTGTATTCACCAGTTCTTTAAGGCTGCTTTCACACTGCAGACAAAAGTGATCCCAATCTAAATAATTTGATTATATGTGTCTCAGATCTGATTTTTCATGACAGTTTGAACAGTACAAGTGATATTGAATCAGATATTTTCCAATCAGATTTGGGCCCCCTTCACATGTGGTCCTGAAACAGATACAGGTCAGATCTTTTGCATTGCAACCTCAGTCCAAACAGCCAGGTTTGAATGCATGACGCTTTGACGTCATTCTTAAGCGACACTCATTTGCAGTGGTGGAAGGTGGAAGCAGGAGTAACTCCCACTCAATGAACACAAACATTGAAGAGAATGACTATGATCTTCTCATGGATTTGCCAGGTTCACTGCACATCCACTTCAAAATGAAAATCGCCATGTTTACTTTCCTAAACACCGTGCTGCGTGTGACGTCTTTGTTGTTCTTTTGAGCATTTGGGTCAGTTCAGGACAGTGACCAGTTCAAGCGCGAATCTGGTACAGGCCATATTTAAAAAGTAATGTGAACAGCCAAACAAAAATATATACGAATTGTGGATTAATGCTTGTTGTGGAAACGTTGTGTAACACGAGCGAATCAAAGTAAAGCAAGACTCAGTTTTAGTCAATTTGGCCAGCTGTAAGGCTGATTTATGGAACAGTAGCAAAAATAAATAAATAGTTGATGTTAAAGGTAAGGGAAAAATCTTGCAGCATAAAAGAAAAGGGGAAACATGGAGGCAAAATGAAAGTGCAGGTAAAGACTTTCCTTTGCTTTTTAGAGACACTGATACAAGAAATCAGTTAACAGGATTGTTTCCAGAACTCAATGACTAAATGATTGATGCTGTCATTTCTTCATGTGAGTACTCTCTCTTAAATACGAAAACATACTACAGAGGCAGCAATGCCGTGAACGAATAAAAACAGGCTCAGACTGTAATGATAAGAGCACTAGGAACCCACTACACCAGGGGTCACCAACCTTTTTGAACCTGAGGGCTTCTTCATGGGTACTGAGTCATACGAAGGGCACCCAGTTTGATACACTCTTCTGAAATAACAAATTTGCTCTGTTTGCCTTTAGTTATATATTATTATTAATGATTAATGATACTCATCTATGTGAAGACACTGATCATTTTTACAAAATAATCTTTTACATTTCATGAATACTCTTTTGAATGGAACACCATTTTCCCAATTTAATTTTTTAGAACAGGCCTGCGGGCGCGTCATATGGTCCTTGCGGGCGACCTGGTGCCCGCAGGCACTGTGTTGGTGACCCCTGCACTACACAAACAACACACAGACAGTCCTTAATGGCTCTCTGTTATAGCAGTAATTGATGTACATGTGTATGCGACAGAAGGAGAGTGACTAGCGACCCCATCACTGTATCATATATGTTGCTGTAAATTACCAATTACTATGCAGCATGTATACGTCTGCAACAAATGTTAAAAAGTCAATGGGTGCTTTGCATATTTAATTGGCTTGTTTCCTGGAGCAGGAGTCTGAATTCATCCCCTCTCTTTTTGTCTCTCTTACCTCCTTTCTCCTTCTCTTCTTCCCCCTTTCACCACACGGCCTCAAGGCCTGCCGTCGTGTGCAAATCCATTGGAGGGCTGTCATTGCTACCTGTGTTCCTGCCTCAGCACTGGCAGGTGGTCCCATGTCCCGCCTGGGGCAAGGAAGTGAGAGAGCGAGGCAGAAAGGCCAAGAGAAGAGAGAGAGGCCTACAGTGAGATATCCCTACAGGTGTGACAGTGAACATATACTTCATGGGTGACAGATCAAGACACGCTCGTTTTTTCTTTCATCTTTGAAAATGATTCATGTGTCGGCTTTCATCGCAGCATTTCCTTAAGATGTGAGAGTGATTGACATGAGGGGAGATCTGCTTTGTTTTACTGCTGCTCAGACATGACACATGCCAGAGAAATGGCTGATGTGAGGCTCCTGAACTCAACGTATATTTAACGTTTTGTACTTAACATTTCTACCTCAAGGCGAACACGGCAGGATACAAAAACGTTTGCTATTTTCATCCTGCATGAACTTGTAAACTACTTGAAAAACCTGTGTAAGGAAGTGTATCATCTGGTCTGTGACAATGTTATTTTTCATGCTCTTGAAAAAGATTACCGTCATATTTCTCGTGGATCACAAGACAGAAGAGTAATAGAAGACGTTTAATGAGCCCGTGTCTCTGTCCAAGACATTTTCTTGTCATCTGGATTCTTTGATGGAAATGTTAAATATCCTGTAGCCCCCTGACCTATAAGAAAAGATTCTGATGGACACCAGATGTGCTTTGTATGGAAGCATGTTAGCCTTCACATGCATGCAGTATTTTGTAGAACAGATTGTGAGACATCAAAAAGTTCTAACATTGCTTTTTTTCCTCTTTCCTTTAGCAATCATCCATGCTTTCTCATTCGTCTCTCCCTTGTGTTTCTGCTGCTGTGACTGGATCCCATGCAGAGAAACTCAAGGCTAACAATACCAACCCGCTCATCAGTGCATTATCAGTCACAGCACCGGGCTTCCTCTAACATGCTGCTCTCATACTGCTCCACCCGTGGAGCTGGGGCTGTTTGATGAGGCCGTGGAGAAGGGTAAAGATTGAAAACAGAGAGGGGCATTATCATCCCTGTTCCCCTAGGGGTTGATAATTAGCAGGAACTGCAACTGTTGATAAGTGTCGCCAGAGTTTCCAGCTGCAGCAACGGTTGAATCATTGCTTTTAACTACTGTTTAAAGAGTTGGAAGGGCAAAAAAATAAGGGAAATAAGTCTTTTTGTTTTTGGTGGTGTGGGACTTTAATGAAAAAGACAATCAGGAGTTATTTTCAAACTAAAACTTTTGGAAGTAGGACAGGTGCTATAAACATTCGGGGGCCCCTCATTAGGCATTTTTAATTAAGTTATTATAACATGAATGTCTGATTTTAATTTTGTTGCACCTCGTTAAACGTTTTTTTTTTTTTCATTCCAGTGTTTAACCCAACAACAAATTAATTCAAAGCACATCACGGGAGACTGTTTATGATGCAAATGATTTGGTTGGAAAGTTGCTGATTGGCACAACGGCCCCTTAGGCAACAGCAACCATTTAAGAGGCGAGTGTAAGACCCCCTCCTCTCTCTATCTCATAGATCACTCTCCCTCTCTCTCTCTTACTCTCTATGCTAAAACATCTCAGCAGAGGCCAGGCCTGCTTGGCCTCTCTGTCAGCAAATGTCATAGCTAATTATGACAGGCTCCTTGTTCCCTAACAAGTCAGCAAAGGCACTGTTTGGTCTGTTTGACTGGGTCCTACAGATGAATTTGGGGTTCAGACGACCCCTGTGCTCCTGAGGGGTGCTGTATGAAGGTAATTGCTCCAATATCCTGAGCTGCAGGGATACATAGTGCTGACAAGTTAGTATTAGTCAAACATGAATGTTCACAGGGCGGCTCTGTGTTCCACTGGTCGGCTGGATGGCAGGTGTGAGGGTCTGGTAGGTGGAGATGTAACACTGATTCCCATTACACGGGGATGGTCATGTTTAATATGTGTCTTATGGGGTTTTCCCACATGCAGAAAACTCCTGAAAACTTCTTGAAACTTGTAGGACGAGCTGCATGTGCAAACGCAAACTGCCACATTTTTGCTCTCTGACTTTACCTGGAACTTGCAGGCGGGATGAGCCAATGTGAGAACGCAACAAGAAATAGAGCAAGTGAGCGGTAGGGGGTGATGAATTATACGTTTGTATCCTGTGAGCAGCATGATCCCTGTGCACTTAATGAAACTGCTAAATGATGTTGTCCGTATTCCAGTATTTTTGCCTTTGCTCCTTTCGTTGATACCTTGAATATGTCGAACTAAACGTAGCACTGATATAAGAAATAATCATCGTAGCTTCGGACTCTGTTGCTTCGTCCGCCATTTCTGCTTCGTTCTTTTCACATCATGTCCTGCCTCTTAAGACCCCCGTCCGTCAGGCCTCCCTGAAATTTTCAAGACATTTTCAGGAGTATATGTGAAAACCGCTTAACTCATTCTTTGGGTGTGAATCCAATTAAAGCTATCCAAAGTTAAACAACCGAAGCTAGCCTGAGTGTGACAATATTTTTTATCATCTAGTAGAACAACCCTTCACATTAAGAACAGATGTTTCCAGTAAAAGTGTGAGATGCTCTGCTCGCTCTATTTTGCTGCTATGAAGCTTGACAACCAATACTGTACATATGTTCCACTGGCACTAATCATGGTAATTAAAGTGTCACGCCTACGCCATGATTAAATCATAATGGCTGTGACATTATTTCCCTCAGTCCATGTGTTTGGGAGGTGCTGATCCACTCTGAGCACAGCCCTGCTTTGGACAGCACTTTAGTTTTCTCTGGAAGTCGCTGTGATTGATGTTACATTTGGGGGAAGCTGGAGTGACCTCACATTTCCCTGGATCGTCTCATTGGACGGGGCGATGAATAATGACATCATATTTCATAAAGAACAGAGGAGAAAAATTATGACATCACAACACAGGTGTGAGGGGCAATCACTCTAGAAAGAGAAAGTTGTAGGTAAAAGTAAGAGACGGATCTGTAGATGGGTGTGTGTTTCAAATAAAGTATATGGAGTCTTAGTCACTTCTAATGCTGTATCTTCATTATTCCAGACAGTGTGCAAACACCAAATAACGTGTTTCTCACTCTCCTTTGAGATGTGATTACACTTAACATTTTCTCTGAGGAAAAACACATCCTGAAGGTTCAACCCCATAAATTCCAGAGGCTGTATTTTCACGTCTCTGTGTCTGTGATTATGCATGTAAGAATGCGTGCTTTAATTTGGACTTGCGTTAACGTGTGCACAAGAAGCATGAATCTGTGCAGCATATCATCTGAAACTTAAGGTGTGCGTGTGAGCCATGTTTATATGGATGACCTACAAGTTGTGTTTAAAATCATGGGCACACAACTGGCAGGAAATCGCACACACGTTTACCCAGAGCTCTTTTGTTTCCTCCATTCCTTTCATTAAAAAAAGACGAATTAAGAACATGAGAAGAAAACGGCCTATCTCAGTGACTGAGTGATATCTGGAGAGAGAAAATTACTGTGGCGTCAGTGGGATATGAAGCGTTCTTGCATTCATACACACACACTCAAGAATGTATGACTGACACAATGGGGCCAATACGCACTAATAAATACACATAAAGTGTCATTATGTTGTTGAAGTTTGATGTTTGTAATAACACTCCTGGAAAAGAAAATGCACTGTGTATGAAAATGGATAGCCTGTAGCTGGAAACATCCGTGCATATGCAATGTGTATAACAAATACCTACTCATAAATACCGCCGGGCAAATCTCTTTGTCAATACCCTGTCAGCGAAACTCTCCATGGCAATTGTGTTTCTCATTATCAGGTATTCCTGTTGGGAGAAAATGATCTTAATTTGATCAGCGTCATAAGCCCTCTTGGATCTCAGCTTATCCCTTTATGTGTGGAATTACAAATGGCCCCGATTAGAAAACTTTCCATAATGGCAGTGAGAATTAGCAGGCTAAGCATACACTAATGCTATTGTACGCTCATCAATGATGTATGGATGAGCTCTTCAATGGTGGCCTTTTCCTCGGAGCAACACCCGCCAGAGGATGAGAGAGAGAGAGAGTGAGAGAGAGAGTGAGAGAGGGAAAGACAGAAGCAGAGAAAGTACAGTTTGAAAAGAAAATCAACTGGTATTAATAAGAGATTAATGTTCTTTGGCTTGAACTGACACACGGCACTATTATTCTGTGCCTCTGCTTTGAACAAGTCTGGCTATTAGCTTTGTCCTGAGCCTATGAATCTATTTTTCCCTCTAACAGAAGAGTCATAAAGGGACAGTGAAACATCCATTTCTTCCTGGGACTTCAAAGTGAGACGCGAGGCCCCGTAGAGCCGAATGACTGTTGCGTTGCACACTGCAGCCAGGGATATCAAAGACTTTTTTTTTACGTTCATTGCTATAATGAAAGAGCAGAAAGACTAGAAAAGTGGCCTCGATAGTTGCCCACCCTCTCTCCTCCCAGCCTTTTTGGTCATGATTGTATGTAACTATTACTCCGAGTTGAGGATAGCCTCTCCGAATCAAGGCCCTTATTGCAGAAGCCGGCTCAAGCACCGTTCACATTAGAGAAGGGACAATGTGCTCATAATATCTATAATATCAGCGGTGTCCTGTCTTAATTCACTTTTATTACATCCATTCATAATGCTCTCATAATGATGAGATGGATCCCAGCCAGGGGATTTTCACCGTGTCACCTTTATTATCGCATACTGTGATTTGTCATTTGCTCCTCTCCAGGTTCCCCGTAATGAGGATAAGTTAGACTTCTCTGAATTACATCTAAGGAGAAAAATGCCTCCATGCAATGTGCTCTTTATCATTAACCCTGTACTGGCCCAGAGGAAGTAATATACTTAAGGGTAATAAATGGGGAGGAATTGGTCTAAAACAACAATAAGAAAAGTAACTTAATACATTTGTGGCTAATATAATCCTTAAAGTTGAAGCCCACACAGCACACAGTAGGAGCTTATGTCATTAGTGTGCGGTGTGATGAAATGTCACACAATGTAATGCATCAAACACGAACATGGGGACACAAACCACTTTGTTGCAGGCCAAGTAAACATTTATGCTACAAGGCCAGGGGGCTGTTAGTGGTTTTTGTCTGCGTGTGAGCAAGCCTTCGCTCATTTCACTGAGGACAGTTGGGAGGAGAAAAAACAGACAGCATTACTGTAAGGCTGATGAAAAACTGGGTGTAGGTCAGACATAAAACAGCTGTTTTCACACCAGCGCTGGCTGATAACGTCCAGCTGAAGAATGAAGAATGAGCTTATTAATTTTCTATCTGCTGATGGTATGTACACGTCCCAAACTCCAAGAAAAACAAGCCTGTGTGGACGTTCTCGTTCATCCAAGAAAGTAAAAGTGCTCTGGGATATTTACTTTGTGATAAAAGATAAGACTGGAAACTTTAAAGAAAAACTCTCTCTGAGACATATATGATATGTGGTATGTACATAGCAGCTCCCACATACATTACACATGTGCACTTCGTGGTCTCCATACTCATGAGGACCTTAAACAGACCTTCTTTTAGTGAGGGTTAAGAAATCCTGTACAATTTCAGGGGTCTAAGGGAGGGAATTCAGTACAGAGATAGTTGAACATTTTTGGAGCATGTGTCAAAATTCAATCTTGTAGAGCGTTTAAAGAAAAGACACAGACAAAATTCACGTCTGTACAGTAAAAACGCCAACAGCTGATTAGCTTAGCTTAGCATAAAGAAATGGAACTGGGGAAACAACTAGCCTGGCTCTGTCTAACAGTAACAAAACATACCTAACAAATACAACCCTTCTTGTCAAATAAAAAGTGCCATGTACTGGCTGCAGAAAACCATAACGTCTTCTTTGACATGTCAGTTTTGGTGGTTGAAATAATGATATTTCATGTTGTTTTGCAAGCTTTGGAGGTGCTGGTGTGTTTTTTTCTCATGGACAGAGCCACGCTATCTGTTTTCAGTGCATTTGCAGGTATAACCAGCTGCTGGCAATAACTTTAAATCTACTGACTGATCTACTCATCTAACTATAAGAAAAAAGGGGAATAAGTCTATTTCCACCAATTTGATTCTACGGTGAACTCTTGAACCCCTGCTTTCAACACTAACCCCTGAAAACCCACCTTTGACAGTTATACTAATTCAAACTTGGCCCAAACTAAGATTATCCTCCCCAGTGAAACGGCATGTTGGTTGTTTGTTGGCCGAAACGTTGAATTTTGATACTTGTGACCCTAACTTGAACTCATTCTTCGACCAGCAGTCACTATTGGTGTCTTTAAACCATGACCACAGCACTTCCCAGACTTTATCCCAGCAATTTCAGTTGCCTGAATGTAACAAAAACTTAACCCAAGACGGGTGGATCAGAAAATGTACGTATGAATCATTGTCTTAAAAGTCAAATGGGTTTGGGAATTCTGTTTTTTTGTTTAGAAATAAAATCTTGTCCAAATCCTCTCAAAATCCTTCATGGCAGAACCTCCTTCATCTTTCTGTCCTTGTGAGGACATGTGGTCCTTATAAGTGTGACCACAAGAGAAAAAAATGCACCCAAACAAACTCTCTATTTTTTACCCGCACAAACAGAAACAAGCCGTCACCACTGTAGATTCCTTCTCTCCCACTCTGAATAGAAAGACCTTGGCGGTCCCTATTGAAAGCCTGATTCCTCATTGAATAGGAAGCCGTTGTCCTTACATCACTTTGTCTACCGCACTGATTGTGTACTAATGGCAACATCAGTTCCCATCTGGTGTCCATCATTTGGATTCAGGGCCGGGCCCGTCCCGGCAGATACATCCGATTAGTCCTTCTCATCGATTTGTGCCTGCTCGTCATGACTTAGTCAACCCAAGGTGTCTCTTCTATGACATGCCGTCTCCTCGTGATTTAGTTTGCCAACGCTCTAAGTGTATTGAGTGTGACAATAAAATCTTTAATCTAATATGCATCCTAAAGAGGGGGAGGCGGCGGAGAATTAAGAGAGAGTGTGGGAGCGGGACAGGGAAGAAGGGAGGTAATGTTCTCCATGAGCTCGGAAGTAATGAAAAAGGTTTGTGTCAAGTTTATGAATATATACAGGAGACAGACGCTGAGGATTTGAATGCTACACTTGCGCTTGACTGATGCATGTGGGATTTCAGGTGTAAGATGGGGCATTAAACGGTTTGTCAGGCAGTCTTCTTGGCTATCAAATGAGGAATATGCAGGTAGCAAGTGCTTATTTCTAACTCTTTGTAGAACCCATCTCCACTTCCTTAAATGTGATTATTATCCCCTGGAAATGGCCGTGAAAATTTCCCATCTGTGCTCTGAAGATGCGAAATCCTATTTGCTCCTCATATGTAACCCGGCCTAATCTGTGTTTGCAGTTTGCAGCATACGATCGTGTGAATGGGGTTACAGGGCACAATGCATGCACAGTGCTCTCAGTAATTCTAACTGACAACGATCCCATTGCCCGGGCTTGTGAGAGAGCATCATATTTATAGATGTGTGAGCTGTATATCAATGAGGTTTGGATCTACACTGTCTGAAAAGATCATTACACGTACACTGCTCGATGTGCTGTGTCCCAACGGCTGCTGTGCATCTCAGTAAACAGACATAACATTAGAGGGGGATGCTGTACAAGGTAGTACATACAGAAGTGATGTACTGTAAAACTATACTGATACTTTATAGGAATCTGATGATGAGGGAGGATGGTTTTAAAGGTGTCCTGAGAGCAGATTTTATGTTTCCTTTTTATGGTTTATGATATTAAAAGCAGGCCATTATAACTGTATGGTGCCACTCTGTCTGTATCCACTCAGTGTTTCTGTTTTATAACTCTTTGGTTGTAAGGGCATATAATTCACTGATGAATGAAAATCTCTTAATGGATACAAAACATACCAATTCAAGCAATGAGATTAAACGTCACATATAGTTTTAATTATTGCTTTCCAAATAGTCTGACATTTTTTCGCTAGTGTCACCTCTAATTGGCAGGTGAGAGTTCCCATTCAAAGGATTTTTTTCCCCACTTCTCATGTCCTTAATTGCCTGTTGGCATACCTGACCTGCCGTATTGACAACAGACATACCTAACTGCATTCTCTCATCTTTTTAATGAGTCTGTGTTGTGATGTATTCTCAAATTGTACTGTTGGCAAAAGAACAATTACATAAAAAAAAAAAAGAAGAGTGTATGAACCACCCAGCCAGTCAGGCGTCCAGTCAGTCAGGCGTCCCAGCTCACCCTGCTGTGACCCCAGCTGTGTGAGTGTACACATTACAGTGTGTGAAATCTCATGCTTCAAGCCAGATTCTTGTCATTTCAGCCTGAACGACTTCAATATATCAATTTAAAGCTGTCGGTGATACCATTTATACTGTATCAAAAAGGTAGTACTACAATCATGAACTATATATCAAACTGGAATATAAAACCCTTACAGTTAAATTTGCTTTAAGAGGCAAAGATTAGTCTCTATGGTAAAATTAAAATTTACCACGTGTTTACAATAGTGCTTTCACACTTGCACCAAACTCCTGAAAAATTCCCAAACATTTTTAGGATTCACTGCATGTGTGAATGCAAGCAGCTGAATTTTCCCTCATTCTTTATGCAGGATTATCCCTTCAAGCCGCCTTGTAATTTTTCTGCCAGAAATTTAGGGTGATCTGATGTAAGAACACAGCTGGAAATATGCAAGAAAAAAGAAACCACGAGTGAGTGGCAGTGGGTGATGATGTTTTATATCCTGCTACTGGCATGCAACAGGTGTTATCTTCTTGCACAAAATGAAACTACTGTTTTGTGTTTTCTGATCACAGGTAGGTTCTACCCTGCTCTTTTGTTGATACAGTGAATATGTTGAACCAGACGTATCATTGATTTATAGGCGAAAACTGTCAACACAGCATTGGACACTGTTGTTTCTTCTGCCATTTCCGCATAGTTTTTTTATGCTATGTCCTGCCTCCTGAGACCACCCCTCCCGTCCGAGATGGGAAGTCTCGTGCTGTGAGGTGCATGTGTGAGTTAACTAATCCGGAACATTTCAGAAGCAGCCTGCAAGAAATGTTCAGAAATGTTTAAGGATTGCATAAGTGAAATCTGCAGAGTGACAGACAAATGGAAGAGATGAGTGTATGTGCACGGCAGTCAATAAAATCTTTCTCCCTTGAAATAAACACATCCCCTGACCATCCATGTTACTGTCACTAATCAACATAATAGAGGAAAAATAAATCATTTTATTTTAAAATACAGTTCTGGCCATTTTTGCCCCACGCTGACGGAACATGTGGATACGAGTGAGAGGGAAAGTAGGCCCGCATGAGAAGTAATCAAGGCAGCCCGCTATGATAGTGACAGCAGGTTAAGAAGGGGATGGGGAGGAAAAGCTGTGTTTCTATGCCAGAGAAAATGAAAGCAGCTGGGGGTCTACGCTTTGCGCACTACTCAGTCGTATATACTTGTTATCGAGTTTGTGTGTGGATGTAAGTGTATGTGTAAGTGTGTGTGTGTGAGAGAGAAGGAAAAGACGGGACGCAGCAGGGGAGGAATGTCACGGCTGTAAAGTGGGTGTGAAAACAGCTATGTTCACCGACCTCCAAGATGACCTCCACACCCCTCCTCACCGTGTAGCAGATAGTGTCCTAAGTGTGTGTGAATGTAAGTGTGTGTGTGTGTGTGTGTGTGTGTGTGTGTGTGTGCATAAAAAAAAGTCAAGAAAATGTGTTTGTATGTGTGTGGTGACAAGAGAGCAGTTTGTTTTGTTTGTGTGTGCGTGGGTGCATGCATGTGTATGCGTGCGATGATAGCAATAAGTGAACAGCCCTGAGTCTACCACAGTCCAAGGCAGGAGGTCAAGAGGATTATCTTAAAATATTAGCTGCCCTCTCACCCCTTCCTCCCTCCTCTTGTCTCCCCGCTCCTTTTTCTCCCTCCATCTGTATCCTTGAAGGCAACGTGGACCTGTTGCACAAGCACACACACACACACGCACGCACGCACGCACGCACGCACGCACGCACGCACGCACACACACACACACACACACACACACACACACACACACACACACTCTCTGGAACGAGCTTGACGTCATTAACTTGACTTTACAAGGATGAATAAAATGATGGGACATTCAAAGTCTTTCTTGTCTGAAATTTAACATAATTTTTTTATAATTTAAAAATGACACATAGGCTGTCACCATCGAAGGACAAAAAAATCGTTAGTAAATAAAACACTTCTTAAGACTGTGAGATGTTATTCTATGAAAAAAATCTATATTTTTTAATAACTTTATATCACATATTATTTTCAGATACTATCGCCACTTGAATATGGCCTTGCAGTTTACGACAGCCTCAACACATTTTTCTCATTCATACTGTATAGAGTTACAGTCCTATAACCTGGAGACAATATAAAATATTTTTAAACAAACCATAAGGCATGGTGACTATATTTTCTCAGCAGAACTTTTGCACATTTTATCCATATGCATTCACGTTACAGTTATTTGCGTTCGGGATTTCCCACCTGAATATAGGCCTGCTGCTCATTTTCTTAACATTCATAAATCCTCCTCGTGAGCACTTGTCTGATTCAAGGCGACGACAGACGCGGTCCCCCTGGCGCGCTCGAACTTGGATTTGTCCCCGGCTTAGTCAGCGATCCCGGCTGCTCGCCACAGCGGGGCGTCTGGGCGCTGGAGCGGTGCCTTGAACCCCCTTCAGTCTGCTCCCCGCAACAGGCTGCTGCTGCTGCTTCCCTGTGACATCTACACCCGGAGCCACCAGCTCTCTGCGCTGCACCAGCACAGAAAGGATGGAAGATACCGGCCCCTCCAACTCTCTGCTTTCATAAATCTGTGGGAGAGATGTGACCTTTTTGTAGTTGGATTCCGAACAATCAAATTAAATACGAACAAAATTAATGAGTGAGTAATTGTGGGGCCAAACGATAATTTAATTAGTGGAGCGGCCAAATTGAAACATTTCCAATGTGTAATTATTTAACATTATGAGTTCATATTTAAAATAAAAAATAATTTACCAGTGAGAGTAAATCGTCTTAGTATCTTTGCATTAAGAAATTATAATTTTGTGTAATTGGAATAAAGGAAACTTGAATCGTTGGTCTTTTTGCTGCATCGCGTCCGTTTGCCTGTAATTAAATAGTGCCATGCGCACTTATCTGTGTGATCTGACAGTCGTGTATGTAAAAGTGGTCCCTGTCCTGTGCACCTCTTCCCCGGTCCCCTTCCAGCTCTACCTCTCAGTAATTGAATTAGCTCGGTTTTAGCCGGGGGGAGGGGCTTGGCTTTGTTCGAGTGACGCCCATTCAAATCATTTCAAACCAATGGGACTATCCCCCGCTCCGCCGTAACCAAACCCACTCCCTCAGTCGGCGTCTGGAGCTGCCTGCCTGCCTTTGCTCTCACCTTCCTGCGTGTCCCGGGCGTCTTAAAACCCCTAACACAAGAAAGGAGGAAGACTACACAGCACGCGCATGAGAGAAGAAAGCGCGAGTTTTCCCCCCCATGCCTGCACGTCGCACCACGATGGCTTATATATGAGGAGGACAGTTTGGGATGCGGATATAAACAAGCGTCTCCGCGGAGAGAAGCGCATGAGAAAACACAACGCTGTCCGTCTTCTCTCCCACACCGAGAAGGACTCCTCCCCACCTCGGCCGTGACACCTCCGGTAAATCATAGAGGAAAGCTAACAACCTGTTTTTACGCTGGAGGCACCCACACCGAGCAAAACAATACGATTCATCTGCCACTGCCTGCCTGACTGTATGGCTTTAAAAAGTTGCCTGGAGAACGTGGACATCTGACGTGCGCCACACGCCGTCATTGGACACATTGAGCCTCTCTCTCTCTCTTTTCTCCATCACATTTTGGACTGACTAATCCTCGTGCGCTTTGGGTTTGGAGTAAGACGAAGTGTTGAGCAGTTGTCACTTGCCCTGATACAGGTTACTTCTCCAGTAGCTCTCTGCATAAGAGGGAACATAACCTCTCCACTGAAGACATTGACTGTTGTGCTGCGCATTTTCGTGCTTATGTGCTCACTGTTTGTGCATTAGTGGGAGAGATATTTTGTCAGCCCACCACGGATTTGTCAGAGCTGAAATAAAGCCCATGATTCATCTGGACCCTCGACCTGCACGAGAGAGAAAAGGCAGTGACGCGTTGGTTTTGTAACTTGAATTTTTCCGGCAACCTGAACAAGTGGCATCTCCAGTCCCTTCGTGAATGGTCACACTACCTTCTCCATGTTGTGCGCATTTGTATTTCTTTCACAAACTGCGCCAGCAACACACAACCACATGTGAATGACACTCATCACCTGTCCCGGTTGAAGCGCCCCTGATCACTCGCCTGACTGACCAACACAGAAGAGGAATACGTGCCGAACTTTTGCTGTAGTGATGCTGCAAATGGAAATGGTCATCTTCCTCTGCCTGGTGCTGTTGATGTGTGTATTTAGCCAGGAGCCCAGTTCCAAAGTGGTGGCCGACCGCTACGCCGTCTTCTGGAATCGGACCAACACCAAGTAAGTGGCCGGACAGCGGACAGTTTTCACCGCGGAGGCTCGGTGATGTTCCGTCTCCTTGCATCTGCATGAACCCCAGGGTTCATCGGTGTTTATTCTCCGCAGTGAGGGCAGAATGCCAGTAGCTGTAGGCACAGGCTGTAGCTCAGATGACAGAAACAGGAATGTAAAGGGAAACTGTGTCTTATTTTCAATACGTGGCTGCTCATTAAGAGCGCGTCCCCCGAGGAAACTATAGATAAAAACCGTGCGCAATAAGGCCTGGCCAGAGCGGTCAGCGGCTGCTGTTGCATCGCTCTACCCGCTGTCAATATTGTTCAGATCGGGAAACTCACTTTTTCATTTTGAATTATTCAGCTCTAGGTACAGAGATGCAAATCCTATAAATCCTGCTATTTTCTGTGTTCTGCGGACTCAGGCTCGACACCACTGGACTGTTTTACGACAGTGTCTAACAGGTTCCAATGACGCAAAACACACAACAAAATCAGCACAAATCCAAATTGTTTATTATATATGGACGTTTACGCTCACGCCAGACTGCGTGTGTTTATCGCCCTGTTTCTGAAAACTCAAGTCAGAAGTCTACGTACAGGCCTGTGAGTACGTCTCGGACCTGTGTGGTGAGAAAGGCAGCTTTTCTCTGTAGTTCGGTCTTTGAGAGAACTTTATGGCGATACTTATTAGAGACAGTTAGAGGAGAATATAGCAGTCCATTTCAAATAACTCCTTCAGAAAATTATGTAAAGTTATTGTTATACAGCTTTCTCAGAAAATAAACTAGTGCGTAATGAATATATTAAAGGCACCAGCTGAAAAATGGCATAAAATGACAAATTAACATTTGAGTTACAAAGACACGCAGAGGGCTGAACCCCCATTGGAAAAGCAGGTGATCTTTAACCAAAGAGTTTTTAAGTGTTTATGACTGAATAGTTTTTCTATTTATTCTAATAGTTTTAAAATAGGATCATGTTGTAAGTCAAACAAAGTTTCCAAGAGAAGTTGAGGAAACTTATTTTCTTTTTGGTGAGTTTTTGTATCATAAAGTTTTTTTTTGACACTCCAGGCACTAATTTAAGTTTAAAAAACATATATAATATCCAGGTAAATTTGATCAGGAGTCAGGACATCAGGTGATCTCTTGAAAAACCAACATGAATAGGTTTACTTTCTAAAATTGAAACCAACTGAAAGTTAATATATGTTGGAATATAAACGCCGGAGAAGCATAATTGTAGAAGGATTTCTTTCACTATGTGTGTGGATGTCTCTACAGTATGAACACCAGGAACTTTTCCATTCAACACTCTTTAAAAAGTTCACTCTATGCAATCATGTGCAGCTTTCTCATTCTAAAAAAGTAAAAAAAGAAAAGAAAAAAAGACAACTTTAATTACTGTTTTCAACTTTTGTATACTGTTGAGTACAAATGGCTGCTCATTCATTCCTGAGCTAATCTGTTAAAAAAAATACTCCAAAGGTCAGTATAAATAATTGCTAATCTTTCAGGAATTAAAAAGTGTATACTTGACTCTTTTAATTTTTAGAGGAGTGTGTTTCCAATTAGCTTCCTGTCTGTTTGATGCACAGTGAGGATTTTATGTGCCGTTGACTCAGACGGGCCACATGAGAGCACGTCAGCAAAGTTAAAATAAAAGTTTCTCAGAGGTGCTACAGTCCTTGAGTGAAACTCCTCTCTGCCCGGACAGCTTTGACTCCACCTGAGCAATTAGTTTATATGTTTGTGGAGGCGGCATTTCATACTAAAAGTCCCTTCTGGAGTCAGACTGTACAGCTTTGTCCCGGTCTTATTAAGTCTAAATGCTGCTGCTGGAGTTTACAGAGATCTCTCACTCAACTGCCACCGGCACTTAGTATTTGTTGAATAAAATGCTCAGCTTACCCTCCAAAGTGTGCACAGAGCCATTAATAGCACACGCTGAATTTGTTGCACAACTATTTATATTCAGTTTGAAGTTTGGGAAAACATGATTTATTGCTTGAAGCAATTAGTGGTCAGGGGAACAAACGCAGGCTGACTGTAAAGCCCTCTCCTGAAGCCGGAGCCGGTCTAGCTGGGTGCGTAGATTCTCGGCCCTGATATACCGTAGACCGTGACTGTTGTGGTCTGGGTCTCTGCTCTGGCTTACCCTGGCTGTTTATTTATGGAGCGCTTTCTTTAACAGAGGCAAACACAATTTTAGAGTTGAATCTAGATTTCCGCTCCTGATAGACAAACTTTTATTAGACAGCACTTCTTTCTTTTTTTCTTCACGAAAAGTTTTGACTTGTGGGGCCGTTCAGTTAACCTGATATGTTCCAGATGTGCTGACAAGTTTTCTCAGTTTCAGAGAATAGAAAAAAAAGGGAGATTTTAAGCAAAACTACTGTTAATCTCAGATCTGACACCGTGACATTAAAGCAGAGAGCAGAGAAAACAAGAACTGTGTGATCCACTCGGCTGCACGCATGTTGTGCCTTTTACTCTCTTCGGGTCCGGGGTAATATCTGAGAAATAGATAGCTTCCTGGGCCTCATCTGTTTCTGAAGCTTTCTCGCCTGAGGAAAGGAAACAGGTTTCCACAGAGGCTGTAACGTTGCTAACAGCAGTCACTCCGTGCTGCTTACTCCAAATAGAGTTTGCTTGACTCGAGCCCTTGCAGGGCCGAGGCAGGACGCCAGAGAGGTAGCAAAAGAGCAGAGAGGAGATGGAGAGATAGCAAACCGGTGTTATTGATGACTCAGTTAATAAATATTGAACCCCTTTCCTTGTGCATTACAGTAGAAAGCTTGTGTGGCACTGTGGCAGAACTAGCCTGCATGTGTGCCTTTGTTCTGAGGCTTCACAGTCACACCGAAAGTGCGGCTGCTTCAAGGATTTACTGTGTGAACGCCCCATGCGCACACACAAAAAGTCACTTTATCATAGAAACACAAAGAAACTAATAATTAAACTTAAATTAATCACACAAGTGGCTAATTTAAAGGTTAATTTCATGTTTTTTTTAGCTTGTTGGCTTTTTTTACGTTATTTTTAGTTTGTAACCGAGCACAGACGTAAAAGTTCTCCTTTTGAGTACGTCAAGAAAAAAGTCATTTGCTACCGCTCCTTGGAGTCTGACACTGCATCTTCCTAAGACTTGCTCCATTTAGATAATCCATCAAACTAAAAGCAGTAGTTTCAGTTTGATTATGTAAAAAACAAAAAAGTTTTTTCTGCTTTTTATTCATTGTGCCCATCTGGAATCCGCCTGTGCTTTACTGTATGTTCTGCTCTGCTCACTCACTTTAATCACCTGAAAAGCACAGCAAACACTGAAAGCGTGCAAATGGCAATGAATCAAATCTGTTTTACGCTCAAAAGTTGTCAAATCTGTTCCCTCTTATTTTGGAGAGCGTCTATACAACTAAAAAACTAAAAAAAAAAAGTGTTAAAAAGTTACCAAACAAAAAGAGAAGATTAAATAGTTTCAGTACGAACAGCAGTTAGTGCACAATGATTGGGGAAAGAAGTGTGAACAAGTTGTAGACAAAAATAAGCAAAGGGGCTAGAAATTCAGGAGTTGCTTGTAGACAAAACAGACCAGTGTGGACACTTTTACAGCTTCGACTTCCAGTCGTGTTGAATGGGGACATCAGATAAGGACTGTATGTGTCTCAAGTGGAACGTTTGGTCGGCAAAATGTTTATGGAGGTTAGAATTTCTTTGGTTTTTCGAGTTCTCCGAATGATAAGCAATTGGTAGATTAGTCAGATGTCTCATCGGTTGAGTGTATCGTTATCTGTATTAGCGGTGCCACTGTTGTGTCTGCTGAGTGTTTATTTTGTTGGGGACTGGGGCAGCGGCTGAGGGGATTTCCATGCTTGCTGGCTGGCTTCAGCACACTGTTTTGTATCCCAACTCCAACAGGAGACTAGAATCTTGCTTACTGTTGGATTTCTCTTAATAAAACCTTTATCTTTTCTCTTGCTATCTTTATCTCCACATTTTGGTTCAACTTCTGTTTGGTTTAACTGTTCCTTAAAACTTTTCTTTTGTTATCGTGTTTGGTTTTTGCCTTCAAATGGTTACTTTGAGCCTTTTTTTCTTGAGATTTAAGAAACCTTGAAGTTTTATCTGTCCTAAGAGAGTTCCTCCAGCTTGAAATACCTCAAAATAAAGGGACATTTCACTCTGTGGATTTGGCCTTCTTCTATCTCGCCTACTGTCTTTGCTTGTGAGTATTTATTCTAATGAGGGGACAGACAGCGGCTCTAATGATGCCCCAGCTGTAAGAGGCAGCCTTTTCCTTCCTCTTCTCCCCCGCTGCCCTTTCTTCCTCCCCGTATCCCTCCTCGCCTTTCCCCCGTGTTGCCTCTCGGCGCTCCCTCCCGCCTTTCCTCTCCCGCTCCCTTTGCTCTCTGTCTCTCCTTCCTCTGCCGGGGCCGAGAAAATGAATGAATACAATTAGATATTTCGGGAGTCCCTCCACGGTTGATGGTGGGGAAAGACGCGCAGAGGTCAGGCACACTCGGAGAGGAGCTCAGGGAGAGGTCACACACTGACGGCGAGGCATAACGAAGCAGAAAGTTTGCCAGCCTGCAAATGACAAACTCGTAACTAGAACTCTCCTTGAAGTGGAGCGTTATTAACATAAACAGTTTGATGCGGTTGTGGTCATGTAAATTGCTCAAGGTGATTTGTATTTTGATGCATAATTTGTAGCTCAACAAACAGCCTGGGAAGCATTTTCTAACGTGCCTCGTGCTGTATTTTTAGTTTTTTCAGTGTACTGTAACTGGAGGCTTAAAACTGTAGATGTGTCACTGATATTGGGGACTGCTTTCTTTTGTTGCAGACATGTCTGTGCCTGATTTGATGTTTGGATTTGAATGTGTGCGTGCTTGCACGGCAACAAATGAGCCATTCAGGAGCTGTTTCTTTCTGCTTAAGATTATCAGAAACCGAGATGCCTTGGACTCCTTTTTGTAATTCTGTGCTTATATGCAGAGACTCAAAGACACATAATGCATAAAGGTGGAAAGTTAGTCCTGCATCCATCTGTCTTTAACAGATGTAAAATGATATATAACAATGTTAACTTTCATTTTCAATGAAAATTATGGAAACCTGTAATTTTAAAAAGCAACTTTAAATTTCCTGTGATTGCTAAAGTGGGTTGTTCTGTGACCCCCAACGCTCGTGCCTCCTGTTCACATTATCATTTTCACACTGACTCACTCTCTGCTGCATTTTACTCTCTCCACTGTTTCGGGCTCTCTTCCTCTCCTTCTTTCCGTCTCTCTGAGTCTGAGGGCTGATTACTCCTCATTAATGACCCCTGTCTCCGTCATTCTTTTATGCCTGTGGCATTGGCAGGCACCAGCAGCCACCGAGCAGCGGGGACAGCGAGTGTAGGAGACACAAAGAGAGCGAGGCAGAGGCTAGAGAGAGAGAGAGAGAGAGAGAGAGAGAAATAATAAACAGGAGCTTCTGGAAAACCAGCAAACTGTAATGATGCTGTTGTGCGATGTAATACTTCTATTAGGCTTAAATGGCACTTTGTGTTTTCTCTGCAGACCTGTAAATGCACTTTCCATTTAAATTAGATTTTTTTTCTCTATTAACTAGAAAATGAGCCCAGCAGGCAGCAGTCAATGCTTAGTCAATGTGCTTGGCAGAGCAGCTGTTGTCGAGCGCACGGTGGGAGAGGGGGAGGACTCTTGGCTGTGACCCTGGTGGACTTGCTCTGCGGTGGACAGAAGTGGCCCTGTCGCTGGGGAAGCCTGGTGCTCGGGCTGGAGTCTTGGATATGCTAATCCTACTGAAGCTAAGGCGGCTACAACTGGGAGAAACATTCCCAACAATAGTATTTTTAATTGTAAGAATATGAATAATAATAATAGAGTTTCATATACACCTACATTATAATACAATATTAGCTAATTTGAACCCTTTTTAACAAATGTTTTTAAAATCATACATTTTGGTCTTCAAAAGATATTGGTTCTTTTTTTTTTTTTGCAATATAATACACTTAAACAAATACCTTATGACTTTGAAATAAACATAGCATTGCCTTTTTACATTTCTTTTAGATATTTTTTTTTACCTTAAAAACCTCAATCACGAATAACTCAGTCAACTTTCATTGATAGTTTTTTATTTATAATGTGCTATAGTGAAGCTAATCTCCTGACACTTCAAATGTGGAGGTTGAAATGTAATTCTATGTAACTTTGTATACACAGAGATTACTATAAAATACAAATTCCTGATCACGACCACGGTTAACATTGTTGAATTGCTACTCAGAGCTTTTGAATAAATACATTAAAATGTCCCATCAAAGAGCGAACCAGAGCTCTTATTGGACTCACAGAAATGGAAGGTATTGAATGGCAGCGTTACCTTAGTTGCACATGTTTCCCTCCCTTGCCCGGGGAACCGGATTTTTAATGTCCAGGTTTTTGTTTTCAGAGTAATCACTCCAAGGTCAGACCAAGTGCTGAAAACACTGCTATCAGCTGAGTGATCTGTCTTTAAGCCTTCATTCAAGCCGTGGCTTTCAGGGGAACACTCTGTGTAGCTCTACTTGGAAACAATAAAGTATTAAATAGCTTATGCAACACCCACATTTGCAAAGCTTGATGCGAGAATTGTACCCTGCCATGAGAAAACGACAAGAATATGAATATCCTTTTACATTTTGTTGGCCTTTTTTTTTTCTAGTTTGTTGTTTCAGAGGCCTGTATTTTTCTCTATCCCTGCTCTCACCAGCTCAGTTGCACTCAATATTTCAAAGTTGTGGAAAGTTCTTTTCCTCCAACTGGTTCTTTAGTTTTCCTTAAGTTACTCTGTGCCGCACTAGAGCAGCTGCAGGATCATTTCTTCCAAAGTCATATTTTAAGTGCAAACACCTGAGCAGATTTGTAGTTAACATGGAAACAGTAGAGAAAGAAAGAAAACAATATTTTGTTGCAGTGTTTATTTGGCTTCCATATCCGAATAAGGGACTTTTCAATTTTAGATCCCTATAAGGGCGATTAACAGGACCACAGGCTCGCTGCAGTTTCAGGAATCTCGCTATTGTGTAGTGTACAGTCCTCGTTGGTGGCTGAAAATGGCGCTTCCATATCCTTGTTCAGCTTCCCTGCTCTCTTCTGTAAGATGGAGGCTCACAAGCAGCTGTTACTGTAGTAACACTTGGTTGATCTATCACCCCTGACCAGAAAGGGGCGCTACTGAGAGTTGTCTGATGCCCTCCCGTGCCCTCTGCTCTCAGTCTGAAGCATTTCAAGTGTACAATTGGAATAAAAGCCACAAACAGTTATTTGATTTAAACCAGCTCTGTCTGCTTCGGTCACTTTGACCTCTTTAAACTCAATCACTTATTATTTATTATATTTACAGGAAGTGCACCACAATCTGCAAGGCCAAAAATGTCAAACAGGCTTCACATTTTTTCTCTCTCTCCGTCACTGGTCACTCTTCAGCTGGAAAATGTGACGGGAACGATTGAGACTGTTCACTTTCTTTCTTTTTTTTATGTCAGACACATTTTCCACAGATAATTCCTTTCATGGTAGGCTGGCTTCGGACCTTTACGCTGCCGTTTTCCTTATTTAACTTGGGGGGCTGCGGGGGAGTGAATGGATGTTTTTCTAGCTGGGCAGCAGTGTGGAGAATAGATCCCAGAAGAGAACACATCTCCAGCTTGTGAATAAAGACCTAATTGACGGGTTGTAGCCAGTTGTAAATGACTCATGAGGTAATTCGTCTTCACAGACAGACTGAGAAACACACAGAGGGACTGTACGATGGTCTGCTATGCTTTCTCTTTGGAATCCACACAATCCACTTGGTTTATTTCCAAACTTGTACGTCTATGTTTATTGTATATATATAAAAAATGACTTTTTAGAAGTCAGATTGTGCTTCTTTTAGACACAGTCGGTGTTATCAGGACCTTATGTATATGGTGAGTATGGGTTTTATGTGTGTGTGTTTTTATTGTAGTCTGGTGTTTCTTTGTTTGCGTTGGCACGGTCGTGTAAAAGGTGAATAGACTTATTGATTCCCTGGCCTTGTTTTTTCAATATGAACACGTGTCTGTAAAGTTCCAACAGCTGCGACAATTTTCCACAGACATAAAGATAAACAAACAAATAATCCAACAATGTTGCTTTCACTTTGTTCAGTCTACCGTTGTGGCGAGACGTGCCAATAATAAGCTTGCTGGTATTAGCCTGTTTGAATTGACAGTAGGGAAAGTACAAGCAGCCAATATCCCCCCACATCCACCCCCCACCCACCTCTTCCACCTCCAATGCTGGTTCGTGAGACTCAAAGGCAGCCATTGTTCTGCTCTCTCTCTCTGTTTCTGTCCACTCCACATAGCCTGGGCTGAAAGTAATGCATGCGCTTTAAATGCAGGGAGAAAAAAAGAAAGGGAGGGCAAAGGAGAGGAGAGCAGAATGGTGTGAATGGATGGCGAGGGGGGTGGTGGGGGGATGAGAGTGCACAGCTGAAGATGTAGTACACTCTTGGACAGAAAAAGGAGGAGAGTAGGAGTATAATGCGAGCGCCAGACACGAGGGGTGACACACTGTGTGGAGAAGAAGAGGTGGCGGTTTTCCTCATTTCCAACCAGCCCTATCCATCCTCTCTCATCTGCCTCCCTCCCTGCCCTGTCTGTCCTTGCCAAGGTGTAAAGATGCATGAGGATCTGTGTCTGTCTCTCTGTCTCCCTGGTGGTGTCCGCGGTTGTTCGTTTCGCAGTGGTTCTCCAGGGGACCGACTCTGGGTCTTCACCCTGAGGAGGTGTCGTCTTTGTGGTCCGGGTTTTTGTGACACTGGGGCTATTTTCTACAGAGACGGGATTAAGGCAGCTCAGGTTTAGACCCCTGCTTTGTCTCCTCTGACACTGAAGACTCCCACACACAGGCCTCTGTTTACTTGGGGGTGGGTGTTGTGGTACTAAGTTGCATCTTGGTCTTTACTACTGTGTCACATTGCACAATGTGCCCTTGAAAGTGCATTTTTTTTTCTACTATCAAGCATGTATCTCAGTCAGAATGCCAGGATGTGTGTAATGTAGCGGCTTAATGGAGAGTTTCTTCACAAAATGGTTTGTATCTGCTTGGAGACAGATTGTTACGGTGAGAATGAGCAGGTTTTGCCTTCAGAAGTAAATGCCCTCTGCAAGTACTTACATTGTGATAAATTGTGTGGATAATTATGCATGATTCCAATTCAAATGGTGGATATCTAATTTCGTAATAAATCTCTCCGTATTTGTCTTCGACTCGGCTTGTCTCTGTACCTGCGTCAGTTTGAAGGCTCAGGGTCTTGGAAGGCTAAGTGGGATTTAGGCTGAAATTTAGCTGAGAAAATTACATTTATTTTCAATTTAGCATACTGTATGTTATAAAAGTAATGCCTAAAAACTTAAAAAAAATCAGCCAAAGTGAACTTCAACCACTACTACTTTGGCATTAAAGGCTCTTTTTCCAGATCTACTCTCCTGGCTCCGAGCCTTTTAAAAGGCCACAGATGCTCGTCTGATCGTAGATCTAAGAAAAGTCTGGAATCAAGCAGATAATAAATCATGTTTAAAAATGTATAACGCAGATCTGACTCCAAAGTCTTCACTGGAATCTGAGTTTAATGTTTAAACATGCGCGTGTTGTTTGTTGGTTATGTGCATCCATATTCGTGTTTGCACGGTTCCCGAGATTTGTGCACAGAAACCTTCTTGTGGGTCCCTACATGCATGCTTGTATCCCTTGCCGACCTCTGCCTGCTGTAATGAAGCAGCAGAAACTCACACCGTTTACTATAGCAGAGCACAGCACTATTCTTGACCCAATTCTCCGAGCCGGCTCCTCTGAGAGCTGCTTGATAGTTTTCCCGTTTTGTGAAGTTGCATGGTGTGCGTGTGGATGTCGGTCTTTGTTTGTGTGCGTGTGTGTCTTGTGGTTGGTATTCCTGTGTGAAACTGTACTGAGTGTGTTTTTCCCCCTGAAGGGAATGTGATTGATCCCCTGAATGTGTGATAAATCCCATCTTCACCCTCTCCTCTCATCTGAGCCCGGCTTTGACTAGATGGCTTACGCCCAACATTATCCCGCATAACCAAATATGACACCCCAAAGTACATAGGCCGGCAAACACACACACAGACACACATATACACGCTCGTTGGCTTGGAAGGGCAGTTCATTATTTCTTTAGTGAGGTTCAAGTTGCAGGAGATGTGGTATTTATTCTACTTGTTTATTTTCTTCCTCTAAATCAGCGAGCAGCGAGCCTTGGAGTGCAGCAGCCTTTGAACCGCGGCCTATCCCATGACTGCAGCCCGGGGTATTAACCCAGAGCCACTGAGAGGCTTAAAAAGCCATCAGCTCATTGTCCGGAGACACAAAAACCCCCTTCCTCCAAAATCCACCCCCTCCTCAACCTCCTCTTCTTTTTTCCTTCTTCCCTCCTTTCTTAAGAATGCCTTGAGCTGGCCTCTGCCGCCATTCATATTAATCAGTTTTAAGGGTCTAATGAGATAAGTGAGACTTAAGGGGAGTCCCCAAAGTGGCCTAAGTCCTGCGGATAAACAGAGGTGATGAGCGCGGCCTATGGTTCCATCCTCAGGGGGTGTGTGTTTTTCTTTCCCCGCAAAGTCATGCATACAAAAGTTTCTAATGTCCTTAATCTCACTGTTGAGCTTCGGAAACCAAAACATCACGAAACCATCTAAGGAGACTATCATCACCTTGCCCTTTAAACAACATGGTGATGATGGATGGTTTGATGGGTTTGGTTTAGCTCTGGGCTAGTTGAGAAGCTAGCACAGAGCTCTCTTTTTTGATAACTTCCTCCTTTGTTCTAATCGCCCCTCTTTGTTCCTAATCCTGCCAAGTATCCCTGATAGGTCAGTCAGTTTCCTCCCGCTCTTTCCTTCCCCTCTTCTTGGGGATCATCAGATCTTTAACTACTGTCCTTGTTCTTTGCTCGCAGGGTCCTGCTGAGGTGACCCAGCAGGCGCACTGTCAGCATTAGGCTCAATGTTGTGGCTGCAGCACATGACTGACAGTGGCCTAAACTCTCATTACCCTTGTTTTTCTGTCTGTTTCCCTCATTTAATCGTTTTAATAAAGCATGAAACCCCCCCCGCATCTACCCCCTACAGTATGTGTGTGTGGTTAAATATGGCGGCAAAACCAGACACAAAGAAGTAAATATGGCGGCAAAATGTGGATCAGGGTTTTTCATGAAATGTTCAGAACTTCAGACATGTTAAAAAATGCATTCATTAATCCTGACTGATTCAAAATTATGAATTAGGACAACCTTCATAGGGACATGAAATAATCTTTAATCTCTTATAATCTGATCATTAATCACTAGGAGCAGAAGTCATAGGACATTTAGGACAGGAAAGTTAATTAATTATTAAATTACTGTTAATTAAGACAGAGGTTTTGGTTTCTTTAATTTGATTTCTTTAAATAAAAAAATAATTTAAAAAATTGGCTCTCTAAAAGCATGGTCTGCTCCAAATAAATACAACAAATCTTTCTTTTCATCGTGTGTGCTCTAGTGTAACAGACAGTCTGGTTGAACTATACAGTAGAACTACTGGAGTAGCTGAGCGGCGGGACAAGTCCTCAGAGAGTTCAGTTTCACCTGCTGTTCTGTTCCTCGGGGCCGCAGGACTCCACGACCGGAGACATTCCAGCCGGGATTAGAGCGTGCACGGCAAACGGAAGCACAAATAAGAGGGAGTAAAGGGGCTTTTTTTTTTTTTTTTTTCAGAAACGACAGTGTTTGGCCTGGCTGTTTGAAGGTTAATGTGCCTTTGACATTTTTTATAACAAATTAAAAAAATATCTGTTGATTTTTTTACTTTTTTCACGTCAAACTTCCAAGATTTTAAGAAGAAAAAGGAAATTTAAATCAGAGAACACAGGGTTAAAAAAAACTAACTTTCTTTCTATTAACTTTAGAAATAAATTAAATATTCAATAACTTATAACTAAATTACAAGAACTGAATTTAAATCCTACAATTGAAACAATTATGTATAAAATAATTTTCTTTCTAGTTTGGAATATATTTGTACATAGCGGGTGACAAAATTATTGATTATTATCACAAATACAATTTAACACAAAAACCTCTTCATGAATTTTACACCTAATTATATTCTATTACACCCTGCAGTTATTTTTGCACTTTATTTTTCACTGAATAATGACTTTGTCATTTCAGATTTTTTCTTTCCCCAGACAAATGTTATGGAATCAAAAGTTTTAATTTAAAGTCTTGATTTTAAATTAGACACAGATTATTAAAATTTGCCCTTAGTTTAAAAAAACCCAACATTTAATGGAAAATCCTGACAGTGTGCAGATATTTCAGTACTATTATTTCGTTTGAGGATCAGAGTTGAAGTGGATTATTAGCCTGTGGAAAAGCAGATGCATCATATTTCTGGTGTTGGATTAGAGTGCGTGCTTGGCTTGGGGTGGAGTGATGAAATATTCATTACTGTTTGTGATGTCTAAGAAGAGTAGCACTTGCAAACCTTTGCACGCAAGTCATGAAAAATGGAGTTGAGGTAGACATGTCTCGAGCATGAAGGTGATGGAAGGTTGTCTGCACGCCTGGACCGTGCCACCTTAAAGAAAAACATCAAGATGGCTGCTAGGACTTTACACATTAAGTCTTTGGGAGTTTCTTCTCTTTGTCTTACTTTTTAAAGTATAGATATTTTTTTCAGTTCAAATGAATTTATTTGAAGATTTTCCCTGGATTTCTAGGGACAGGTGTCACTCTATGGGTCTGTGCCAGTGTCAGACTTGTCAATCTATGTCTTCACAGCTGCTTTAATAATGCAGAACAGCCACGTTTTAATGTCCTCTGCAGCTCTCCATCCTCTCTGGTCTCTGGGATTTAGAGAGCTGTCCTCACATTAAGGCCAGGTCAGATTGTGTCTGCCGTCGTACATTAGCAGCACAGCTCGCCTGCCTGTATCACTGGTAAGAGGAACATGGCACGAAGATGGCTGAATTATTCACACTCATAATCGGCCTTTATGTCCTGCTGCCGAGCCTGGCCCCACTGTTATTCTAGTGCATAATTGATAGTGCTCAGAAGTGGAAAAGTTAGAATAGCAGAAGTAATGCGAAGCGAAAGTGTAGTCAGGCAGCACAAGGAGGGAAGAGGGGGATTGGCGGGGTAGTGAGGGGGGATAGAGGGGACGGAGGTGGGCCCCTATAGGAGTTTTTACGCCGAGCTTGTGTTAGCCTTTACGGGGCTTAGGCCTGGCTAGCGTGATGATCGCGTGTGTAGGCCAGCCAGACCAGACTTGGGGAGGGGAAGAGGAGTGGGGGATAAGAGGGGGATGAAAAGAGGCGGGAGGGTGAGGAGATGGGGATCTGGAGTAACAAGGCCTGACGCTGAGCTGGCCCAGAATGTGGTCTGTCTCTCTAACCCCCCCCCCCCCCCGAAAGTTACCCTGGTCCTCCTCTGTGGGCAGATCTAACTTTGAAAGGAATTGAATGTGATACAATGAGAAAAGTTCATTTCTTTCAAATTATTGGGGGCGCAGTAATCACAACTGTTCTGTTATCTGCACACTAGATTTGTACTCATGGGTTCAGTTTCTGTTTGGACCTCATCCAGAGAGTTTTTTTTTTCACTCCCTGCTTGCTCAGGCAGGTAAGAGAGGCATTGACATCACATTACAACCATGCGATACAATGATCAATAAACAGCAACCTCCAGAGAAGAGCAGTGATTGGCTCCATTCCAGCAGTAAAGAGAGGCCATCCACTGAGAAATTGAGTGTGAGAGAGGACTATTTGAAAATGTTTCAAGACAGTACACCACTCTTGGAAACAGGAAAAAAGCAGTCTGGTTCAAATTTTATTCTAATCGACTTGCCATTGCTTATAATCATCTCCACTGAATTCCCCAAATACCTTATTTCTACATCAGGTTCAAGAGCTAGATATTTATAAAGTTTGATGTTTCTGTCAGAGATCATTTTTCTGCCTCTCCCTGCACACAGTCGCTCCTTCACCCTTTCATGGAAGTTTGGATGTCTCAGGTGAAGGTGTTAACACGGCCTCAGGTGTAGTCTATTTAACACCCCTCTGACCCTTAACAAAGCCGTACTAACTGCTGCCTAGCTCGGCCTTTTGTGCTCCATAACAAAGCCCCTTTAGCTTCTAATAACACCACAGCACCGCCAATGTCAGGAGAAACCTGAGATAAGGTCCACATCAGAGAGTTGGTGGGAACTGTTTAATCCGCTCCTCGAAACCAAACTAACACACAACAGGCAGGGATCATGTTTGGCAAAGTGGACCTCTTTGATGAAGGGATCGGATGGTGTGAGCCGGAGGAGGAACGACGAGGACTGAAAAATAGGAAAGGGTGGCTGAATGCCGGTAGTCTTTTTTACGGAGCTGTGAAAGAGAACATCTGGAGAATAATACAAGGGAGTAGTGCACAGTTACACACACACACACACACACACACACACACACACACACACATTAACACACTTCCGCACTAATAGTATCACAGCAGTATCACACTTTTTTTCTTTTCGTGGCTATTCTGCTGATTAATTCAGCTTTTTACCTCTAATCACAACAAAAGTCGATTATTTACTCAATGACTTCAGATTTTCTCGTGTATGCAAATGTATCAGCACTCCGCGTCTTTTATAAAAATACAAGAAGTTGCCATTTATTTTCATTAAAACTAAAAGAGGTAATTTCCCCCTGGCTAACAATGAATTTCTTTTATATTCTAAACAAGCACTCATAGACTTGGATGTGGAAAGATCCACATCCAAGCCATATTTTTTTTTTTGTCAACATCACTTTTGCAATATATTAGAAAGTATCTCCCACCAGAGTCGCTACAATGTGGCCATAAAGCCGTCCAGTGGAAACATTAGCAGTGATATGTCTCAGAAACTCATAAAACCAATTTACGAGTGCACTTAGGGCCCATACACCTACTGGAGCCGTTTCTATAAAGATGTAGACGGAGACTGCACCAAACCCCCCCCCAAATTACCCACATTTAAAAGTAATAAGTGCGGATCGATAAGTGATAGGGGGAGCCTGTTAATCTTGGACTTACCCGGTTATTTCCAATGAAGACGCTCCTTTTCCGTCTAAAATTGCAGCTTTTACAAGCTTACCATTGATTTGTTTTATTGTTCTCTTCCTATGGGCTAATTGCCGCAAAGAGGTGGTTTCACAGTAGACCACTGGAATGGATTTAAAAAATAAATCTTTTGTAGAGTTTAAATTCTTTAGAGACTCGCCTTTATCCTATTAAAGGAGACATTGTAAGGACCAGAATGGTTTTTATTGCAATTATTCTTTTTACAAGTGTATCATTCATTTTTAGATACCCCAAATGACAAACTATTTTAAATGAAAGGAAACTCCACAAATCAACACTTTTAAGTAAACAACACTATGCATGGAAACACTAGTGCCAGCCTCTCTCTAGGTTGTCCCGCAGTAAAATATAGTATGCCTTGTTGAGCTCATATGCGTATTTATTTACTGCTTGGCTCAGCGTGCTCAGTGCTGGACTGCTAAATATTGGCACTAGCAGGTATGGATTAGCCCCCTTTCTGTCTCACTGTGAAGTTAATTGAGGGAATCCTCCTCCCACAGTGGACGGTGTCAGATCTGCATTGAAAGCACTATAGTTTCACTTTTAATTTCAGCTAACAGTTCCTGACTCAGATCTGATGAGACTGCGGTGGATAAATCATTTCTTTGTGACCTTTTGCACGCTCTGTCTGAGACAAGCCCTCCTCATCACAGTCCCAGGCCCCCCATTGTCATTAATGTAATGTCATTAATGTGATATAATGGCTTATTATGGTGTCACTAATTAGATTGTGCAGCAATTAGATGTGTTATCGTCCTATGCTGCCATAAATTGCCACGCTAATGGTGTTCTTTTGCATATTTACATGTATATGAACAATTATTTCATATGGTTTTATGTATTTACATTTAACAACAGTCAATTTAAATGTATTTCTTATTTCTCCTCTCCCAGTATTCTAGTGAGTCCTTACAATTTTCCAGACCTAATTAGTTCTTAATCAAGAAAGAGTCTCATCACAAAATGCCAACTCTAATGCCACATGGATGGCATTTAGTGTAAATACCCACATGGCTAATGGAGGATGAGCTACTGTCTTTTTCTGATACATCTGTCTGAACATGTGTGATGAATGTGCACTTTTTATGTAATAAACCAGTTCATTAAATGTCCCAGCACAGCTCAGATTAGCCGTATGTGTCTTTGCTAATAGGACATATTGTGATGTATGAGAAAACTCAGAAAAGGCGAACTGATTTATGATTGATTCAATATTACTTGCTTGTCGTTGCTCATCATATGGACTTATGTATAGACACATCCACTGTAGGAGTAAGAGCTGTTTACATCTTTGCGGTAATTTAATTTGTACTATCCTCGCCCTTGAAACCCGTAGAGACAACATTACTCTTCTACGTGCAGATCACCCTGTGGATTTGTATGTTATTGTGCCTCTTGTGCAAATGTTTTTCTTCCACATATCTGGACACAGAATAATTCCTCTCCTTCTGGCTTTGTTTTCTCTGTGTCTCCGCTCTGTCTTTTAATTGTGAATTTTTCCAGTGTTTTACAGCCCTGTAATGATTTTATAGCAGGCTTTTTTATACCGATGTCCAAACCTGCAGCCTGGGGAAGATTTAGTGTGTTGCCGCTGTTGGGTAGTGAGCTCTAATTGGAAGGTCAGGGGGACGTGTTTCAGAGTAGCAGGAGATCAGCCACATACTGCAGATTTAAAGGTTATCCAAACCCACCCGCAGACATAGAGATGTAATTTTCCTGTTATTATATAAACCATCTGGATTGAGGAAATTGCGTGACAAACTTATTTCCGTATTGAATTAAATAGGGCTGAATTTTCTTTAAATTACACCTGATTAAGTAATTTGTCCATTCAAAAGAGGTCCAAAGGGTCAAGATTGAAAATATGCTCATTTCTAACAAGATTTCTTTTTAAAATGATCATGCAGAAGCATATATTATACTGTATTATGAAGCAGGGGGTATTTCAGTTTGATAGGTACATACTGTGCTATTTTGAAAATGTTACACTTAAGTGAAATAGTCCTCCTCCATGCTCTGACACCATGAAGATTTTTCCATCCAGCCATAATGTCTCCGTTAAGAACAGCTGCCTCTGGTCCTGCATGGCATGCCAGAAGTTAACCACACTGTAGGCTGGGCTGGAAGGCTGACGTCTGTGTGCTCCACCGTGTGTGTGTCTGAGGGGCTCCGTTTCTGCATTTCGTGCCACATTTCGTGTCTATCGCCAGACCTTCTCTCACGCTTGCCTGGTCCTGTGTCGCTGATGGGGTTTGGGTTGGAGGGTGGAGTGAGGAGGGCGTTTGGGGGGGGGGCGGCTGGTAGATAAGTGGTCGATGTCTGGCTTATGCTGTCGATGTAGGCTGGGGTAGGCTGGATCACGTGGTGGGCCCACAAAAAGCTTTCCCTGGGTGATTCTTGGCACGCAATGTTTCAAACTCTTGTAGACAGATTCCTACTGTACATTTACACACTCACACAGACACAAACAACTGCATTTTCTGTCCTCAAACCTGGCTTGTGTTAGCTCTCTTGTGCATTTTGTGCACCTGTCTGTAACCATGTCCATTGCTGTGTCGTGTGCTTGTGCAACCGACTGTGGCTCAGCGCCTTTCCACCCACCCTTGGTAGCAACACAGTTATTGACAACAGAAGGAAAGGTGAAGGTTCTGCAGACAAAGACCCAGAATGTGCTGACCGGAGCATCCAGTGACAAAAGCATGAGGAGTGTGGGCTGAGGCACGGGTGCATGGAAAGGAGATATACCACATTCAGTCTGGCTTGCTTCTTCTTTTTTAGTTCTCCTTCTCTCTCCCTCTCTGTTTCTTCCTCTATTTTCCTTTTAAGAGGGTTGTCTGACATTAAAGCAGAGAAAATTGATTTTCTCATCCTGTGTTATTCCCCCCTTTCTTTTATTTAATACCCCTCTGCCATGGACTACCCCTTACAGTCCAATCAATACAGTATCTGCATGTACATTGGGATAAAATACAAGCACCCTCTATTACAGAGTCACAGCAGGAGGTCTGCTATTCTTAACCCTGTGTCTTTTTGTTCTTTATCCATGTACCTGTCCTCTCAGCTCAACCTCCTCTTATAGTCCATCAACTCCCTACACCCACCTCCTTGATGATTTTATTCATTTTTCACAGTGCCTGCTGTCATTTCTTGCTCCTGTCCTCTCAGAGAAGATGTAATGCAGAAAGGTGAGAAAGTTAAAAGACCGGGAATGCATTTACAGCGTTTTTCTTCTCCTCTTAGCTTCCTCTTCCTCTTCCTCAGTATGGCTCATGGGTAATGAGAGTGTGAATCCATGTATGTGTGCTTGTGTGTGTCTGCTTGCGTGCATGTGTGTGTGTGTGTGTGTGTGTGTGTGTGTGTGTGTGTGTGTGTGTGTGTGTGAAAGAGAAAGAGAGTCATATTAGTGCTTATAAGGTCAGTGAGAGCGAACATGCACTACAGAGCAGGACACTCACCACTGCAACCCCGTGTGCACGGTAGGGGGGTGTGAGTGCAGCTTATGTTCATTTGTGTGTGTGTGTGTGTGTGTGTGTGTGTGTGTGTGTGTGTGTGTGTGTGTGTGTGTGTGTGTGTGTGTGTGTGTGTGTGTGTGTGTGTGTGTGTGTGTGTGTGTGTGTGTGTGTGTGTGTGTGTGTGTGTGTGTGTGTGTGTGTGTGTGTGTGTGTGTGTGTAGAGGTTACACTATATATGCAGAAGTGACTCTATCTGCAGTCCTCTTTGCTTTAACCTTCCCTGTCCCCCAGTCAAGCTTCGTCCTGAGAGAAAACAGAAAACTAGCAAACACATGTACTGTTGGCCCAAACACACACACAACCTTCACCAGCCATGGAGAAGGACTGACACATAGTCGGAAACACACTGACACCACTTCTGCAGCCCGTCTCTCTTCCTCTCTGACTGCTACTTGACTACTCGACTATATTCAGCGATTCTGTAGAGCAGCATCGAGAGCTGTCAGGCCCAGTGTGCAGCTCTCATGCTGGGCTTGCTGTTTCCTCGAGCTCCCCTCTTTGATGACAAATGACCTGTGTCTCCTGATCAGACACTGGGAGCTGCCGTGGGGGCGGGGTGAGGGAGGGTTTAATAGTGTAAAGTGCCCCGTTCTATGGACTGAATTTAAAAAAGGTACTAGTCGAAGGCGGTAAAGAAGAAAAGGAGACAGAGGGAGATGGAATGACCCATATCTGTGAGAAATGGAGTCTTTGAAGCGACAAGGACCTCATTCACCTTAGCCTTCATGGAGTCACCTCTCATTAGTGTTACAAAGTGTGTACGTATGTGTGTATTTTTTACATGAATTAAGCTGTTACAACACCAGCTGCAATGTCAGTGGAATAGACATTTAGTTATAAAACATGACACCATGAAACAGACGCACCTTTTTGACACAGTGAAGCTCATCAAAGCACAAAGCTTACAGAACCGCTTAGCCCCCAAGATGTTCACAACAAAGAATACAATAGGTTCTTGCTAGATGTTCTGCTCAAGGGAAAAAAAACTTCAAATTTGGGCTGGGTGATTTTGCTGAGTAATTCAGTCCCATTAGAATAGTCGCTGATTGGAGACACTATTATTTCTGTGTATTACTGAGTAAATGGCCTCTGATTCACGGCTTGTCACAGGACGAAGCAGCCCAAAGGAGGGGGGCTGATGTGACTAACAGTTCCCCTCTTTGTTCACACCAAGGTTTTCATCATGCTTTCAAGACCTCCATCATTTTTTTTGGAAATAGAAATGCTTAATTCATCCCACATGCTTCTCTTTTCCTCCTCTCATTTTCATCACCTTTCCATTCAGGCACACACATTTCTGATTTTACCTGCACAAACCTCACAAACAGATTGTAACTGCACACGTCTCGCAGGTTTTACCAGAACAACCCTCACAGATTCTACCTGCAAATGTCATCGATTTTACCTGCACACACATCACAGTTTTTTGCCTGAACCAACATCACCGTTTTTACCTGCACACACTTCACAGATGTGACCTGCACACATTACAGCAAAAACCTGCACAAACCTCACAGATTTTACCAGCACACATCAGAGATATTACCTGCACACACATCACAGATTTTGCCTGCACACAAAAATAACAATTTTACACATGCACACATACAGATTATGCCAGAACACACATCACAGATTTGACCTACACATGCCAAAATTTTACCAAACATCAGAAGTTTTACAGTCCTTAAAGTTTTACCCTCACAGATTCTACAGTCAAATGCCACAACCTTACCTTCACACACGCCTCGGCTTTTACCTGCACATCACAGATTTTACCTTCACATACCTAACCAATTTTACCTGCATACTCACATCGACCTAGCAAGCAACACAAACACACATTTACATGTGTATACCACCATACTCCTTGACCATGGGCTCCTGTTTAGCTCTCCCTTTCCCAGTCAGTCAGTCAGTCATGCATCTTGCTGATTCAGAGCACTGTCGCAGCAGAATCAGCACTAGGGGCTACGCCAGACAGACACCGTGCAAGCAAGGCCACGTAGACATTATTGCTGTGTGTGTGTCTCTGTTTGTCTGTGTGTGTGTGTGTGTGTGTGTTTGTGAATATGTGTCTGAGCATGCATCAGTGGTTTAGGTTAATTCACTTTGTATTCAGGCAGAATGTATGCTTTGACTGCATTCTCTTATGTTTTTTCACAGGGTGAGACAGGGTGGCCCTGCGGTTAGAGAGATGGTGCCATGATGTAGAAGTCAGATTTGACAGCCAGTGTTTAGCTTTGAGTGCTCTTGATGTTTCTAACCGTACCTGCTTATTCATTGTTTTAGTCCTGGATAAAAATGTGCGCGCTTGAATTACTAGTTTTGTGAAAATGTTAATTTGATAGCTGTTTTGTAAATTGATACGAATAAAAATTCATCTTTGGGAATAACTTTGAAAGTAAATAGCCTCCAACTTAGGGGGCCCCTTTAACACAATTATGCATTAACATATTTTCACACTTTCCTCTAGTTGTTGTAGTTTTGCAAAAAGTGTAATTTTAGAGACCCTTTGTTGAGATTTTTTGCTTTGACTGCATCATTCGAAAACGACCATGAGGAAATTCAAAAGCAACATTTCTTTCAAAAAGCAATGTTCCACTCGCTCTGGATGATTCATTTCTCATAGGGACACTTTGTCTGAGGACAAGTTGTTCCAGTACAAAAAACATGTTGACATTGCGTTCTGCAGATTATACAGAGAAACTGCAACATGGATTTTGTAAACAAAAGTTGTCGCCAAATATTAAGAATCAAATCTTTGAATGCTATAAGCACATTGTGTCGTATTGTGTCGTGTGGTGTTGTATTGTATCGTATCGTATCGTATAACATGGTATGGTATGGTACCATTATATCTGGTTAGACCCTGAAATTTCAGAGATGGAGTTCGGAAAACATGGGTGTATTAAATCCATCTGAAATGCTATGTACCACTAGAACAAAATGATTTTGGATGACTGACCCTTTAAGGGGCGGCTGTAGCTCAGTTGGTAGAGTCGGTTGTCTGTCGGAAGGTTGGTCACCAGCTCCTGCTACAACATGTCCGATGTGTTCTTGGGCAAGACACTTAACCCTAAATTGCTCCTGCTGCTTCGTCTGCGGCATATGTCACTTTACTTAGCAGCCTCATCAGGGTGTGAATGTGTAGGTGTGACATGCGGTGTAAAATCGCTTTGAGTAGTCAGAAGACTAGAAAAGCGCCATTTAAGCTCAAGTCCATTTACCATTTAATTAATGTATCTATACAGTTAATAAATGGTATAACATGTTTGAATGCCTACGTCATAAGTGTGTTTGTGTGTGTTGCTCTTTTTAGAGATCAAGTCTATTGCTGGTTGATGACTGTGTGAGCACCACTTGGGGTCTTTAGCTCCCGCTGTGCCCTGAGGAGGGTTCCCTCCATAGATTAGACCCCATCTGTTGGCTGGCACTTGAAAAACCAATTGCCTTCTAGTGCACACTTACAAACATATAGACAACCTCACACTCATTTACACATCTGTTGCACTGTTCATTTTTTTTGTCTTCATTATTTCCAATTTTTCCTTTTGCAAAACTTCTTTTAACATCTCTCCAGACATTCTTTTTTAGTTTTAAGCTTTCATCTAATCTTATTTTTCTCCCCTTCCTGTTTTCCCCTGCTGTGCTTTCATTTCCCCTCCCTCTTTTTCTTCCATTTCTTTATCCTTCCTCCCCCCCTTTTCATCAAGTCTCCCCTCACTCTATGTGTCCTTTATCCCCAACTCTTGCTTCCCTTCCTTCTTAAACATCTCCCTCGTGCCCTCCCCCCTTTTTTGGGTGGGAGTGTTTGGGTGTGAAAGAGTGTCATTAAAAAGATGCCCCCTCTCCTGCTGGGAGTAATCATCTATGAAAAAGGACACATTAATGTTACCACAGCTAACACTGTTTGCTCTGTGCACAAGTGTGTGCGTGTTGCCGCCTGAGTGGCCCATGATGCCAACATGGCCCACTTTGTTTCACTCAGCACTCCCTCCTCAAACACACTCACCAAATCCTTCTTCAAGGTCACACTCACTTGGAACCAGACTGTGTGTGTGTCTCTGTGTGTGTGTGCAGATTTCAGTCTGATGCAGATTCCACAAGTCTTGCTTTTTTGTACCTTTATGAAACGGCTCATTCTCTTCAGAAACAGGCACACACCTCTTTCAAATTGGCATATAATCCACAGAGCAATTTTACACAAATTGATGCAGAAATGTCACTTTGTGAATACCTGTGTGTGGAGCTCTGTGTTTCTGTGTCTTTGTGAGAAGGTGCAGAAGCTTTATTTTAGTGTCAGCATTGTTTGTGTTTTGCCCGTGTGTGAGTTTTTGTTGGTGTATATGTGTATATTTGTGTGTGGCATCTTTCTGTTTCATCCTTCCTCCTGGTGTTTGGTGCTCTCTGGCTATTCTGAAGGTCAGAGATGACACCGTGGGAGAGGGGTCAGTCATCACTGCCACCCCTCCATCTCCTCCTCTCCCTCCATCTCTCCATCTTTCCTTTCATGTATTCTCATCTCTCTCTTGTGTGGCTCTTGGTATGTGGACTTTATTAAATTTTCCTCCGGGTGGGTGACGGAGAAGACAGGGCGGGATCAGGGGAGTCATCCCCTCTTTGCCTCTTTCATCTGTCTCTCCTCTTTCATTCCCGCGAGGGGACTCTGGTCGGTGGGTTCACCCGGTGGAAAGGTAGCCCAGGTACGGCTGCCCTCTCTGGGCACTGTGCTTCACAACAGCTCCCTGATTCCATCTGGAGGTCAGAGAGTGGAAAAGAGATAAAAAGAGTTCCCTCTCTCTCTCTATTTTCTTTCACTTATTACACCCAGACAAAGCTGTGCTCTCTTTACGGCCCAGCAGACACATAACTACTTTGTTCTGCAGTCGGGCTTTTCTCGTCAATCTTTCTCAATCAATGGAAATTAAGAAATGGGCTTTGCAACAGCTCAATAAGATCCAGCCTGGAAATTGGCTTACAAATTCAGTGAGTAAGATGTTGAGCTCTTGTTTGAATGAAAGGGTCAACAGATCATGTTCTTTAGCACACAGAGGCAGGGTACATAGATCATGCTAACATGTGTGTTCACATGTGCTAGTATTTATGTGTTATTATCTGTATGTGTTTGTTTTAGGGAGATAGGTATATGTAGTAATTACATCTGTTTATAACCTTATAAAGGTATTTCATTCACTCCTTATCTACTGTGATAAAAAACAGTTATCTCTGATTTATGTTTGTGTGGTTGATGTGTGTGCATTTGTGTGTGTGTGTATTTGTGTGAGTGTTTCGGGAGAGGGGCGATGTTGCTTACTTGAGAGGGCAATAATGTGAGATTCTTGGGGGATTAAAGAGGCAAGGCAGTATAATGGAACATGTAGTTTAATATTATGTATATAAACAGATATCATAGAGGCTGGATACATTTAAATCTGAAGATTCAATATGGGGAGCACTAGTCTCTGTGCAATCTTATTTACGTTTAATGTATTTACATTGACGTATATGTGTAATGAATCCAAGATGAAGGAATGCATATTACCCCTCTTTCATTGGGTTTCCCAGAAGCAGCTCTGTTGAGGGGATGTTATTTATTTTTTATTTTTTTTATTTGATATACTTTATTAATCCCCTACGGGGAAATTGTGGTTCGCACTCTGTTATTTTTGGACATGCTTCTCACACACACAGGCCTGAATCACACACATGCACAACGAGACCTGTGGACATGCATTAATGGAGAGATGTCAGAGTGCGGTGGCAGCCCCTTGGGAGGCGCCCCCTGAGCTGGTGGGGGTTCGGTGCCTTGCTCAAGGGCACCTCGGCAGTGCTCGAGAAGTGGTCTGGCACCTCTCCAGCTACCAGACCAACTTCCATATTTTGGTCCGCATCGGGACTTGAACCGGCGACCCTCCGGTTCCCAACCCAAGTCCCTACGGACTGAGCTACTGCCGCCCCCAAAATAGTAGCAATAGTTATGTAGCTTTTTGTTTTTTTTGCACTGTTTTGAATCAGTCTGCCCCGAGGCTTCCCGGCTCACACTGTCTCGGTTCCAGCCGGGGGAATCAAATGAGGTAATTGATTGGTTAAAATGATCCTTTTCCCCTTTTGTTCACTACTTAGGCTGTCAGTGCAACTCCGCTTGTTTATTGGCAGAGACTCTCCCCACAGGGAAGGTTGGTATATAATCAACTTTAGGCAATATCACAGATATCTCTGGGCTCTATTCGGCCATCAAATAATGCAGGATGATACCAAAAAGTAAAGGCCCTTTTCCTGACTCTCTGTAGTGCCTGAAAACAGTTTGAGAACTTTTGCATAAAGTATAAAGCAGTATGCTTCATCAGAGCACTTGCACTGATGCATTAAAAGAGGATGTCGAGGCATTCACTTCAGATTTCTTTATCGTTTCCTAAAACAAACAAGTTCGTCCTGGGGCGTTATATTCCCATCCCGTTAATTTCTATGATGGCGTGCACAGCAATTCATTCGAAGAAGACAAAGGGATGGTCAGTCAAACCTGCAGAGCAATTCTTCGTCGTCCACTGTTTTGTCTAATGTATTATTTATGCAACTGACTTAATGAGACATGGCCATGCCTTTGCTAAATTTGCTTAATGTGATCATGCAGACGTCACAGCCACAAGAACAAATATGGCTCCCAGTAAATGTGTAGAAACTGGTTCAGAACAATCATTGTGATTGCTCCCAGTGGGCAATTTGCAAAAAAACAACTCCCAAAAGGGATTGTGACAGATAAATTATTACTCTCCCTCTTTGTTTTACTCTAAACTCTGCAGCCAACAGAGCGAGATTAATAATTTGTGTTAACAAGAGGGATGCCATCCTCCTCTCATCCATCCTCAAATTGTGCCCCTCTCTGCGTTCACCCCTGTCACCCTGCTGATTAGACCTGACAGTTCCTCCTTCTCATCCTCAGAGATGACGAAGTGCTCCTCCTGCACTCCCTGATTCTCATCCCTCAACCAGGGATGGCCTGTATCACAGGAGGAGCAGATATGAGACCAGGGGGGGAGATCCGTCACGAGTCCCCTCTTATACCTGGAGCTCATTTTTCAGCTCATGGAAAGGCGAGCGTGAGACATCTCTTGGTGGTAAACGTGATTTATCCACTAAGCAGTTGCGTGGTGGTGGCCAACGTGGCCATAGAGGCAGCAACGCTCACAATTAACGCTGATTTATCTGCAAGCTCGGCTGTGAGACTCTGAATCAGCAGTGGTGATAATGAAGACGCTTCTGGTCGAACGCTGGTGGAGTTTTTTAGTGCTACAATCAATTAAGAAGTCAATCTTTGCTTATTTGTGTGTGTGGAAAACGAAGAAGGATAGTCGGTTATGTTTTGTGTTTTTCATGACGTGTAATTTGTAAAAATTGTATGTGAAATAATTATACAGCTTAACTTAAATGCTTTCAAACACATTTTTAAAATGTGTTTTGTTGTCTGGACTTGTGAAAAATTAAAAAAAAAAAAAACTGAGTTGAAATTCCAACGTGCCCCTGTTTCTCACCAGGACATTTTTTCCATGACGGCCTAATAGAATTAAATATAATCATCGTCTATTTGTTTCCACACCACTGCATTTCTTTTCTCCGGTTCAATAATGGGAGGAAAAGCTCAGGCACATAATTTAACACAACACTAGGCTACTATAAAACATTGTAGGCAGCAAAGACAGACATTTAGCAGTACAGTATTAGACAGGATTAGGATGATTCAGTGTAGAAAGAAGGCACCGAGGATTACAGCTTTAGCCACACGTTTCACTAGGTGTCATTTAATACGGCTCCACTGCTGAGCCAAAATGAATTCACTCATGATGACTTCTGCTACTTTCGTTTTCCTTAAAAAATCCAAAAACATTTGTTCTCCTGTCTCATACTTAGCATTCTTCGCCGCTTTAATGGATTTATTTAATTCCGGTCTTCTTTTTTTTTACTCCTCCAATGTGGCAGCAATCAGAATACCACCAATTTGCAGGAAAATTAGTCCATTTCATCTCTGTAATTATTGACATGAGGGGAGGGTGTGGGTGTGTTTGAAACGCTCACACATGCCCATTAAAAGGTTGCTTTGAAGCCTGCACAAGCTCGCTCTGTCAACAGGTTTGCCAAGAAACCATGACATGATTTACTATCACCATGACAGTTTACCTTCACGTCAAATAGTTTACATGCACACACGGTGGAACAGTGACTACGTTTCATTCCGGTTAGACCGTTAGGTGTGCTGAGGAATTCTGCAAACACACAGGTTGATGAATTCAAAAGAGTTTTGCATCATTTAACAAAATGTTGCACCGTGCCATAATTCATCATGATCCACATCCTATGTGTGATGTGTTCTACATTTTCCTCACTCCACAATGTTAAAGTTTGGTGAGAAAAAAAAAAGGTGTTGTAGTGGCTGGGGAATGAGAGGACTGACGGGGTTTACGTCTTAGCCTAATCTGTCTCCAATCTTGCACCATGTGAAGAAATGCTGAGACCAGGTCATGGCTGGAGGTTGGGTCAAGTCCCCAATGTAAAGCTATGAAATTCTTCGAGCTCTAATGGTGTTCGTGCCTCCCTTAGTCTCTTGTGTGTGTTTGTGTGTGTGTGCTTACATGTGTATCTGTGTGCATTTTCACACTTCACACTCGTATCAACTTATATTTCCACTGTGTGGCGTAGCCTGGCGAGCATGGGGTCTCTGAGGGCTCCGGGTTTATGCTAAGACCATTATAAAGGAGCGTGATTACAGACGATTGTGTGAGAACGTGTTTATGTATGTCTGCATGGGGCGCCGACAGGACTCTCTCTGGGGTGGGTTTTAATTCCAAATGGACGTGTTAGGGCGGGAGGAGAAAAAAAGTGTGTGTATGTTGCGTGTGTGTGTGGGTGTAGAGCACCCTTAGATGCAGTGTGTAAAATGGTTATTGTAGCGTAATCAGCGTGGCGACCTGAACCAGAGTTAATATTGAGGAGCTTGACCTTTTCTGTTGGCGGGAGACGAAGAGTGCCCTCCGTCCCCTGTGGCTTTGTGCTAGCATTTTGGAGCTTTGCAGACACACACACACACACACATACTTGTTTATGCTACCTCGTGGGGACTCCTGCTAGGAGGTGAAAGGTGGGGATAAAATTTTCTAAATGATATCAAGGCTTTCTTTTAACTCCAAAAAATCTAAAAGGGCTCTGGTATCCCAAAAATGTATTCAAGTATCAATATTTCCAATATTAAAAAATCTTAATTTTTTTCTGGTTTTTCTATTCCCGTGAGGACGATCCCATTGTGTCTTACCACAAACCGCCACCAGGGGTCACGGTTTGACATTTGTAAAAAGAACAACAATTGAAATACATTTACAGGCTTGTTTAAGCAAGGCAATACAAGGTAAGTTTAGAGTCAATAAACAGCTTTAAAAAATAAAAATGTCTGCATTACCTGGATTAGTCTGCAGTTTTTATTTTCCTTTGCACAGCTTATAAAATGAACTGTCAGTTTAGGAATTCTATCCAGACAAAACAGGCTTTTGTAAACACCCTTTGGGATCTGGAAAATGATTTCCCAACATTTTTTGGCATTTAACAACCGTAAATATCAACAGATAACATTTTTTACAATCTCTAACCGGAGACTTGGAGACTAAGACACATACACTACAGCAACAGTGAACTCAGCTGCTCTTGTGTGGACAAAAGGAAAACAAACAGGCAAGACTATTAACTCCTGAAATTGTTCACAAACACGTTTCTTATCTCACTTTTAAGTGCTAGTATTTTTTTGCACATTAAACATTTTGAAAACTATCAAGTCCTCTTTAATAACATCAGTCTTCTTGCACTCCAGACACGGAGATGTTCCCCAGGAACAGTCCTGGTGTTTTCTTCATGTGAAGCCAAGATTGCATGTTACGAGGAAATAGTTTGTACATCTCAAGGCTTACCTCTGTTTCAGGGATTCCCGCTTTTGAGCGTCAATGCGATTTTTCACGTAGAACTTAACCGCCTCCCAGCTCCTGTCTTGAAGAGCTGTGGATGAAGTCTGTATACATTGAAGACACTGGGCTTTACCAGGGACCTTTCCTGTCATGATGAAGTCCATGAGTGTCTTCTCAACAGCCAGGACTTCCTCTTCCGACCACTTTTTTCTTTTGGTTTGCGATGAACCTGAAAAAACAAGACAGTAAATAACATTCTTCAGAAAGAAAGTCTGCATGCAGTGTGACATGATCCCATTGGGCAAGATCCTGGATAAAACATGTAAATTTGAGAAATAAAAAATAGTATTTAAACATTTTATTTTCAAGTAATCCGCAGTTAAGTCCTTTAAGTGAACATGCTTACAGAAACTCTGGGTTGATCTATCAGGTTAATAATCAGCTTCACATGACTCAGCATTTAGTGAAGACAGGTAACCCGAGATACCTTGGGTAAGTTGTACTCGCTTCATGGTAAAGGCCCCAGGGCTGTTATTAATAAAGCAAGGTTTTTTTACATTCTGAGTGTGTTAACCATAAGTTGTAATAATTTACCTTTTCTACTTTGACATTTTGCTGACACGTCCTCGGCCAGTGGCATCTCATCATCTGAAACCAAAGACTCTAAATGGATGGGCTTTTCTGTGGTAGAAGGGCAAGATGTACTTTTAGTAAAGACCAGTTTAGTAATTTTAAATCTACACAAGTAAAACTTTAAGTAACTGTTATTTTACGAGAACAATATTCTTGTACTCTTTCCACCTCTGAATGTAAGCATTTAAGGAGCACTGTGGATCCTGGTGGTGACATTTGAAAGTTGTTGAAGTGAAACAACTCTCTGCTCTGAACTGAATACACAAACAAAAAATAAGTCCCTGGAACATTGTTTGGATCTAAAAAGCTACCAGGAGAGTTTCACTCTTGGGCCCACCACCATAACTTCTCACGTAGCATTTTATCTTCAAACAGTTCCAGGGACCAAATGTTCCTCTGAGGACAGTTTGTGTATGAAGTTATGAACATATACCACAGAATCTGTACATTTCTCCAACGTTCACATTTCTCTACCAAAACTACAAAGTGCACCTTTAAGAAATGTCGTCACCTCTTTTAAATGACAGAAGTGTGATTACCTTTGGCTGGATGTGGATAGTTTAGTCCAATTTCAGAGGATTTCTTTGTCACCCTGGATTTGTAAAACTTTATCTTGTACAGTCTGTTACCATGCGGTTTCTTCTGTGGCATCGTTACTTTCACGTCTGAACTATCCGAGGAGGATTCTCCATCGTCTTTTTGGGCCACCGTGCGCGTCTTCCGTCTTCGTTTGTGTGGTTGGACGATTTGGGCTGCCTGGGTGTTTGTTAAATTCTTTTTCTTGGCCTTTCTCTTTTTATCCTTGTGCTGTTTGACCTCTGCAGAACGGTCTTCTGAACTATCATCGTCGTTTTCGTCAGCAGAATCAAGAACATTCACCACCTCGCTGCTGTCAGAACTTGACAGAGAATAGTGTGTGTACCCCAGCATCTGTCTGTGCAGCTAAAAACACAAAAACAGTTTTAAGTGTTTTGAAGCTTTGATTATTAGGTAAATTGTCTAAGTATAATTAACATCAGAAATGTAAAGACAAAAGAAAAGGCTTTAAGTGTTCAGACGTGGTGCTGAAGGTGAGTTTAGCTCATATACAACCTTCATTTTGTTTATATAATGCTGAATCAAATTTCAAATAATACAAATGTATCATCGGTATAAACAAAGTACCAAACAGTGCAAACATGGACTATTCATTTGGGATGTGAAAAATACACAAGAGAACTTTTAATTAAAGGTGCACTATGTAGATTTGGTAGGGACATTTGAAAGTTGGAGTAGTAAAATAATTCTCTGCTATATTTTCTGAACTAAATACACAATCTTTACTCAAAGGAAAAAATGTGTCCCTTAACACTGTTTAGAGTTTAAAAGCGACCAGGAGAGTTACGATGTTACTGATGCGGACCCCCCACCATAACTTCTCACATAGCATTTTATCTTCAAACAGTGTTACAGGGACCAAACTTTCCTCTGAGGACAGTTTGTGTAAAGAGTTATATATACCACAGAATCTGTACACTTCTCCAACTTCCACATTTCTCTAGGTAAGGTAAACTTACACAAACACTCTCAGCTCTTTTCAGCTCAGGTACACTTGTGTCCTGGCCTACATCTGGCGTGGGGTCCAGGAGAACGGTATCATCACTGTCACTTGAGCACTGATCAGCTTTCTGGGGGGGACGAGAAGAAAAATGAGATGCACTTAATATGACAATGGTAGTTTTAGTGTTTAAGCATCTTGTTGTGTTGAGGAATTGTGACATTGTATCTTTGGTCAGAATATATTAGTCTCCCTATATGGTAAGAGAATGTTTTTATGCTTTATAGTAGGTAATTAATGAATATAAACATGATTAAAACTTTCTGCAAACACAAACAGCTTTCACGGAGGCAGAGAGAGTCGGACAGGTGAGAGTCTGTCAGTGATGATTTCTTCAGGAGTCAGGAGAATTCAGATGAAGAGAGTGAAGCAGTAAACTTCTGTTTATATCATTTGATTCATTAACAAGATGTTAGATCAAAACCTTTGGATGAAGAATAATGGCTGTTTAAATCTTTCTAGAATGTTAAAAATTGAGCAGCATCCAAACATTTGACCGTTTTGTTTCAGAGTGGTGCCATAGACGCAGAGAGAGAGACTGTTATTAAAATGTCTTTTTTTTATCATATTGCAGAAAAAAAAAATATTGCAATGTCAGTTTTTTCCAATATCGTGCAGCCATACTTTATAGTTCTTGTTCAGCAAGTTAACTACAGCAGGGAATGTATACTTCACTTATTACTACTGACATTGATATAGTCACTTTAGTAATGTAGCAGCACAGTCATTTTTCATCTAAAGCCTAATAATGTAACTGAAAGCATACTTACTATCAACCAGATGTAAACTAGTTAAAGAGAAAACGGCACAGAGAGTATTTACTGAAGGTATCAACACGTCGCCTCATTCCCCTTCAGTAAATTTCAAAAGTCTTTTAAATGATAAAGTGCTGCAGACTCAGCAGAGAGAGATAAACAAAGACACTTCTACTACTTCCCATATTTAAGTACACAACCTGCTATTAGCATAAAATATGTCTTTACATGCTTAGAGTTACAAGGACATTTTTATTTCCAAGATGATAGAGCAGAGAGAATTAAAGATAACATGAAACCTGCCCTTGATCACTGTGGGCCATCTTTGGCCCATTTGTGTTTGATTAGTGATCTAGAAGCGGATCTCAATGTGTCCTCGGTCCTGATTACATAGGAGAGCAATACAGTGTAGAGAAGGTGGGGACGACATGCAGCAAAGGAGCGAGGGCTGGAGCTGAATCTGGGGCTGATGAGTTGAGGACTCAGCTTTTTTACATGGAGGGTGCACTACACCAACTGAACTAAAGCTGAACCAAGGACACTCATGGTGGGATAATTCAGGTGTTATCAGGCCTCAGGGAAAGAGTTATCTCACTCCTCTAACATTATGTTATGTATGTAACATTTGCTTTATAACTTACTTTGAACCTCTCTGTTTGCGCTTTGTTATAGCGTCTTTCACACACATCGTGATGTGCTTTGAGATTCTTCAGGCGACGAATATAACGACTTCTGGCCTGCAGAACACAACATGTTTTGATATGGTACTATGCTTTATAGGAGAGGACAGCAAAGAGACAAAGCAGATAAAAAGGGGAAGCAACAGCCCAGGCCTGAATTCACTCTGGGCTGCTGTGACAGAGTTATTGTACATGCTCTCTCTTAAGTAAAACAGAGTTCAGGTTTATCTCACTGCTTGTTTTATTAGTCTTGGGTGTATAGTTAATACAATTGAGGATGTGAAATGATTATGATGCGTGGAGATGCATTGTGATTTGTAGTTTGAGATTTGTGTTCCATTGCACCACGACTTTAAACTAAAGATAGATGTATGAAGATGTAATTTTTGCAAAGTTCATATACATGCACAACTTTTCTACACATCCTTGTAGAAAAGTTACCACAATTAACTATTCACCCAAAATATTTATAAAAGTAAAGGTTAATGTAAGGTTATGCATGTAGTAAAGTGGTTACCTGTTGATTTCCAGAGCCCAAAGATGTCACGTCTACCTCTTCATTATCCGTGTCAAAGCCTTTTTCCACACCAGAATCTGCAAGAGATGTCAGAGGATGAAATCCTTACTTGACCCAAAATGAATAAACAAATCCTTCCATGCAATCACGAGTAGAATAAATTTTGATGGGCAGCTTCATTCAAATGCATTAACTTGGCAATGATGGAGTTACTGAAGAGAGAAAGGGAGCGGGGGGGGGGGGGTACAGTGGATATTTATCTTCTCCACCTGAAGGCTTCATCTGTATCTCAACAATTACATGTTGAAGCTGTTGGTAGCTTTAACAGATCAATGTAGTTTAGTGCACATGGCCTAAATTTGGGTGATGATTTTGGGAATAGCTCAGGACTAGACGACGGTCTCCCTTTTCTTTGTACTACTCGCATTTATGATGCTCAGTGTCTGACATGCTGTCCTTCCTGCACTAACTACTCGTAATTGTTTTGATACGTTTTAAGTCTTTAACGCGGCTTGTCCACAAACTGATCACAACGGTGTGAAACACTTCAGAAGTTTACTGCTGCTGCGTATTGAGATACACACACACACACAAGTATAAAGGGCAGGGAGGAGGCGAGGTGGGACATGCTGCGAGCCCTTAAAATGGGAGTTCAAGTGCTTGATGGGAATACACACACGACCCCTAAAAGGGCGGCAAAGTGAGCAGATTAAAGTAGTTAGTGAACAAAACCAAAAATACATTGCAGAGAAAGCCACAATTAACTATTTAATGACAAATGCATGAACATGATCCTAAATGTGTTATGTAGTCTGTATCTTAGATGAGTTGTCTTCTTTGCTGAATAGCTGTCATTCCAATGGGTTAATAACTGAATAACAGGCCCTGGTGGAAACCCACACCGCTTCTAACTCCCATCTTCACTCAACTCAAATAAACAACTCACCTTTCTCACGGGACGATTGAATGCTGCAACCAGTGGCTGGAGGACTCGGGTCGTTTTTCTGAGGGCACAACAACACAGTCTGTTTATATTCATCTCAGAGTGTTCAGAGTGAGAAATTAACTGTTTCAACTTCTACTATTCATAGACATGTTTAAATACACCAGCCAATTAAAAGTTGATTCATTCTCAGCTAAAGAGTGAGTCTAAACATGCTGATGCATCAGATGCTTATTTTTAAAATAGGCCTATACCGACTCTAAACATTTGTCAAGTCTTCTCCTGAGCTTCATTTTCAACCATTTCCTCCAAGATAATACAGAATAAGTGAAAGTGTGTCAAAAAAATAACTAATTCTCAAGCATGCATCTACTGCCGCACAGTCATACCTGCCACCACAGTGCTTTAACTTCAATCCACACTCCTTTTATAAATCACCTCCCTAACCCCCAATTCACACGTACTCCCTGCGCGCCGCGGTCCGTCAGTGTTAAACCTGATTCATGCTTCTTGCAGTTGGCGCGGACGGTGCGAGCAGGGTACGCGGAGGGTCTGAGCGCGCAGCCGAGCACCTCCAAGATTTTATAACAATGCGGACGCGCCGACCGCAGTAAGCATGAATCAGGTGTCACGATTTTGCTCCGTTGGACGGCCGTGCATACATCCCCACTGGATCTGTTTCGGTAATGTCATTGCAGCGGAGCGCACGGTCGGAGTATGTGTGAATTGGGGTCACTCTGCATTTACACACGGTGCAGACGAGTAAAAGAAAAAATATAGAAAGAATAAAATTACGTTGCACAACACTGGCTTACTTTTCATCCAAATATATATATACTTTTTTACAAACTATACATGAAGAAATCAACATTAAAACGTTGTGCCAATGATAATTCTGTAGTTAGCCTTGTCTTGCCTGGTTAACTTGACATAACTGCGCATGTGCTGTGCTAATTAGCTTCCCCTCAGCATGTATCCCTGATAGCTAAGTGTTAGCTAGCCAACTTTAACTCATCAGCTTAGTTGACGTTTTTAGAATTTAATTATGCTAATTTCATCGCGCAACACGGTGTAAAAACTATAAAATTAGCCTTCACAACACAACATTAAAGTTTGAGCAGAAAACAAGTCTTTAAACTTACCACTTTTTTGTCGAGCATCTCAGCTAGCTCTGTCGGCTTGCATGTACAGAGCACGGTGCCTGTCTGTCTGTGTCTGGCAGCAGGTGTGCCGTGTGCAGATCAGAAAGGGGGCGCTTGATTTATGACACAGCATACACCAAAGTAACCACACTGCTGTGATAAACAGAGCCAGAAACAGACGGGCGAGCCTGGTATAAAATCAAACATCATGTTCACTCGGCCGCCTGCAGAAGTTGGCTCACAGCCAGCAGCTCGTTGAGGAGGGGGAGGGGAAACAGAAACTAGACTCATTCTAATGTCATGTGTTTATCAAGTTTATCTAAAGCTACCGTTGTGTTGTACTTTTAAAAAAAACAAAAAACTGATCCATGGTCTGAAACAAGTTTTAATAATTATAACAAGTTAATGTAATAATTATAACTTACAATAATAATAACTTAATATAATTATGTATATAGGCTACACACAATAAGCAAGCTTTGTATGTTGTAATTATTGAACTCAACTTGAGTTTCATCATACGTTGCAGCTACAGTCAGGTTGTTTCTTTAATTTACTGCGGGACTTAAAATGCTGGTAGTCAATCCAAAATGTTATAATATATTTCCCAACCTACTCATTCATTCTCATTTTCCAGAGTAAAGGTAATAATGAGACAATGAAATACATTTCTGGCCTTCTACAATATTCAGGGACCACTTTAATTTCATCCATTAAAGGAACTTTTATCATTTGAATTTTCAGTGCCAGTTAAATCTATTTTTTTGGCCAGTTTTACCTGGAATAATAATGCTGCCTAATAATTATGCACACATTGTTTTATATACAAGTTTATATTTTGAGAGTCAGAAAGTGTTCACTGAAGTTATGATGAGGTCAAACTACTCAATTGCCTAATAAATGTGCACACAGTCATAAGCTTAGTTTCCTATAGCTGAGTGAGACAGTAGGGGCGTGGCCTCTGCATGGGTAAGGTGGGGACGTCTACAGTCAGGAATTGTGTTATGAATCTGCTCATGGCTTGCTCTTGCTGCTACAGAAAGTAGGGGGCGTGGCCTATTCATGGGTAAGGTGGGGACGTCTACAGTCAGGAATCGTGTTATGAATCTGCTCATGGCTTGCTCTTGCTGCTACAGACAGTAGGGGGCGTGGCCTATTCATGGGTAAGGTGGGGACGTCTACAGTCAGGATTTGTGTGATATATGCTCGGTGGTTCTTCTGGATGTGTAACACAGTAGGGGCTGCATGGTAATTGTGGGGACTGAAGAGGTCAGGATCAGTGCATCATTAGGTCTTACTCATTTCTACATTAATAACTTCCTTTAGTGAAAATGCAAGCACTAAACTGAAATATAAATTATTGTTAGATGTAAAATTAACAAAAAATATTAACAGAGGTAAAGTATTCAGAATTATTTATTGAATAAACATACTTCCAATTAAGCCTCAACATGTCTACACAATCCTACTATACATAATATAAAGGCCCTTACACAATTAACACATCTGCCCTTTTTATTTACCTCTTGAAAAGATTATGAATTGAAACAAAATTGATGAAGAAAATCCAAGAAGAACCCAATATTTTTGTTTGTTTTCTGTCTGTGGCTCTGTGAGCTGTGTCTGAGACTCTATGAGCTGTACTGTGTCTGAGGCTCTATGAGCTGTACTGTGTCTGAGGCTCTATGAGCTGTACTGTGTCTGAGGCTCTGTGAGCTGTACTGTGTCTGAGACTCTATGAGCTGTACTGTGTCTGAGGCTCTATGAGCTGTACTGTGTCTGAGGCTCTGTGAGCTGTACTGTGTCTGAGACTCTATGAGCTGTACTGTGTCTGAGGCTCTGTGAGCTGTACTGTGTCTGAGACTCTATGAGCTGTACTGTGTCTGAGGCTCTGTGAGCTGTGTCTGAGACTCTATGAGCTGTACTGTGTCTGAGGCTCTATGAGCTGTACTGTGTCTGAGGCTCTGTGAGCTGTACTGTGTCTGAGACTCTATGAGCTGTACTGTGTCTGAGGCTCTATTAGCTGTACTGTGTCTGAGGCTCTATGAGCTGTACTGTGTCTGAGGCTCTATTAGCTGTACTGTGTCTGAGGCTCTATGAGCTGTACTGTGTCTGAGGCTCTATGAGCTGTACTGTGTCTGAGACTCTATGAGCTGTACTGTGTCTGAGGCTCTGTGAGCTGTACTGTGTCTGAGGCTCTATGAGCTGTACTGTGTCTGTGTCTCTATGAGCTGTACTGTGTCTGAGACTCTATGAGCTGTACTGTGTCTGAGGCTCTATGAGCTGTACTGTGTCTGAGACTCTATGAGCTGTACTGTATCTGAGGCTCTGTGAGCTGTGTCTGAGGCTCTGTGAGCTGTACTGTGTCTGAGGCTCTATGAGCTGTACTGTGTCTGTGTCTCTATGAGCTGTACTGTGTCTGAGACTCTATGAGCTGTACTGTGTCTGAGGCTCTATGAGCTGTACTGTGTCTGAGACTCTATGAGCTGTACTGTATCTGAGGCTCTGTGAGCTGTGTCTGAGGCTCTGTGAGCTGTACTGTGTCTGAGGCTCTATGAGCTGTACTGTGTCTGAGACTCTATGAGCTGTACTGTGTCTGAGGCTCTATGAGCTGTACTGTGTCTGAGACTCTATGAGCTGTACTGTGTCTGAGGCTCTGTGAGCTGTGTCTGAGGCTCTGTGAGCTGTACTGTGTCTGAGGCTCTATGAGCTGTGTCTGAGGCTCTGTGAGCTGTGTCTGAGGCTCTGTGAGCTGTGTCTGAGGCTCTGTGAGCTGTACTGTGTCTGAGGCTCTATGAGCTGTGTCTGAGGCTCTGTGAGCTGTACTGTGTCTGAGACTCTATGAGCTGTACTGTGTCTGAGGCTCTGTGAGCTGTGTCTGAGGCTCTGTGAGCTGTGTCTGAGGCTCTGTGAGCTGTACTGTGTCTGAGGCTCTATGAGCTGTGTCTGAGGCTCTGTGAGCTGTACTGTGTCTGAGGCTCTGTGAGCTGTGTCTGAGGCTCTGTGAGCTGTGTCTGAGGCTCTGTGAGCTGTGTCTGAGGCTCTATGAGCTGTGTCTGAGGCTCTATGAGCTGTACTGTGTCTGAGGCTCTATGAGCTGTACTGTGTCTGAGACTCTATGAGCTGTACTGTGTCTGAGGCTCTGTGAGCTGTGTCTGAGGCTCTGTGAGCTGTGTCTGAGGCTCTGTGAGCTGTACTGTGTCTGAGGCTCTGTGAGCTGTGTCTGAGGCTCTGTGAGCTGTGTCTGAGGCTCTGTGAGCTGTGTCTGAGGCTCTATGAGCTGCACTGTGTCTGTGTCTAATAACCTGTTTTCTAGGCTTTGCATATATTGCGATTCGCTGTTGAAGTTATTGGTGTAAAATATCTCCAAACTGCCGAGCCTTTGGTTGTAGTCTTCTCCATGCTATGTTAGCCATGCTATGTTAGCTCCGGTTAGCTCTCCGTCTTGCTCAAAGCTGCCGGCGCACTGTTGATGACGTAGTAAGGGCACGTGGTTGGTTTAAACACAGCAGCACAGAACTCACTTGAATAGCTCAGCTTTGAGGATCGGCTCCATGGATCGACACATTATCACCGATCCCCGATCCAGCTTTTTGGGTCAGGATCGGACCGATATCCGATACCAGGATCGGATCATCTCTAAACATAACTAAAATCATAATGATAATCATTATAATTAAACTTTTAAAGTTAAATAAAGTGTTGTATTAAAAAACAATCAGTTAAAAAGGAAGAGAACAAAACTAACAAAAGTATTGATATGTCTCACAAACTTATTAGAGCAAAAGTTTACAACATATTTTGTTTAACATCTAATATTTCCCTAAATTATAAAGGTTAAATTAAAAAAACAAAATGAATACCTTACTTTATGAAAATCTTTACATCCTTTTTATAAATATATATTTTTCTTAGTAAATCATGTTAAAATAAATCAAACCTGAAGTTTAATTTGAGAAATTGCAATGTATGGTTAATAAAAGGACAAGAAAAACATTTTTATCAGCTGTTTAATAGCAGTTTTTGTTTTTTATCAATATATCCTTTATTTATTAATTATTATCTATTAATAAATATACATTTTTGGTCCGCATAGCCTCCAGTTAAAAATATTATTAAAAACTGTAATGCCGATTTTGACCTTTAGAGGTCCCTAGAGAGTGAACCATACGCGACACACACTTCAAGAAACGTAGACCTCGTGGGGACCGCAGTACTCTGTGTGACCCCAAGGGGCGCATCCCTATACACACTTACACACTAAAGTAGTGAAAATGGTCATCCAAGGGACTTTTGAGATAAATGCATGGGGCGTGTCTAAACACTGTTTTAGAGCTGTTAGAGGGGGTTTGCCGGTGGGGACTGTCATTTTTGTCCCCACGGTGAAACGCGTCCCCATGGGTTAGTGTGCAGTCAGGTCTAAGTCCCCACCGGGATATAAGAACAAGAACACACACACACACACACACACACACACACACACACACACACACACACACACACACACACACACACACACACACACACACACACACACACACACACACACACACACACACACACACACACATTTGCATGGATACACGCAAATGTGGGCAAAGTCAGCGTTCTGTCAAACGCCAGATGCAGTAATCCACCCACACACACTCGTATAAAACGGACAACACTCAGAGGAGTACGTCCTGCAGCTTAACCCAGAAACAGGCTTGACCGCTCTTTAAACTTAACAGTTAGAGGGGAATAAAGGTTAAAAATATAGTAAGAAACTTATTTAGTGTTACTTTAAAGAAAGACAATGATTCACCTGCTCTCACCTGCAGTTTTATTTGCATTTGGGAAACCTGCCCAGTCATACCTACCCACACCCAGGGGAAAAAAGCAAGACAACTTTAGTGAGCAACTACTTCACTTATCTTTTTTTCATGCTTCTCTTTTCTACTTTACTCACACATTTATTCTCTGACTTCATCTGCTTTCATAACCCCCTGTACTCTCCTCCTTTAAATCCTCCCAGTGGTATTAAATTTGTGTTTATCCCTCCAGCCTGCCTCCCCCTCTGTGTCTCTAGGTCCCTAAGGAGACATGCAAAGCACAGAGCCCCAGGTAGGGAGCCCCAGGCTGGGCTTGTAGCTGCCATGGGAGCCCTCACAGGGATTTCCAAGCTCTGGAGGCCTGGTAGTAGCTGCACAAGGTCTTGTGTTGCACAGGAGAGAGAGGAAGAAGGAGGGCGGACAGATATAGAGTACAGGACAGACTGACTAAAATAGTCAGACTTTGAAAAGAAATAAGTAGATTTCTTTTGCATATTTAGGATGGTAAACATTAGATTTTTGCTGCATATCTACCCTGCTTGAAGGGAAATGAATAAGCTCCCTGCATGTATGCCCTAAACCCCTCCCACATATGAACCCCTGCCTCCTATTTGTCTGACAGAGAGAGAACAATTGGTCGCAGTGGTTTCAGAGGCCCTGTCTCGGCCTCTGCTTTGTACAGGGATAAGATGAAGTCCCATGCTAGGAACAAAGCTGGATAATTGACCCCCTTCAGCGCCGCTAGTACGGCTCATGTGGCCTGTCGGACTAAGGCAACTTCCTGTGCACACACATATGTGTACACATGAATGCACTGACAAGCATAATCGCGCTCACACACTGGCAGAAATGCAAACAAACTGTCTTGCAACATGCTATGTTTGTTTCTCTTGGATTGAGCTAAAACAGCACGGGAGTCAGTGTAAGCTGTGTGTCACTGCTGTCTCTTTTGCCTGCATGGTGCATTCTCACTGATCTGCTGAGTGCCTTCCAGTAGCTGAATATATACACCCTGTAATCTTTTCTGCTTTGTTATACAGCCGAGGTGTAAACTTTCAGCTCTGATGGACAACTACACAATAGGCAGGCTTTTTTCTCGTTCCTCTATTGTGAATGGAGCATTTTGGTGCTTAAAGTAAGACAGTGCTAACTGCGCGAGAACAATAAGAAATCCTAATCATGCTTGGATAAGGTTGAATCGTACCTTGTTGCCTCTAATCTAGTGTTTGTCTTTTAAATCCTGTCTTCATTCTCCCAGTTAATGCACACTTTAAGTAGACAATGAAATATGAACATCTTGCTTGTAATCTAAATATCTTCCTTTTCCCCCTCCAGACACTACTTTAATCCTGAATGCAGGAAGGGAAAGCAGATATTACCTCTCTACAATACTGCGGTAGAAAAATCTCTTATTTAGTATTCAATACAGTTTGAAAATGACTCAAGAGAGCTTTCAACGTGTCATATCACAAATAGAATTGATTTGTTTAAAGGAGGAATAACAAAACAGAAAAGTTTGCAACAAAGATGTGTGTGAATCTGTCACCCAGCTTATGAAGCAACTCTCTCTCTCTCTCTCTCTCCCTCTCTCTCCCTCTCTCTCTCTGTTATTGAGCTTGTGCTTAGTGCGGGTCACTCACATCAGGCACTTTCAGACGGCCAGAGTAGCAATATACTGTATGCTAATTGTTTGCTGCTTAATATGCTACATCAATCAGGACTAATTATGACATTGTTTCAGCACTCAGTGTTGTTTCAGCAAATGAGAGTGAGTGCATCAGAGAGAGAGCGAGAGAGAGAGAGAGAGAGAGAGAGAGAGAGAGAGAGAGAGGGGAAGCAAAGAAAGGGAGACGCCTCATAGAGAGAGCTGAACACAAATAAAGTGATGATGTGCGGTGTAGATTATCTCCCTGTGTGTTTTTTTGAGCCCTCTTGTGTGATCAATCTACTTTTGTTTCAACTGAACTGTCTATTGTGATGTAAATGTACTACCTGTTGCTTTCCCTGCAGACTAAAACAGTATTCAATGCGTTGTTTTTCAAAGAACAAGGATGATCATTTCCAACTTAGCAGGTGCTCCAGCACCACGCAGGCCAACACAATGCTCTGTACCATGCACAATGCACTTTTTATGATAAAGTTTAACATGCCGTCCTCTACTTTCCTCCACTTATGGCAGATGATTTGAATGGCTCCTGCATTAATCATCTTTCATGATTGATTACCCCAGGAATTCCTGTTAATGGCCTCCTCTCCTGCAGTGGAAGCACCTCTTGTTACGCTGAATTATTGTCAGTTATTGTGACCTGCCAGGCTATCTAAATATTATTTCTATACTTAAAACACTTTTCCGCACATACACACACTGCTGTGTACACACTTTTCTCTCACACACACACCTTAGAAAACTTCTTGACTGCAGTGTGTGACCTCCTGGTCGTTGCCAAGTGCCTGGGATGGGGGCCCTCTGGCTTGCAAGGCTTTTTAATGGACTCCCAGACAGTCCATTTCTATTGTGTGTGGAGGACAACCCTGGTGAATGCAGCAAATTAATCACATTTGGACCCGTATTGGCTGCCACTTTCCAGTGTGAAGCCCCTCACTAAGGTGCAACTAGAAGGACCAGAGGGGTCAGACAAGCACAAAATGGAGGGCTGAGGGAAGAACAGGAGGGGAACTCTTTAGTTAAACCCTCAGTGAAAGAGGAACAAGGCTGTCATTTTGTATTCCAGCATGGCCTTTTTTCGTACTCCTGCTGGCATTCCTGCTGCATTTGTAGTGGCGGGTCCATACTTCTTTGTGTGTTTTGCGTGAGTGTGCGTGTAGGCAGAGACAGGGAGCGTTTGAGCTGTTTTGTTGTGGCAAAGGTCAGCTTGTAGTGCCAGCTGGAGAGAGGCCTGTGAGGCCCACTGGATAGGCAGATAAAAAAAAAGAGGACGGAAGAATGAATGAAAGAGGGGGAGGTGGTGTTTTAAAGTTGGTTTGGAGGAAATGATGCAAAGGCAGGTATCCTATTGTTTGTTTCATCGTAACACAAAAAAAGCAGGTCATTCTTTCAGAAAAAGATGAGAGGGAAGAAGGAGGGGTAGATGCTGGAGATTAAGGGCGGGGCGTTTAATGGACAAGGGGAGGGAGGTGAAAGCATAAAGAAGAGGGGAAAATAGGCTAAGCAGTGAGAGGAACCCCCTTGGCTCGACGTGGCCCCTGTTCAGTATGCATCTCCAATGTTGGGATGATAGTGGGGGCAGAAGAAGGCCATTGTTCCTCTTGGATCTTCCTCTCCATTGAAAAGAGAGATGGATGGAAGGGAGGAAGCGAAGAAGGCGAGAGACAGAAAGAGGGCCAGGGTGCAAGGCTGACCCGTGACCCACCCCGACCCGCAGACACCCGCCACAACCGGGGCTTTTGTCTAAAGATCGAGCTCTGCGCGACCCCCTCCATGTAAAATCGAACCCCCTAGAACCCAACCCTTCCCCCTCGGACCCACTCGAGTCTGACAAGGTCAGGGTTCAAACACTGTCAGGGGCCCGGGGCAGTCAAATAGAACTGGGAAGCTGCATAGTGCATATGTTTGTGTGTGTGTGTGCGTGTGAATGTGTGTGAGAGAGAGAGTGTCTGGATATGTGTTTATATGGTGTGTGCAGTTGTTAAATCTGTGGTCATGTAATGTAATAAGGGGGGGGATTGGAAAGAACGGCTCTCCCAGGGTTTTAGAGTGGTTAAACTAATACCTGTTTTATGTTCATTCATTTCAACACCCTTTCAGTTCCTTTTTTACCTGTGTGTGTGTGTGTGTGTGTGTGTGTGTGTGTGTGTGTGTGTGTGTGTGTGTGGCACCAAAATTACTTCCACCAAAATGTTTAACCAATTAATATTTGTGTTAATTCATACCTGCTAATGCAACATTCCAAATTCTGAAAATCAGCCTTGAAAGTCGCAGGTCGCAGCCACTAGATGGGCTCCGATTAATGGCTACTGCCATCACATTACTGCATTAACGTTCTACTACCTTGATGTAAACCAGCACAGTGGACGATAGCTACCTATAGAGCAGAGCAGTTTGGCTGCATTTTGATCTAGAAAATGGAGATGAGGTTGTATGTAGGCTTTGTATGTTAAACTTGCATATAACCACTTGACCGGGCGATGCTTTAGACACTAAATGAATAACGAGTTTTGACCGTCTTCTGAGTGTTTTCTTGACTTATAAGTAGCCAACTAGTCTGAATTTAAATTTATTTTTAGTGAAAAGGAACATGCTCTGAAGATGGAGCGTTTTTTTTTTGTAATTTCTTGACCATTGAGCTTTCTATATCAACTGTGACGGCATACAAATCTTGACAGACACACACATTCACATAATATTTCTCCCACTTATTTCTTTATCCCTCTATACCCCACTTTATTCTCTGTTTAGTCTTTCATCATGGGTATATCATAGTTTATATACATTGGAGAGCCCATATACTACCACGAAATCACGGGAGCCTGACTGTTTCCATGTGTTGGATTTTATTGCTGGTTTCCTGCCTTACTAATGTTGATTTTATCAACTCAGCATGTGGATATTGATGTTTGAGAGAAAACTAAAGTTTTCCCTTTTTTGAAAGTTTCCAACCAAACCCTCTAAGTCCCGGTTGGTGTTCGAGCTTTAGGAATATGTTCTGGGATTCTCGTCGACTGAAGTCCTTTACGATTCAGGCACATAAACATTGGTTCTTTCTCTCACACACTCACCACATTTACACTTTGGAATAATATGCTTTTGGGGTAAAATAAATCTCCAGAAGATCACAAGCGCCTGCTGTCAACTCCTTGGCAGAGCATCCTCCAATATAAATGTATTTCATAGGCCTGGCCAGTGACTAGAAAACATATATTAACATTTTCCTCTATATTTCAAGCTTGTCAAATGAAGAGGAGGGAGACGGAATATACAGCTGGTAAAACTTTTTGACTGATGCTCGCTGACTGGAGTGGGAGCATTTAAAGTTGGAGCGAGTGGGAGGGAGACGGGAAGGAGAGAGTGAGAGGAGCTAAATGTGGAAAACATGAGGATGCTGGCAGAAAGGCAGGCAGGCGAGCGGTGGGGGACCAACAAAGGGATGGTTTGACATGGCTCTGTCAAACCAATGTAATTACTAAACACCCCAAATTACATACCCTCATTTAGTTGTACCCTATCATTTACCACCATCCACATAGCGCTCTGTTTTTCTCCTCCTCTCTGTCCTGCTCATTTGTGCTCCCTCTTTCTCCCTCTTTCCCCCTTCTTTTTACTTCTTGTTTCTTAGTTTCTCCACCTGTGGTTCTCCAGAGGCCTTTAGTGTTATTTTCTACCTTTTCTAAGGATGTAAGGTGTTAGAAATGTACAGTTTATTTCACATGACATGTAACACATCTAAACACGAGGAAACTTTCCCTACATTTAAGTACATTGGACAGTCATAAAAAAGATGAACGACCATGATCTTCAGCTCTAATGACAGCGAGGACTTGTGTTACCAAGGAAGCAGTTAAACAGTGATGACAGTGAAGGCCTTGAATAGCAACTACCATCATTTGTCAGCCCCAGATACGCTGAGACGCAGTGCTTTCTCCACATGTTCATTTCATTCTTGGTGTGAGCCTTCACAGAGGGGACATTTATTTACATTAATCTTCTAACAGTGAGTGAAACATCATTTCAAAGAGTCAGCCTCTCGCATTTCCTCAGGCAGAACGGAGACGACCATATGTTTGGAAATCAGGAGCTGGAATACCCACTGTGTACATCTGCGGGATCTGTGTGTATGTGTATGCACATGCTTGTGTATATTCTAGCACATTTTTAAGTGTTTTAATTTGCACATGTGGTGAAGGTTGTATGCAAGTATTAATCCCCTGTGAGCGCCCTGATTCTGATTGCAGCCTTGCTAGTTTGCTTGGATTGGCACCTAAAGTGGCAAAATCACACACCAGGCAAGTAGCAGAGCTGCTGCCACAGACTAAATACCAAGCTAAAATGCCCATATCAAGTGTCCCTATGTCTCACCCGCAGAACACTCGCAGGTTTCCTGTTTGGTTTTTCAGTGTAGACCTTTTTGATTGAGTTCAAAACCGCTCTCGCTATCTGAAGTGTGTCGCTCTGTTTGGAGAATGAAGAATGAAGCACTTTGGAATAAAGTCCTGCACCAACATTTTGTGAATGTTTGCACAACTTGAGACCGTGTGTATAGATCAGACTGCCAGGGCTTCTCTGTGCCATATCTCTGCTGTGGCAGCACACTGATGATGTCATAAACCTGCTCCAGCCCCTCTAGATCATGGCTGACATTTTCACGGTTGACGGGACTTGGAATGGGCCGAGCACCTCGCGTCAAGAAAGGGATTCCATTACTGCTCTCGTAACTCATGACTCACACATACACACAGCAGACACACACACACACGTTGTCTACCACTCCACAAAAAGACGACTTGAGCTAAAGGACATCCTCCCACAGGACATCCATTGTGCCCGTCTGAGAAAGTGTGTATCATTCCCAAAGAGGACATTTGGGGTTTTCAGGGTCGAGGAGTGTGTGCTCAGTTGGTCTCTGTGGTGATAATCGCTAGGCGCGGCCCCTGATTTATTGTTCCATCAACGGCCACGGAAACCATCAGCGGAGCGATGCAGATGAGCGGAGAGGTAACGAGATGAAAAACGACAAGAGCAACGGAGAAGTGAAAGAGAAGTGAAAGAGAAGGGGCCGTGATCAATATGAGAGAGTGGTGTCCATTTGGATAATGGACAGAGGATCATAAGTGAACAGGGTCAGAAGCAGTTTCATTATCCACTCCGTCCTAAACTCCGTCTGGTGGCTGTGTGTGTCTGTGTGCAAGCAGGTGTGTGCATCTTTGAAAGAGTGTGTGTGTGTGTCTGGACCTTGGTTACACACTCGTATCTAGACAGGTTGCGAGTCAGCTCCATTATCTTCCCCATCAGCCTTTTTTTCTCATCTCGGCCATGTTAAGTGAATTAGAACTGAAGGAGAAGAGGCTGATTAGACAGCCAATCTGAACGGCTGACACAAGTTTAAAGACAGCATTAAGTTGGTGTTCATCAAACGTCCACATAATATAACAATAACACTCTTGATCTGTGTTGTCTGATTTGATTACCTTTGCCTGAACCCTCACAACTTCATCAAACACACAAATACTCCTCCTCGCATTCCTCGAGTCCTTTCATTCCTCTCTTTGCCTATATCGCCGATGTGTTTTGAGACCCATTCAGGTGCACAGGGGTGTTTGCATGTGTTTTGAAGATGCAGGTTAAGTTTTCAAGCCAACTCCGAAAAACCCCCATCTCTCTTCTGCATTCAATATCCGACCCCACCTTTTGCTGCAATGCCTTGAAGTGTATTTGCATTGTGACTGGCTGCCAGGTGCTCCCTCTCTCTCTCTCTCTCTTCTTCATTTTCTCTCATCTTTGTTCTCCTCTGCAGTCCTCTCTCCCATATCACTCTGAATCTCCCTACCTTTTCTTGTTCTCCCTATCCGTCTACCTACCCTTTTTTTCTCATTTTGCCTCTGAGCAGAAAATTCACCTAAATGGATGAGGTCATGCAGAGCTGTCAACACTGTGATCATATGGCTGCTACCGGCTCTGCTAACAGCTGAGGATGTGCTCTCAATGGCAACTCTGTGTTTTGTAATCTCAGTGGAATTACAGGCTCGGGGAGAAAATTGAGAGATTAATTTGCTGGAAACAAAGACGAGCTGACAGGCAGGCATAGAGAAGGACAGGAGGTGAGACAAACTGATATTAGCTGCATGAGGAATACGAATGTAACAAAATAAACCAAAAACCTGAGGCTTTAAACAAATAAACCCTGAGGTCATGTGTAACTGATGTGTCTGGTTCTGTGTGTGTGGTCAGAGAATCATACCTTTTCATCACTTGCTGAGACATCAGAGTCAGGCCTGTGAGAAGGTGTTGATTTGAACCCACACCCAAAGCCCCAAACACACACTTACACAGAAACATACACACTCTTCATTTGCTTAGGGATTCCCCTTCAACCCAGGAGGAATGTAGTTAATGATTGTAAGACACAGATAGAATCTCACCTTTCCCACATACACACCATAGGAGTAAGATATTCATCAAAAGCTCAAGTTCCAAGAATTGTATTTGTACCCATTAGGGATGGGGATTATTCTTTTTGTGGATATTTAAACCAACTAAAGAACCGGGTCTTTTTTGGTACCACTATCGATACCACTATCGATACTTTACTATTATTTGGTGGAAGACAAAAAGACAATACATTTTTAACAGAACTGGTACATCTTTTGTATGTTTCTCCTCCAGACAACATGTATTTATTCAAGTTTCTCACCAAAACCTTCATTTTTTTACGACGTTACATTTGTTCGCATCATGATGACCTTTAATTTGCTTTTGTTTAGTTTTGTAACCAGCTTTTATCCTGCCCATTTCAACACAGATTTGTTAGTTGGATTCCAATGTGTCCGCGTACTGCCTGCAGCTACAGCCTTGGTTGATGAAGTTTTTCCAACCAGAAGGCAGTCAAAGGTGCTGCGTTTTAGGTTTAATTTAATGCACAGTGCTGATGTGCATGTTGCCTGGCAATTCAATTTTATAAAAAAAATGTAATAGGATAATCAATGCATGTTAGTGCACAAGTGATTTGATTTAAAACGTGACTTGACTCAAGATATCACATTAAGTAACAGGATCCACGAGACTCGACAGCAGTATCGATGAGCTCAAATGTTATTGATGTTCAGGTTTTGTAAAATACTGAACTGGGTTACAATCCACATCCCCAGTAATTGTCTGTCTCTTCCTGAATTAAATTAAGCCCCTTGTGACTTTTTATTTTAAATTTAACAAATCAGGTTGAATTGCAGCACAAATCTAGTGCTTGAAAAAGATCCAGGCTGAGGTATACAACCAATCCAAGTCTGTCTAAAAGCTGGAGACACACTTATTTGGCCTTGTCAATGCATGTCAGCGGGTGGGCCAAAGGCCACAGGGTGTTTTGTTTCTTCCACAAACATTTTTTCCTAAAATTAACTTCAACTGCAACCTCACGTCTGCCGTCAGTCAATGAAACATTTGGAAAAACACCCATAGGTCATGCACAGTTGTCAGCTGATTGCAGGTTTGATCAGGTAGTCTATAAATCTCTCCGCTCTTCATTCATCTCTGTTGTTCTTTCTTTACATAGACTATTGTAGCTGATATGCTGTGAATACTGAGTCCACAAGCTGTGCATTTCCTAATGAAACCCTATTTGTCGTGACAGGGCTTGTCTGTAGAGCTTATGTAACCAATATGTCAATAATAAGTGTGGTTGGTGGTGAGTTAAATCTTCTGTTTGTATCCCAGACAGTATCATCAAATGTACCCATAAAAAACACCCTTCTTGAGTAGATTCAAATGGAAACTGGTGTACAGAGAAAAAAAAAGGTGATACATTTCACACATCTTGCTTTATTACACAAATCAACATTAATTCTAACAACCAGCAGTGAAAAATCCAACAGTTAGGTGCCAAGTTGTTGCTTTGTTTACACCTCTGTGTGAGTTGTGTGTGTTAGGGAAAATGGAAATAGAGCCAGCTTGTGAATTGCAAGTAGAAACAGCCTGCAGGTATTTTAGATAAACTAGCCTCCGCTAATGATGGTTTTCACGCAACATGTGGCTAGAACGACTCCTGGTAAGACGCTTAAACTCTTTATGTCACCTCTCTCGGTCCATGCAAAGTTGCCCTCGGGCTACTGTTGTTTAAACAGGGACGGTGTAGGCTGATGGCTAACAGCATGTGTGTGTCAGGGATGAGGTGCATCTGCTTTTTAATGCCGCCCCCCTCCTCCTGTCTTCTAAACATTCCAAACACACACCCAGTCTCTCTGTCTAGATGGTTATAAATGGCCGGGTGTGTGGTGCCTGCAAGCTGTCATTAGGAAGCCATTAGGAGCATGCAGGGGGAAGGACACAACGAAACAGAACAGAAAAGAGCAGAGGAGGAAACATGCAGCTGAGATCATCTTGGATCAGACCCACTACATCCTCGTCCTCTTCCTCTCTTCCTCCTTCATCCTCTCAGCCTGCAGCAAACTAGAGGTGCTTTGCTAATGGCTGCCACACCTCCTTTCAACTGGCCCCAGCCCCCGGCGCTGCTGTCTGACGGAAAAATATACAAGGAGGAGGGGCTGTGTGTGACTTGAGGGGAGGGGAGTGGTGACGGATGAGGATAGAAATCTGGCAGAGCAAAGGGATACTGATACTGTAAGGTGGAGGGAACAGAGGGAAAAAGAAGAACAAGAGATTATTGGGAAAAAGAAAGAAAAGTATGGGTTTGAAATATTAGAAACAAACTTTCAGGGGTTTTGAGTTCAAACTCACAGAAGGCGAGAGATAGAAGGGAAAAAACACACAACAAACCTAGCCTTTTCTTCAAATGTGCCTTCATCTTACTGCAACATTCTGTAGAGAAACGTTTAAGTCCATCTTTCCTTGTTATCTGCACTCTTACTAACCGAGTTCTTCTCTCTTCTTTTTGGCTTCTTTAGATTTGCCTCTGTTTGGCTGAGAGATAAAGTTACAGGAAAATAAACAGGTACAGCGAAACAGAGCAAATAGAAAGAGGAAGGAAAGAGAGAGCAAGAGGGACAGAGAGAGAGAGGAGTAAATAAAAGCTTGTGAATAGCAGCTTGAAGCGTGGACACAGGGTCTCCTAGCAACCAGGTCCAGCTATGCATTTCTTCTCTCTGTGTTTGATTTCCTCTAAAAGACTGAAAGACGAAAATATACTTTGATTGGGAGAAGAGTACTGTTTAATGGTTCTCTATGGACCAGCAAAGGGACAAAAAAGGATTTATGTATAGTCATCAGATGGCTGGGCTATAGTGAAGGGTGGATTGTATACAGAAAAAAAGACCAATTGGATAATTCTGTTAGAAAATTGATGAAAAAAGGGTTGGCCCGAAACCAGGACACAATGACACACCCTGTTATGAGAGAGGAGTTGGACCTGTCTTTGGATGATGTGAGAGCTGAGGCAGAGCAAAGGAATGTAGGCCAGACTGTAAACCAGAACAGACATCTTGGAAGGAAGAAGCAATGAGGAAAAAAAAAGTGGAGGTGAAGAAGAGCATGTCAGCTTGTGATCTTTGGGCGTACATTTAATCTAAAACATCTATGTCAGATGATAGCCAATACAGCCCTACATTCTGATTCTTTCGCTCGCAACTCAGACTGTTTTCCTGCACACAGCCGATGCTTCCAGAAACGCTTTAGTGGACAATAACAAGAACCAGAACGCGTCAAACTCCAATATTCTAGTCCATCGTGACAGATTCTGTATTTATTTGCAGAATCTTTTTCCGGGGATATAAGAGGGGTGAGATTGTGTGAGGGATGAGAGGAAGGAAGTCAGAAAAGGAAGTGAAGGGGGAATAAAGAAGAGGAAACAGAAGCGGAAATGTCCAATATGCACCACACAAAGGCACAAACAAACTTTCAACTCTTGTTCAATCTGTTTGCACTCAGTAAAAGTTGGCTTTGTCTTCCATTGATTTGAAGTGTTGACAAATCCATCATGTGTCCAGGAAGGAAAATGAGAATAAATGGCACCTTATACCCGTGCATATGTCCACAGTCTTGTTTTAGATGCATGCAGGCGTATACATTTAGGCTTTTTTTTTTTTTTTTTTTACAATAGCAGTTTCTGCAACACAAGCTGTAAGCGAGGAAACTTATCTGGGACACCCCGAGCTCAGAGATCAGAGGATAACCACATATGAGTAGGCTTATGTGTAATCGCTCTGTGTGTTTACGTATTCTTCTCATCCAGCATGAGGGAATATAAGTGGAGCACTGTTTCCTGGGAGAACAAGAGATAATAGGATCAGAAATATACAGTAAACAGCAGTTAATACACACCGAGGACGTATTTTTTTGGAAGAATTACAGAGAGTCAGAAAGTACACAACAAATACAGCTCACTGTAAATAACACTTTGAGTCAATGGAGACCCCGAGTCATTGTGTAACCACAGTGCAGCATGTGTTGATGAAGACGGTGAACTCGGTTGGCGAGGAACACAAGCAGACAGGAAGAGAAAGATTGGGATCAAAGGAGAGATTAGATCATATCTGAAAATGATGTTGGCGGTGCCACCATTGACTTAAGATAATTAACATCCCCACCTGCAGACAGATAGAGAGAAGAAAAGACACTCAGCAGATGGATATAAGGAAGCAGAAAGAGAGGCAGACACTTGTTTGTGTGTGTGCCTGTGAATGTATATATAAGTCTGCTAATGAATTAGTTTAATCAAGAGCTACTTGTCAAGGAGGATGAGATAATGATAACAAATGTGAGCGGTACCACCTGTTAGTCGTCTACAGAAAAAGACTTTTTCCAATTAGAGATGCTCTGATACCAGTTCTTCCTTCCTGATATAAATAACAATTCTAAGATTATTTAGTGGCTTTTTGGCCTTTATTTGATAGGACAGATAAAGAGAGACATGTGCGGAGAGAGAGTGGGGGATGACATGCACCAAATAGCATAAGGATCAGGGGTAGAATCTGCGACCAGTGTGATGAGGACTTTAGCCACTGTTGACATTTGGTGCCCGCTCCACCAACATCAAACCACTGCCCCCTGATTCTGTTTGATACCTACTTATGTATTGGCAAGTACAGAGTTCCCCTCTAATACTGGTAGTGAAGTGCAGATTAGTGAAATTCTTACCTGAACTTATTTAGAACCAGGTCAAAAATATTCTTTTCCTTTGTAGACTAACCATAATTTGCAAGCTCTCAACTCTCGTGTTTCCTGCATCCGTCACACGCACTCTTGTGGTCAGCCATGTCATGTGAAGGCACCAAGCAGATCATTTACACATATTTTATGTCAGAGATACAATTAGCTGCAGAGTTTTTTTCTGAGCCAGTCAAACACACACATAGAAAAGAATGAGGACAGAGAGCTGGATGCATTCCTGTGTAATAGCCAGTCAGTCTGCCAGCCCTTGTTCTTGTTTACTGTAAACACCCTCATGCCAATCACTCTCTCTTTTCCCTCTCAGCGCTGTAACTTGGAGGCAGCATGTTGCCCTGGGCAAGTTTCAAACTTCTGCGTTGAAGCTTGCACTCACATGCAAGGATCATTGTGGATGCGCGCAGGCATTTCAAAAACAACACATACCTGCATAGACAATGTCCTTTAAATCCCACATGGACAGCCTATTTCTTGTACCAGGATGTTTTTAGAAGCCTAAACAGGATCAGGAAGATAAATGATACAGAAACATACCTGTCGTGATAGTTGCCAGGAGTGCGTCACCTAATCAGCCGCCCTAAGGACATAACCGTCTATATGCCTGTTCTGCCATGTACCACAGTATCAACCTGTCTTCCAGCTGGCCTACCACTTCCATGTGTGTGTATTTGGATGTTTTAAGGTGTTGCTGTGCCGTCTTGGAAGTGTGAGTCAGTTTCCTGACAAGGATGCTCGAGGGCATGGCAAAGAAGGGATGCATTGTTTGACCAGGTGTGTATAGACGTGAAGAAGAGAGAGAAGAAAGAGAAAACAGTGAGAGTTAGACAGAAGTAAAAAAGACGAGTGCGACAGATTTCTCTGTGCGTCTCTTCAGGCATCAGGATGGTGCTTGATCCAGCATGATGATGAACCGTGATGGATCAACACGGCGCCCAGCAGCCGCTCGGGGGCTGCTCTCACCAGAGCTGAGTGAAGGGAGGGGGAAAACAGCCCCCGGCTGCGAGCCGACACAGAGCCAAGACAGAGAGAGAAAGAGAGAGAGAGAGAGAGAGAGAGAGAGAGAGAGAGAGAGAGAGAGAGAGAGAGAGAGAGAGGACACTTGGGGCATTTGTTTATTTATTTCCTCCCATATGCTGTATCCTCTGCAATGCTACAGTGAGTCAGCTCAATGAGGCATAAGGTGAATGCTCCATCAACTCTCTGAGGATGGGTGGGCATTTTGGCCTCAAGAGCAACTTCCAGCGTGGAAAAATGTCCTTTGGAAGGTTTTAGATGGGAACAAAGCTTTTTTTGGCATTTTGTTGGCATTTAAAGGAACTTGTGTTACTCTTTTTACCAGATGACCAGTGCTGGAAAAAAAGAGTCAACATAAAATAAAGATGAAAAGCAGAAGCCTCAAAGTGCTGCAATTCCATCTGACACAATTCTAACACAATGGGTGATAAACCTGGCAACCGAATCTTGTGAACAAAAGCTAAAGCGTGCCTGTTTTCTTCGAGGCTGCCCATGTGACAATTTATTTCTCACTCCAGGGCGTTCACTCGTTAGTCATAATCTCTAGTGTTAGGCTGTGCATGGCCCTGAAAGAGAGAGAAATAGTCCTCTGATGCCCACGACTTGAGATACTGTAACGATGCCGTCTCATTACCAAGTGTCCTTCTTTTGTTTGTTTACACCATATGGAGAGTTCAGAGCCAGAAGGGCAAAACAAGGTTTTGACTCTCTTTATTTTGCAAATAGTTTTGACCTTTTCATCGAGATTGCATTTTTAATCTTACCTCGTATTTGTGCTGCTAGGTTCACATTATTATGTACAGCAAAAGGCAGGGGAAGGGTCGCAGAGGGAGACAGTGTAAGACACAAACACATACTTACACCTGGTAGTAGGTATTTACTCAAGCACCGTGCACAATCACAGACTGTTGGTCCATCTTTGAGCAGGTTTTAGTAGTTAAATGTTTTGCATTCATTTGTTTATGTACTCGAATGTCTCAAATCATCCACGGCTTTTAGCTCATTAAAGTGTTGCACTCATTATTTTGCATGATGCATTCAATTATACAAATCATGTATAGTTCACCTCACTGCCAAAGAAACCACAGATTTAAGCTACGTGATATCTGGATGGTATAGCTGAGTGTAAAGACTCTTTTGAAAGCTTTGCATGATGGGAAAATGATGTTCATGACTTACAATTTACTGCTACACCAGCAATCTTTCTATATGCACGAAACACCCAAATCTTCATCATTCTTTTCCCATTATGCATGCATATTTTCTTCCAGAATTGATTTTCTGACACCACAGCTCATGAGCGCAATGCTTTCTGGCAGCTGACTCTTAAATCTTGGATGTTGAAGTTTGCTGAAAGCAAGTGAACGCACCAAATTCATCCAATAATGATGTGTTTTGCTTATTGGATGACATTCATAAGCTGTGATTAGATTATGAAATAACTTGGATGCTTTGATATAGAAGTTTGTGCTACTTGACTTTTGATTTTATTCTCCTGTCTAGAGGTTCTCACTCTCCCTGCCACTGCTTTAAAGGCCTCGGGTTCATTATAATCCCTTTAGACTCCACACATATCTTGAAAAACAGTCGGGAATTTACCAGCTGTGTCTGTAACATTTCATATGTTGTCGAGTTCAATATAATAGTGCCACTTTTTTCCCTACCCATCATTCCCTGCTGAATTGAAAACAATCATACCCAGCTAATATTACTTGAAAACGTGTCATTCTCTTGGGAGATATTTAATTTAAGCAAACCCTCCTTGTAATGATAAAAACCTTTACACACAGTTGGTATCTGGGAGGTTAGAGAGCACTACGCTCTTTGAATTGCAAACAAGCTTCTTTAAAAACAGTTTAACACACTTTAAGAGAAAAAAATGGAGTTCTAATTGCGTATATCAAATTAGTGTCCAACAACAATGTGGTTTGGATATACAGAGCAGCTTGAAGATAAGAACAGAAAGGGTTGATGAAGGGACAATCCAGAAGGAGAAATCTTTTCATTGTAACACAACAGGTGCAGTAAGTAGTGTGACAGTGTTTGCATAGTGCTCTGCTTCTTATATCTGTGAGTAAACTGTATGAATTGTAAATGTGTATGCCTAAATGTGGGTGTGTAAGTGTAGATTTTAGAAGGAGAGAATGCTTATGAATGTGAGAGTTTACGTTTGTGTGTCTAATGAACAATAATTTCATTTAGAAAGCAGTTAGATGGGCGGTGCAATCAAGCGTCCCATTTCAAAATTCCTTTCCCCCCGGACACACACACGCACGCACACACACACACACACACACACACACACACCGTGACTCTAAATGCATGCGGAATAAATGTCTCCTGGCTGCTATCTAACTATCTAATTATTCCTTTTTTCATTAAATGGGTAAATCAGATTCTAATTAGCCAGGCTGTCATTCAGTGGCCAGTGAGCTGGAGATGGTGAACACGAATTGGACGGTGTTACCCTCAGTGTGTGCGTGCGTGCGTGTGTGTGTGTGTCATAGCATATGCTCTCCTCTCTGTCCCCCGGGCGAGGTAGAGGTCTCTGGTAATTACTTTTGTTGCACCAGGAAAAAATGTCGGTGGAGAGCAGGAAGGAAGCCAGCAAGAACCAATCAGGTGTAAGACCTCTGATTAAAGCTTCTTCAGACGTATCAATATGCACAGTTTGGACAAAACTACCCTTAAAAAGCTTTTAGAGTAATTTAATGGCAATCTTCATTCAGAATAATTACGCAAATGTTTTTTCGTTTTAAGAATTGTTGCTCGTTTCATCGTGTGTGAAGCACTGTGATTTCTGAATGACTGTCTCCCCCAATTTGCTCTGCTTTGTTGTACACGTTTTAAAGGAGCCATCAAAGGGAAATAAAGCAGAGGAGAGGGTTGTGTAGCATTAACCATGGCTCCTCTGACTAATTGGCCCTCGAGAGACTCCCTGCAGAAGGAGGACACTTTCTCCTCATTCCTGTCCTGTAGGAGGTACACAGTAACTGCTCTCACTCTGATTCGCACCCAGAGTTACTACACTTTATTCATTAAGAGCATTCTGGTTTGGAGTTTGTGTGCATGCAAATGTGTGTGTGAGGCTGCCAGTTTTATTTATGTGTGACAGCATTCCGTGTCTGATAGGATGTGCCTCTTCTGTTTGTACAGACCGCATTTGAATTAGCTGAATTGATGTAAAACACTTCAGAAATTACTATCTCTTCCCGATAAGATAAACATCAACTCATCAGGAATTCTGGACCGGAACGACCGAACAAGCCTGCCAAAGCTTCCCATCACCAAACCTCGTGTAGAATGTCAATGTCCCGGACAACTGATTCTGATTCTGATCCTGACCCGGGCCCCCCTCGCTCCGGGGACGTACTAAAGATTTGTTTGGAAGGCTTTTGGAATTTGTAGGACCTTCACATTTTTAGCTCCTTGTTGTGTGCCTGTCTGCTGCTCTAAGTTTTAATTGCAGCGGGGAGAGAATGAGAGAGGACCTGTGCTGTTTCAATGTGTGTCCCCCATGTGTTCTTCGAACTTGTGTGACAGTGTTTGTAAGTACTGGTGGGAATTTGGATTTGGTTTAATTGAGAACAAAAGCATTCCTGCATAATGTTCAGTTCTTAGTATCACCACTCTCTCTAACACTAACACACACACACAGCATCCCACTTAAGTAAACAAATGGGGCAGGAAAAGGGAGACAGTTTGAATCAAGAATCAAGTTTCGTTTTGGAGTTTAGCCATTTGGAATATAAGAAAACAACTTCGAACACCTATTTTTTCATATAAGCAACCCCTTGTGGTCAATGAATGATGCGTTTGGCTTGACATTCAAGCTTTTGAATAAACATGAGCAAAGTAGATGGTTGCATCGTAGACTGTATAAAATGGTGGTACACACAACCGCTCCCTGAAAGTGAAGCCAAAATATTTGGAGCTTCCCCATCTGACTGGCTGCAGTTCAGGTCATAGGCTCCGCCTCCTCCATGTTTACAGATGGGACATTGGTCAAAATATACAATTAAAAGGCACACATATGTTATCATAGTTATTTCTTCTCATGATAATGTATGTCAAAGTGTTCATTCTTTATAGAAGTTCACTTTAGTTATTTAACTCGTAAACTCTTAATAAGACAGATGCGGCTCCTGCAGTGTTCAAGATAAGCAGAGAAGAGGAGCAACAGTAACGAATACTAACACAAGACTCATTGAACTTTCCATCATGAGTGTCTGCTTCAAACCAACACAAGGATCTGTTCATCTGTGGGCTGTACCAACCTGAGGGATCTTTGCTGTTTTCTCAGTTAGTTAAATGTGTGCTTTGGTTAGCGGAAGAGGCAGGGCGTGGATCCTGCGTCTCCACCAGCCAGATCCCTCCTGCGCATGTCCCGGCTCCAAATGACATCACAAGAGCAATATGTTGGCACCCATTGTGAGGGGATCTTGGCTTCCCTTTCCCTATGACCAGAGGAGATGGAAATGCATCATCCATAGCTGTTTAAAGTCAGTGGGTTGGATGTGTCCAACTTTATCCCTATCTTCACACAGGATGTTAAATCCTGCACATTATTATCAATGTAACTTAAAGCCAGGGCATGCAACTCAGTGTTTACAGCTTTGGGGGTGGGGGTCCTCCAAGCGGGCGGCCTGGGTTCGAATCTGACCTGTGGCTCGTTTCCTGCACGCCATTCCCCACTCTCTTTCCCTGATTTCCGACTCAATCCACTATCCTATCGCTACAATAAAGGCACAAAAAGCCCCCAACAAAATCCCCCCCCAAAAAAAAACAACATTTTTTATTAACTTGACCTTCAAGGCGGGGCGGGCCGCCCCCCTAATATAATGGTAGGGGAAACAATGCACTAAAGGAAAACCCTCAAGAGTTAACTAGATGTAGAAAGTATCCAGTAAAAAGTGATATGATTTTTTTCTGTTAAGGTCATAAAGATCTTTTCAGATGGCAAACTCATACCCCAGAGTTGGTACATATCTTTTGAACATTTGTTGATTTCTTCACATGAAACTTTACTTCTATCTCCAAGATAAAAACTAAACTGAGTATCTGCTTGCTCCATTTAGACCTGCTCTGCTGCTGACACTGTGTTGTCCTGCATCTACTTTACAGGACACAGAATCCTTCTATGACCCAGACAGATTGTGTTTAGATAGCAACACCTCTGCCACACATACACACACCAGACACACAAAAGGAAACGCTGTAGATGTGTGTGAGGACACTGGATCAGTGCAGAACAGCAGTTTACCACAGTCCGGCACAGAGTCTGAGTATGATTCAATCCTCCTCCGGGAAGAGAGGAATTAACAAGAAATAAAGAACACAGGCGACCAGCATGGTTATTTAGAAAAGTGCTCCTTAGAAAACAAAGAATGAGTCATTATGTAAATAGTGATATTCAGAGATAGTTGTTCCAACTGCTTATTTGCTTCAAAGCAGAAGCTTTTAGCATAAATAATGATGTCTCCTTCTTTGTAAACACTGATTGAGAGGAATCATTGCAAAGGAAAAAAAAGTGCAACAGATGACATCACTGCTAATGGGGTCCTATTTTTATGCCAGAAAAGTGTGTGTATGTTTGTGGTTTTATAATAAGATTGTAAGGATATAACAAAAGGGTGAGGTAGATGTGGTGAGGTCCTTTGTTTTCCATTTCTTTAATTCATTCTCAGTTTTTTTTCTGAAAAGTATCATCAGTCAGCAAGGGAGAGAAATTCACTTTCCCTTTTTCCTCCTCTGTTTATTTCTTTATCTCTCTCTCCTCTCTCTCAGTTCTGTGTGGGTGTCCTGACAGTCAAGCCAGCTCACCACATCTGGGCGCTGTTTGAAAGTACACTGTTATTTCGGCAATTAGGCTTAAAAAACAAACTGAATACCTTAGGTTTACTCTCCCCGGTCTCCATACAATAAATGCCACCTCAAGCCCCTGCCTTGACTCGTAACATCGGTCACACACATAAACACACACATAATGACAGTCACTGTTTATGTTTGTCATCCATTTTTCACGGCCAATTAGGTGAAATGGAGAGAGCATGTCTGACTGAAACCTCAGCTATGGTAGGAAATCTCCGGCTTTGGCGGATGCAGAAACAAGCTTAGAGACAAGCTGAGCGGGCTGGAGATCAGGGTGCACGTGCCATTATCGTGTATGCATAATTTTGTGCATCCCCCTCAGGAACAGTCACACACTGTTTGTGTTGTGTGTGTTCAGCTGTGTGTGTCTGTGCAATATGCTACATAGCCCGTTGCAGTGTACAGTAAAGTTTCATCAGTTTTGGACTCACACATCAATCACAGCAGATTAGCTGACACCTCTGCTACCCACACTGCTCTGCTCCCCGCCTGCAGGCCCTGACTGATAGGTGGGTGCTAGAATAACAACACACACTCTTGCCTGATAGCAAACAGAAAAACAAGGTCTCATTCTTACTCTTCACACACACACACACACACACACACACACACACACACACACACACACACACACACACACACACACACACACACACACACACACGTCCTCCTCCCTTGCTTATATGCTTTTGCTCTGTCTTTGTTTTTCTTTCGCTAACTCAATATTTTTTCCTGCCCACTCAGTGGATCAGTCTATTTTCATGTATACGATTGCTTGTGGCTTGCCTGTATGTGTGTGTATGTGTGTGTGTAAAATTTCACTGATTGTCGTGTCTCTCTCCGTGGTGGCTCATCGCCCACTGGGCTCAGTATCAGGCTGATCAAACGCTCAGCACTCTGTCTGCCTGATCACACAGGCAGACGAGCGGATCCACGATGATAGGAGCTCCAGATTACAGTCTGCTCTGGACTGACGCCCAATTCAGCCCGAGGCTCGGCCCAGCTGGGACCCATGCATAGATGGTCAGGTAGAAGATAGCTGAGAATGTGGGCGGTAGCGTTGGCTTGGAAAAAATATCTGATATACATTTTCAGCAAGCTGTAGACGTTTAACCTGAGCATACACTTGACCTGCTTATAGGGAAGTCATTCCAGTAGTCTTTGGTTAGGGATAAGTCTTGCACATTAGAAACATGTTGTACAGGTTTGGTTGTTTATTTAAGACTTGTAGGGGGAGAAATGCAAAAATGAAACTGCTTCAAATGAACAAGAACGTGATAGCTTTTCTTTCCCTTCATTTACAAAAAACGTGGACATTTATTTAGATTTGAACCTTTCTTATTCCAAAGTAGTGTTTTGATCCGATGCAAATGTATTGTTATAGCTTGCTTTATGAATGTTAATTTTGACTTCTGCAGCTGACATCTGCTGACAACAGCTTGATCTGAAAATATAAAGTCAGTTAATTCTGGTGTTATCATCCAGTTTCCTCTTCATTCTCCCTGTATGATCATCTTTGTATTTACTGTGCACCCACTCCAGCACCTTTGGTTAGTCTATAGGTTAAGGCCAATGAAAGTCTTAGAAAACCTGTTGCACTACTAAACGGCATTATCACAAAGCTAAAACCACAACTGTTTTTATGTCTTTGTTTTTAAGAAGTGTTGTTTTCTCTAAAAAGCAGATGGCACACACCATCACGTTACTTTTAAAATATGGCAGCTTGGTCCGTCAGCCTATGCTTTAAAATATGTAGCATCCGTTTTTAAGGTTCAGGGCTCTGTGTTCAAGCTGGATTTCAACATCTGGTTATACTTTTAAAAACAAGGCTTGTTGAGAGACATTTCACATTTCATGACATGTTTGGACATACAACAATCATAAACACATGATAACCGTGAGAATGTGTAGTGTGGTTAGGCTTTGTTTTGTTGAGAAGACAAACTGCTTGGTCAGGTGGTTCACAAGAAAGACATTTTAATTGATGTCTAAATAAGTTCTAATGTACAAACATGATCAAATAAACACTAATGTAGGTTTGAAACATGACTGAGGTGTGCATCTTACCTAACTAACATGTGTTACATAATGAACCAGTGCTGCATAACTATTAAAGAGGTCGACTTCAGGGCACCAGTGGCCTAGTGGTTAGGGTACACACCTGTAGTACTCAACGCAGACAGCCTAGGTTCGAATCTGACCTGTTGCTACATTCTGGCATGTCATTCCTCACTCTCTCTCTCTCTCCCTGATTTCCGACTCTATCCACTGTCTCTTCAATAAAGGCGTAACCCTCCCCCCCCCTCCAAAAAAAAGTAGCCAACATTGACTGTTTGTTCCTGAAGGGTGTTGATCCTGGTTTTCCTGGATGACGCTCATGTGTGTTTAACCTATCCATTGCCCTGACAGCCATCCTTAGCTGATTTCGTTACATTTGCTCAAGCTGCCTTATTTGGGCTGATCACACTTAGACATGCTTACACAACTGCACCACTTAAGCTGCAATAGCTTCACTGAGGTATGACATGGAAGTGCTATAAGGCAACGTTCACTGTGAACATGATCAATCTTCCCTGCAGTCATCATATAGACATATGTACTGAAGCTATATTCATCTAATGTTTATAGCACATGATCAGAAGTCAAATTTCTTCATTAAAAGCTGGAGTGCGCCTGAATAATCATCTCTGCAGGAAACAAGATGAAAAGGGAATCACAGAAATGCTGAGAGATATTGAATATTGCAATAATGAGAACCACCTGCTAAGCCCAGCCAGGCCCAGTGGAGGAAACAAGGCCAATCATTTTGTAATATCCCTGCGCGGCATGCCGTCTTCAGTAACTTGAATCAACCTGTTTTGGAAAAAAATCCAGGATTACTCACAGACTGCTGTACACACCTGTATGCTGTTGTGTCTGACTTGCCTCAGTAGACCAGTTATATCAGCCCACGGGACCAGCTAAAGTTGGTAGACCACACAGGGTGAGGATATGTGTGTCAGCTCGGTGTTTCTGTGTGTGTCTGTGCATTTTTGTGGGACTACACCCTGCCTATTCTTGATTAATGGAGTGTGAAGGGATTATGCTGATTCAGTTCATAACTGGGGCACGGTGACACAGTCATTACACAGGTGAGAGTGAGAGAGAGAGAGAGAGAGAGAGAGAGAGAGTGAGTGAGTGTGTGTGTGTCCTTGCACACACACAGACAGGTGAATGGAGATGGCGGAGCAGTGAGAACGACCCGGTCCTTTTGTCCTCTGTGCCAAAGGCAAACATGGCAGAGAGCTCTCACTAATCCCCTCCTCTAGCCTTATCTAAACTACACCTGAGAGCAAAGGAGAGCGCAGAAGAAAGGGACGGGAGAAAGAGACGAGTTGTGCGTAAAGTAAACTGAATAGATGAAGAATGTGTACAGGGAAGATGGAAGACAGAGAGAGGAGGAGGGACATGCTGATAGGAAAGGATAGGAAGAAAAAACATGTGTGGAGGTGAGAGAGAGGTAAAGAATGGAGGAAAGAGACTTAACGGAAATAAACGAAGCATACATGGTGAAGAAGAAATAGATAGTGTATTAATAGTTGAATTGTGTGTTATCAGATATGGAAATCTGTGAGTGTAATGTAACACCTTAAGCCTTTTACTGACTGTCATTGATACATATATGGTTTCAAGGGGAATATCATTAGTTATTCAGCCTTGCACATTAAACCAGACGAAACAAACTCTGACTGTCCGAATCTGAGCATCAAGACGGTAAAAAAAAATCATTACTGTTTGCATTTATGTTGAAAATATTCAAATATAACCAACTCTTGACAATAGAAGACTGCACACTCCACCCTAAAGCTAATACAAAAAGAGGATGCCATATCTCACTTGTTAGTATAAAGCTTAAAGGTCACATATTGTTCTCCTTTTCGACAAGTTTAAATAAGATGTTTCTTGCTTATAAATCCACCCTGATCCTGTATTTGATCATGCCTTTAAACCCCTCTATTTCAGCCCTGCTCGGAACAGGCTGCTTCTGTGTCTGCATCTTTAAATGCAAATGAGCTGTGTTCGACCACGCCCCTCTCTGGAAGGGCTTGGGTGGCTCGGTCCTACTTGAACCATGCCCAATTGTTTATGGTGAGAAGGCAGACTCAGAGGACAGATCAGACACCTAGCTGTGGGAGTGTCATCCACCTGGGGGAGGGGTCACTTCCCTTTGTGATGTCATAAGGGGAAAATCTCCAAACGGCCTGTTTTGAGCACACATTTTCTGAAAAGTGGAGCAGGCAAAAGATGGAGAGGATGGACTTTTCCCATAATTCGGCGGCTTGAAGAAAGACTAGGGACACATATTAGTGTTTGAGAAAACGTGGTAAATCCATTTTGCATAATATGTGACCTGTTAAGCTCCTATGAGGAGTGTTTAGTCGGTAATGATACAGACTGAAATTAAAATTGACACCTCTTTTTGACCTTCAAATGCAAACAACACCATCAGCATGAACATTGACTTTTCCTATATGATAATTCTTGATGTCTCAAATCGCTGGCTCAGAGTAGGTGTGAGACGAAGTGCTAAACAGCACGCTGCCAAAACAGTCCCTTTTTTTTTTGCATTTTCCACGGAAAATATTCTCCATGAGTGATTCATTTGACTGTTAAAAGAAGCAGCATGAGCATTTAAAAAAAAAGAAAAAAAAGTACAGAACAAAATCACCAAAGAATTAAGTCTGTGGGGGTGCGGGGGTTAGCGAGAATCAAGACTATGTGAAAGTTCCTCACGGGAGCTTAGACACTCAGAACTTCAATTTTATCAGAATCTGGTGGGTGTGATTAGTTAAGATTTGAATAACATGACCTAGCAAGACAAACAAAACATCTGTGTCATTGGATTTGGGTTCTAATTTTGGTTACGTCCTTGTAAGGAAATTAACGAATCTGACATTATCTTTTTAAAACATTACCTGCTCCAAACCACAGCACAGATAAAAACACATCTCATCTTTTAAATGAAATAAAATGGTTGTAATTGTTGTGCTAATCGAGGAATCTGTCTTCCACAGTAAAAGCTGAATGAGAAGAGGCCTCTTGTTATGACAAGCAATGATAAAATTATCATATTGATTATCCCCCATGGCAAAAATGTATTTAATCAACTGTAGCTTCATCTTGATAGATTTCTGCTACAGTTAAGTCACATCAGACTTAGTTTGTGCCGTCTTGAACATAGAATTGCTTTCTAGCACTGCTGCCAAGCGTAAGAACGATAACACAGGAGAGAACAGGTTTTATTCTTGTGAATCAACAGAGAACAAAAATGTGACACAAATCAAGCAAAGAAGGCTGCGTAAACATCGCCACATTTCTTGCCAATTTCTTGAACCAGTTAAGTGTAACGTTTCCTTTTGTTTGAGAGATGCTATGATGTGGGATTTTCTCGGCTGCTGTGAAAAGGCTTCAGTAAAATGAAAAATAAAAAAGCTTAAACAGGAGTTCCAGTGTGGGAATCTTTGACAACAGTATCGATGTTTTTCCAGCCTGATCTAAATGAGTAAAAAGGGCTTTGTCACATGTTGTTTCTACAGTCAATGTGCTAACCTGCTCTCTTCTGTCACGAGCACAACAAGCTAATAGATTTTCACATTGTGTAGCTTCAGGCTGATGAGAGCTAAAGAGGAGCAGAGGATGGAGAGGACGGCAGAGGAAGGCGCAGGATTAGATGGATGATGCAGTTGGTTGTGTTAAGAGAAGGGATGTTTGTCTTCCTCACTCCTGTCCTTCTCATGTTCCCCCTCTTATCCCTCTGTGTGTGTGCGTGTGTGGGTGAGCTGAATGCCGGTTACAAGTATGGAAAACAGGAGCTGCGTCATGGACATTTTACACAGATCAACACCTGCACACACTCGACAAACCAGGCATGTAGAAGACAGACAGACAGACAGACATATAAGCAACAGACAGACAGACACCTGCTCTCACAAACACCCAGAGTGTTTATGTGGAATCCAGTAAAGATATTCCCAGCTGTCCCTCTGTCTGTCCTGTATCCAAGTCCCCACAACAATTATCACACAACTGTTCTTACTTTTCTCCCAGAGTCTGAAATCAGCAGTGAAACGCTCACATGAGTTATGTGTGTGTCTGTGCCATAAAGGATTTATTTTTCTCTTGGGGTACAGACTCATGTGACGATACTACAAGGATTTGGTTCTGTTTTTTGAAACAATATTCCCATCACTAGCTTCAGTCTTAATGCTTGAGTTGTGAGTTTGATGAGAGAAGAAATGTAAAAAAAAATACGCCTTAAAACAGAAAAGGTATGTTTATTTTTTTAAGAGGCATGTGAAACAAAACACTGCATGTTTCCACGTGCGAGCCTGTGTTCACTGAATTTTTAGATCATTCTGGTAGCAGAATGATGTGTGCATGTGCACGCATTTAGGGCTCTTTTTCCGTGTCTGTGTGTGTGTACATGCAGGTGTTTGTGTGTGTGCGTGTGCATGTGTGTGTTCATGACGAAGTGGCAGGCAATGAGTTGATTGGCCATATGTCTGCACAAATGAGCTCTTTATTTAATAAGGCCAGTGAACTAAATTGTCATTACTGTCAACATTTAACTGTGGTCCTCCCTGCCAGATGGTTTTTGGTAATATATCACAGCGATGAGCTCTCTCACATTACTTTTTCCTCATTACATGATGAATCCATCCCAGATTAGAAAAATGATCCAGCTTTCACTCAAACTCAGTGTACTCTTAAAATATCTCTTCAGGTTTTGTTTTTTTTACCTTAAATGACTCTTGGAGTTATTATTTAAGTACTTGTCAGGTCTATTTTAAGATCAAGTTATTGAGCATTTTAAACACAGCCTTTCTTTAATGGGCTGATCTGATTTCCCATCAGCGCCATGTGAATGACATTTTAGCCTCAGGTCCTCAACTTGTTCCAACAAAGACACTCTTACAGTAATTGTATACTGTGCTTAGCTGTTCACTGTGTAATTTTATAGCATAAAAATCACACACGTATAATAATCTCAACCCTAATGATAATGATACTTAAGGAAATAACCTGTCATCATTATTACATGTAGTGCCGTGCAATTCACTTTAATATCCGATTACAAAGGGAATGGTAACAACCTTTTCCAGTGTGTTAATGCAGATATTTTCATTGTTGTTTCGTTTAGGACATTTCATATCGCATCACCAGGCGTTATTTCCATGTTGATGTTAGCTGAGTGATTATGCAGCCCTATCCACCGCTGATAACACAAGATCACAGATGAAAATGTCAGGCTTGTTTGGTAATGATTTGGAAGTCCCAGATGAGATCAGGGGGCGCTGGAAGAGAGTTAAACATGGGCGCCTCTGTCCTATCACAGCACCGTCTCACAGGCGTTACACTAGAGGACAGAATACTTTGATAAATGTGACTTTATTTTCCTTTGAAATCCTAAAAAATTATTCTTAACATATCCTTTTTTTTAATGATTCTCTTTGTCACTTAGAAACCAAAGCTAGGACGGCTTATTGCTTTGTGTGTGCGCGTGTGGGTGTGCATACCCATTTGCCTTTGCATTATTGAGAGTTGTAGGAGGATGGATAAGTGTTATATAATGACGGGGAGAGAGAGGGTGATGGAGTGGCAAGGCGGAGGGTGAAGTGGAGATGCGCACTGAGACCGTTTAATGCAGTCTGAGGGGATGGATGGACAGATGTGCAGAGTGTCCTCAAGGCCAGGAGACGAGACTGTAAGTGAGGACGGAGGAAGAATAAATCGAAGAATAATGTGTGTGCAAGTGTGTTCAGGTATTGTCTTACTTTCTGCAGTGCTAACTTCACTCATGCAGTGAAGTTAATGTCATGTAGTGCACAAACACAACCATACTTTGCTTCAGTGTCTATCTTCTGTCTTTCCTCCGCCACACTTTTTCTCTGTAAATCTGTGTCCTGTCTGCATTCTTCTTCTTTGTGCTTGGAACTGAGTTGAGTGCAAAGAAATTAAACCAGAGTGACTCTAACTGGGCTTCCTTTCTTGCTATCAGGGCAATACTTCAACTGGTTATCATCCTTGCCAGAGGAATTTATTCCCTGATTTTTTGCTTGGATCTTTGCAAGGATTTAAAAAGACATCACTGGGAGAAAAAGAAACAGATCCTCTCTGTAAGACTGGAAGAAAGTGAAAGGAAGACATGTAATAAACCACATCAGAGACTGAGAAGTTGAAGTGGAAGCATGCTGTGGGCTTGGCAGTTTGGCATGGTGTGCTTTTAATACAACATGTTGAGAAATGCACTCAAGAGGCAAGACAAAAGTGACGGCACTTGTGTGTCTTTTTGCACTGCAGTTCATTAATTGTCTTCTTTTTATTTAACGTTCCATGTCGGCTCTTTCTTTATTTGGAAGGATGATTTTTGGTATGCCTTCTCACAGTTTCCATCCTCTTTTTTTCTTAGTTTAAAACCGTCTTTGCTCCTTCTCTCTCTCTCCCTCCCTCCCTCCCTCTGTGTGTCTCTATCTCCCTCTGTGTCTCTCTCCCTCCCTCTGTGTGTCTGTCTCTCCCTCCCTCTGTGTCTCTCTCCCTGATGGGGGTTAAATGTTCAGGTTAATTGTAGCCCAAAGTGCGGAGCCTTCACTGCAGCTAAAGAGGAAATTTTCACCATCCCTAATGTCCTTTATTCTTACTCTCCCACCATCATGTGTCCTCTATTGTTTCAAAGCGACCCTCTGGGAAATACAGTGGGCCACTTCACAACTCTGTCTCACTATCCTTCTTTTTGTTGTTGTTGTTGAAATGGCACACAAAGCTGCTGTTCATTGCTGCTGTTTGCACTTCTGTGAACGTGCACATGGGAGTGAAATCTTCTTACTGTAAGATGTTTGAAGTGCGACACCTAAACAACGGCCCAGTCTTTGTCTGCTTTGTGTCTCTGTGTCACTTGTTTCTTCCCTCTCATCTGTCATCCCTCCTGTGCTGCCAAAAGACAGCCAGGAGGCAGGGAAAAGGAGCAGGGTAATAACAGGGAGGAAAGGAAGGAAGGAAGGAAGGATAGAAGGGGAGATAGAGAGAGGAAAAGGAGGAGCAGTGTGTAATAATTTTGCAATAAAGGGGGAGATGAGAAAAAGTATATAGTGACAGTTTTGAACCGGCTGTACTGAGAGCTGAGGTGTAGTTTTAGAAGTTGTTAAATCTTGAATTATGTTGGAAAAGAACATCATATTAGATTTATATGAGTGTTTTATTTTAGGGTTGATGGAGTTTTGGTTGGATGCAGTTTCAGACATTCAACATTCAAAGACACTATTTACAGAGATTTCTATTAATGCAGTTAATACAGTGATTCTGCACTTTACCTTTTTAGAGGCATTTTACATCCTTCAGTTAGTAAGATATCGTGATGTATCAATATGTTAACCTTTCCTGTCTCGGGGTTCTTACCGTGGTCAGAGCACGCAGGGGAGACTTATTGGTCTGCTCCCGGGCCAAAGTTTTAGCTCAACTTCGGGGCTAAACCCCGTCGGAGCAGCAGCAAGTAGTAAACAGACACGGAAAGTCCAGCTTGTTTGTTGAAGAGTCAGAGCATTTTTTATCACACACAGAGCTCAAACTGCACTTTGCTCTTATAGCTACTGATAACTCGTTTCTCCGCTCTGACACTGATCTGGTCACCGGCATAAACAATGCTACTTGCACACTGCATCCACTACACACTCTCACTTCTCTCTCTTCACTCGCTCCACCACGCAGACACATGCACACTGAGCTATTCACAAACAGAAATAAACTACTCGTATGACAATTATATGATTATCTTGAAATAAATCAATCGGGATATAATCGATTGGTATGGTATCGTGAGCTTGCCTAGGTTTTCACCTGGTCAGGAGGGCGGATTTTAAACTCTGATTGCTGTCTTTAAGTTTAATTTATCTCTAATCTTCCTCAAAGGAGGGTTCATGAAAATGAGTTGTATTTGTAAGACTCTTTTATTTGTACCCATATTTATTTGACCAAACATGAAAGGGTTTGTGAGTTTTTTCCTGTGACAAACATGACAGCGCCTAAAGCATTTCAGTTTCAGTCTTTTTGTTTTGTTCATATATCAGTGAGCCGCTGTGCTTCTGAAAAGATTTACTGTAGATTTATTGGAAGGCTGCACAGCATCTCGTCTCTCTCTCTCCCTCTCTCTCTGTCACTCGGTGCTTACTGTCATTCCACTCTTCCGTCTGTTGGTCTTTATTCGCCTTTGTTTTTTACTCCATCTCCGTTGCTGACTTCCTCTCCCTCTTTCTCCCCTCTAATTCTATTCATGAGAGGCGTGCACTCCATCATTCTGTCGCCCTGTATCTCTGTCTGCCCTTCATTTTCTCTGCACCTCTCTGCACCAGAGTGAGATGGAGGGAGAAGAAAGAAATAGAGAGAAAGAAAGAAGGGGGGAAGAGATGGACAGATTAGGTGACAGTGATAAGCGATCGATCTCAAGGCCAAACAGCCCAGGGAGAATCTACCCCCCCACCCCCACTCACCCACCTCCACTCTATTCTTCTGTTTTCCACTCTCCACTCCTGTGCTCCTCTTTCTCTCTAACCTTTGTTCCCTTCAAACTGACAAGGGTTCATTAAGGATCCACTTTGTGTGTATAAGTGCATGCAAGTGTGTGCGTTTGTCCGTGCATATGTGTGTGTGTTTGAGTGTCGTGTACGCACACTTTTGCCTGTCTGCTTAGTTGATAAGTCATGAAGGATAGCTCCCTGAGGTGCCCCTAAAGAGCTTTTAGTGGCTTTCGATCACAAACACACACACATGTGAGTACACACAATTACACACAGGCCTTATTAGAGTTTTTCAAAGGCACAAAACACTTGCTTGGTGATTGTTGGGCTATGTTTCATGCATGTTGGTTCATGTCTGTGCGATAATAATGCTCACTGCTGCTTTTTCACTCAACCACAGACACCGAACTTCCCCTCCCGTGTCACACCCACCTCCCATCATCCCCCCCTGGGCCTACGAATGTGCCCGACGCAGCATATTGCCCTAACGAGGTTGTCTATTGATCAAGTGATGCTCTTTGTTCTGGACGCCTAAATGGACCTTCAGCCACTCTCGGCTCCTTTATGGGAGCGGTTATGGCTTTGGCCTGATTACAATAGAAGCACTTAAAATGCTCAACGGCTGATGTTTTATGCAAGAGCACGCTCAGCTTCAGGAGTGTGCGTCTGCAATATTACTACGCTCCCTAAGTGCGTGCATATCGGCATGTTTTTGCTTATTGGTGGCTAGCCATCAGTTTGTTTTTAATTTGAGTATTTGTTTAGTGTATACGCTGATGATGGGAGTCTGTGCAGCTCAGTTGGACGCAGGTATATAAACACAACTTCTGTGATTCACTAAGTTCTCTGCTTGTCCGTGGGTGTTTAAATCCTTGTTTGTACAGTATATATGCATGTTATTTTTGTTTGTGTGTGTGCGCACATGTGTATATGCGTATAGGCTCTCTGGTGTGGCTGTTTAATTTAAAGTCAACCAACTGTGACCGGGAAGCATGTGGAAATATTACACACAATCCTCCTGACTAAATCCCAGGTTTCCTCCCTCCCTCTATCACCTCCTTGGCCCCTGCAGCATCCTCTCGATAAATAAGCGTTTCCAGCCAATCATTCCCCGCCCCCGCTCTTTATTCATGATGCATCCACTTCAAATATTCCTCCATTCATCGGGAAATGTATCGAGTCAGGGCAGATGAATAATGAAAGTGTGTGTGACGTTATGTGTGTATATTTCAAAGACCATCAGCTCTGAAAACATCAGCCTGAGCGTTTCACAGAAGCCTCCACTTCTGTAGTATTCAGCGAAACACTGATTGTTTCTGTGCTTACTTTGATCCTTTGTCGTCTGTCAAAATTGCTTAAATGAGAGGCAAAAGTGCTCTCTGTAGTTTAACAGATGTCCCTACTTTCTGCTTACATACGTTAGTGCCTCAAATGAGCCTTTTCCAGTCAAACAGCATCAAAACCAGAGCCTCATATTAAACCCACTCCTGTGTATGCCTCCTACTGAACTGCAGAGATGGTCAATTAGATAGCAACATATGATTTTCATTCTTATGTTTTCATATTTTCCTTCCCTTTTCTTCTTTTTGCCCCGGCCTGAAAGCATCCTCACTCAATCGTGATCACATTTCGGCTGATATTCTTTGAAATATTGAGTTTTTTTTCACTACAGGAATTAAATAAATCTTGGATTATGTCATCTTTTTATTCCTTTTCTTATCTTGATCCATCTTTTGCTCACCCCCCCCCCCCCCCCCCCCAAACTATCCGCCTCATGTTTTTCTTCCCTGTAACAGAAACAAAAGGTCAGCGGTATTTATGGGAATTGATGTTTTTATCTCACTGCTTGAAGAAGGCAGACTTCTCTATAAAAAAAAAAAAAAAAAAAAAGAGAGGAGGAGACATGATTGGATCTGTAAGCAGCTGTGAAATGTAAAAAAAACACTGTAAAACATGCAGGTGAGGCTGTGGAGAGGGATTAGAGAATGAAATGATTTGTGTTTGGATTGATCCCTAACACCTGTGGGAGGTTTTTTGCAGCTCGCACTGCTGACTGGATATGGACCATCTCCTCGCACATACACATTTGACAAATACCTCATGTGGGACATCTCACCCAAGCAAATGTGTTTTCTGCATGTGTGTCCGCGATGAAGGGGCCCCCGCTGTGCCCTGATGGGGACATCAATACCAGGCGGTTTAGGCTTTCGACACACTAGCATAAGAGTGCGGAGAGGGAGCAGCAGGTGGAGGGAGACAGGGACTAAAATGGAGGGCAGGCAGAAGGAATAAACAAAGGGAGATCTCTGTTAAGTTTTTGTTAGTGTAAAAAGGAACAAAAAAGCTGCCGCAAACGTGTTTGGAAGCTGAAGAATACAGAAAAGGTTACCAACATTCATTATGAATTAAGCCGGAAACTATAGGGAAAAAGCACCTTGTGAATCGCAACATAAGCTCCTATCGTTTTAGCCGTTATGTAAGGAATTGTCCATCTTTTATAACGCTGATTGATAGTCATTTTTCTTGATGAGGTTTTGCAGTACGCAGCTGTGGTATGTGTTGAACGTGCAGTGTGCCGTGTTGAACCATGGAGGCCCTGACAGCCAGCTCAGACCCAAAGATGAGATGAAGGAGACAGCTGGGGAGGAGTATATGTTCAGGAATGGATGGACGCAAAGATGGAAGGCATTCTCCAACTGCGCTAACTTTAGACCACACATGTCGTTAAACCTCCCGAAACCTGTCCACAGCGTGTCACCACTTGCTTCCATAAAGCCCCCTTTGTGTGTGTGTGTGTGTGTGTGTGTGTGTGTGTGTGTGTGAGTGAGTGCGTATTTAGGAGCGTTTCTCTGTTTACCCCGAACCAACCAGACTGCATAAATAAACAGCTCAAAAGGGCCAAATCATTTGCTAGTATAACAAATCCCGACTCTGTGTTGGAATTACATACTCTTTCCAGAAGCTTATTGTTTCAATTTCCTGTTTGGCGAGGCGAGTTCAAAAGTTCATGAACTCACAGTTGGAAGTGTGAACAGAATGGAGCTTGTGCCCACCAAGACGTGACCCAAAGACCTTGTTTCAGTGCCAAAAAACCTTCAGTGTCCCTCCACAGGGGAAACTCAACTAGGCCAATTAGTTTCAATGCAGAATTCGTTTTGGTTCAGCAAGAATCAATCAGAATCGGTATTATCAGAGGGATGATCTGAGAGGGATGTGTGTGTGTGTGTCTGTGTGTGTGTGTACGTATGTGTGTATGGGGGGGGGGTGTAATGAGGTTTTTGGCTGTGTGCTCACCATAAATGCTCAGTATGTTATTTCTTTATGCATGCGTGTCCTTCTATTTTTGATTACAAATGTATTTCTCCCAGTTGCGCAGTACAAAGAGATGGCCATTAACAGACACAAAAATCAACACAAATGCACAGACACACACATACACATACAGTAAGTACAGTGCCCCCCACACTGAGTGTCTGGAACAGTAATCGCCTGCGGCCCACTCTCCAGCTCAGCAGAACAAAAGCATGCTGAGCATCTTTTAGCTTGTTTGACGTGACACACAGCTCAGTTATACTGACAAGAGTTCCTGCTCCGTCAAACTGGGCCTTAGTCTGGATCAAAGGCAAGGACAGGACTGACTGCTCACACTTTGAACAGCTTGATCCTGTTTGCTGCTTTTTTCCAAAGAAAATCACACTTAGTGTCTTCAGAGGAGAACAGAGAGGGAAAGAATTTGAGCAAAAATATTCAGAAGCAGTTGCTATGACAAGGAATGAAACCTTGTCTTTTGAAAGCTTTTCAACTGTAGGCTGTTAAGGCTGGTGATATTTTATCTTTAATAATAAGACCCTTAGTAATGTTGAACAGGAATCTACTACTGTAAAACCTACAGAATAGGATTTTGATTTAAATTTACAGAGAGCACAAGGCTCTTCATAAAGCAGCTTTTTATGCTTTTCAAAAGTTCTGAGTATTTTAATCATTTTCTGATGTCAGAATGTCTGCCAGAACACCAAATATGCGGACTCTCTGTATGTTCCCACTAAACAAGGTCTGCCTGCAATAACTACAAAAAATGAACCCAGACCAAGGCCTCGGTAATGTAAGCCATTTATAATGAGAGCGATACAAGGATACGTGCAAACTGGCCCTGAACTATACTGTCTAACTTTTAAGGATTTATGTGTGCACATGCATGACATGTGCATGTATGCATTCATATTTGTGTGTATATGGTGTGTGGGTGAGCGAGACCATGTCCATGTCTATATTATATAGTGACCTTTGTAGCCCTATATAAGGCAGGCATTGCCCACAATAAGACACACAGCCCGAGAAGCCGACACACCACTTAACCCCCTGCCTGGGACCTTGACAGCTTCTCCATGGGAGGCTGACCCTGAAGGTCCTGGCAAACGCGTTGTTCATACCAAACACACACACACACACACACACACAAACTGCCTGCATTTATACAGGCAGTTTATACTTACCCTCTGAGCATGTACTGTATGCACACACTTGTATACAGTGTAGAGGCTAAAGGACCGTATAGCTTTGAAACAGGCATGAGGAATTAGCAGAGGCCCAAAGTGTCAGCCCCCCACTGACTGAGCTACTGCTCTGTCATCCCAACCAGCACGCTGCATCTCTCTGCCTCAATATATCTCCCTCTGACACACACACACACATACAGTACAAACACATACATACATTCACACATGCAAAAAAAGAGAGGGGAAAATGAAGAACTATTTCCCTTCCCTAGCATGAATTCAATAAATCCACAATTAAGAATGTGTAGAGTATCACGATCTGCAGCACGTCTCTGTTCTTTATATTCATAATATTGAATACTTTGAAAAGTTTAAGACTTTTTTAAACAAAACCAGCAATTTTAATATTGTCTCATTGGACAGCCAAATGGACTTCTAGTTCCCTTTGAAGGCAAGAAATCAAACATTCACAGAAAACTGTTTTTAGTATGATTTTTTAGCTTCTCACTATTTAAAATAATTACAAATTGGATCTTTTAGGCTGTATAGCACTTCTTGACAGGTATTTTTTCTTTTGATTTTCTAACATTCGATGAGCTACATTTAATCCGTTTGTCCAAAAAAGGAAATAAAGTGTTGTTACTGCTGAAAGAGTACATGCCACCTACATAACTATAGATGGTGTTCTGTGCATGTATGCATTCAGTCTTGTTTTGCAGCTGAGCAAAGGATAAAATACGTCTTTACAGTGTCTAGGAACAGGAGCCCCTTGTTTGAAAAGATTGCTGCTGTTGCCTTGTGCCGCGGCTGGTTATGAAGGACTTCCATCATCTCCCCATAACCATCTGCTGTTAAAACACTCTGCCTTTTACAATCAGCAGATGCTCTGGAAATTACCACCTCTTTCCCCTCTGCTGCCACATCAACAACATCTCCTGTATGCCTGATCCCCGCCTCGATAACACAGTCGTAACTCCGAGGACGCTGATGAATTTTGCATTGTTCTTAAAAGTTATGATCGAACTTGAAAGGTGTTGTCTGACTTGAGACAAGACAAGTCCGTGCAGCCCCTAAAATCTGATAATTAAAATACAATGAATACAGAAACTGCTCCTTTTAAAGCTTTAAAACTAGATTTGAAGATCTGCCAAGATGATACCTATCAGGGTTTGTTGTTCTTTTATCTGATGGATGTGTCAACACTGTCTCATGAGGCTGTATTGTGTGGACTACATTATGAGTAAGACAGGTGTATACAGTTTAGACTGACTCAGATAATAGAGAGGGTAGAACATGTCATCACATAACTGGAGCTGCTGGCACAAGTATTAATTCAAAGAATCCCTCAGTGCAGCCAAATAATACACGTCTATTATGACTGTCCCTGGGAATAAAACAACCTGGCAGAGTTTAGGCCCTCTATTGAGCAACACACAATGAGTCAATTAGACTTTTCTGCAATTAGCCAGTTTGAGTTTATAACGTGGGCTGCCTTCCTACAATGTAAGATGCCAATGTTGTACTGCATTTCACTTCACAGCCCACTTGAATCGCCTGAAGACAGTAATTAGTGTAAAAATAAATGTTTGACGTATAACCTCATTATGTGAACAAGCTGAATCTGTTGAATTAAACTTTTATAAGGGGGAACGAGCATGGGAGAACCAGAGAATAAAAACGATGATCATAGAGACCGTGAGAAAATCGACCCAGAGCAAACATTTGGGAGAGCAATCCCAACAGGCTGTGTCATATAGTTTGATCTCAGAGGGATGGGTGCTTGATGCCTAACAAAACAGGTCCAAACACAGGTTTGATCAAAACCAGTCTGCTCAGGCTCATGTAATATTAAACCATGGCGGAGTAATCAAGACTGAAATCTAGGAATGACCCTGACATATGATAGGTAAGCTGAGGGTGGAAGACTAAGTATTAACCAATCAAAAGACTGTTTTTATCTGTTAGATTCCCAGCTGCAGTTGCTTACTTCTTTAAAAGCAGCCATACTGTACATAGATCAGTGGAACTCCTAAACTGGCAGCATCCCAGCATGCTCTTTGATGCGATCTTTGTAGTCATTTCATATCGTGTGACTATATGGAAGGACCAGGGCTCTACCTGACTCAGACGATTTTAGTGTTCATTACAAACCTTCGGATATTCGTTTGTTTTCATAGCGCAGCACCACACCAAACTCCTCCTTCAGTCTTGTGTTAGACCTGTAAAAACGTATCCATTAGAGACAGCAGCTGGACATTAAAATGAATTCAGTACACTTTTTTTCTTACAGTTTCAAGACGCGAAACCAGTTTAAAACTATAAAAATTAGCCAACAGACGGATTTTAGTCCGCTTTTTAGATGCCAAAGAGCTTCTGAGAAAACACTGATCTTTTGGCTTGAAACAGCTTGATCCAGAATTTCAGGGTTGCAACCACTGGGTCTGTTTGTTTTGGAAAAGGTCTCAGCAACATATTTGTTAAGGATGAATACCCAAGTAATCCTTAACTTGAAATCAAACTGAGCTCCGACAAATAAGTTTGCGGCAGCTTCATACTCCTCCATAGTCTGAGTATTGAGGAAACAAAGATTTAAAAGTTTTAAATTAGCGGTAGACTGATTGTGAAAATTAGGACCAATGCCAATACTGATACAAAAAACAAGTTTAAAACATAAAAAAACATTAAAATAACAACTTAGCCGTTTTTTAAAATGAATGCTTCCTAATTCTTTGTGCCTGTTTTTCATACGAGATGTGTGATTTGATGTATTTCAATTCTTGTTAGTCATCCCTCCTCTGTCACCTGAACATGCCTTACAAAACACATGTCACTGTTCTTTCTCAGAGACTGTGCAAGACTCCCACACTGATGTCATATTCTTTCTCATTTGACAATTAAAAAACAAACAAGTCAGAGTCTGTCCAACAGGTGACATGTTCAGCCTGTTAAAAAACTCTTCTCTGAATCAGCTGTTAGGTAAACTACACTTAATTAATGACAGACACACCTCAGCTGCTGACATTGGTGCATGGCACGTTATTTGCTGATGGGCGATGTCTGCCAACAGGACAGACAACAGTATCGTCTGAAACAGATGTTCAACCAATGCATTGGTGCATATCTTTTTTGGAATGGTTCAAATCACAGGACATTGTCTTTTAAACATTACAGTAGACTGATCATATGTCTCCTGGTAAAGACCTTAAGAAACATCAACACTGAAGGGCCTCGAAGTCTTTTCAAGGCACGCCCAGTTTGTACAGTATTAACTTGAAGAGAAAAAAGGTCAGGTAGTTATGTAAAGGAAGAAGAAATACTGTATGGTAAGCTGTGTGACATTATTCCATCCATCCATCCATCCATCTTCTTTCCGCTTATCCGGGGTCGGGTCGCTGGGGCAGCAGCCTAAGCAGGGAAACCCAGACTTCCCTCTCCCCAGCCACTTCGTCCAGCTCTTCCCGGGGGATCCCGAGGCGTTCCCAGGCCAGCCGAGAGACATAGTCTCTCCAGCATGTCCTGGGTCTTCCCCGGGGTCTCCTACCGGTGGGACGTGCCCTGAACACCTCACCCGGCGTCCGGGAGGCATCCTAACTAGATGCCCGAGCCACCTCATCTGGCTCTTCTCAACGCGGAGGAGCAGCGGGTCTACTCCGAGCTCCTACCGGATGACCGAGCTTCTCACCCTATCTCTAAGGGAGAGCCCAGCCACCCTACGGAGGAAGCTCATTTCGGCCGCTTGTACCCGCGATCTCGTTCTTTCGGTCACTACCCAAAGCTCATGACCATAGGTGAGGGTAGGAACGAAGATCGACTGGTAAATCGAGAGCTTCGCCTTTCGGCTCAGCTCCCTCTTCACCACGACGGATCTGTGCAGAGTCCGCATTACTGCAGACGCCGCACCGATCGGCCTGTCGATCTCCCGCTCCATCCTTCCCTCACTCGTGAACAAGATCCCGAGGTACTTGAACTCCTCCACTTGGGGCAGGATCTCATCCCCGACCCGGAGGGTGCACTCCACCCTTTTCCGGCTGAGGACCATGGACTCAGATTTGGAGTGGACATTATTCCACTATTATTATTCTTCCCCATCTCATTTAAACGGCTTCAAATACTTCACAACAGCAAACACAAATCAAGCCTCAGCTTTCGAGACTGGCACTAAATATGAGACTTCACTGATGTAATCTGTTCAGATTTGAAAGGGTTATATCAGCTGTATGGAGATTTCTCTCACGATAGGAGAAATTCCTCACAGAAGGCGAAAAACCTACAAGGGTTCCCCGTGACAGCAGTGATGTAAACAGGCACAACTATAGCTACAATCTGTCAGTGAAGCAATTACATCTCACAGATAAACACACAACAGTTACCATTTGGCTTCCCATGGCTCCCCCTGTAAGTGTTACATATCTAACTCAGCATGCAATCAAAGAACGGCTGACGCGCAGGCCATGCATGCATGCACACCCGCACACAATAGCACGGCGAGTACAGCGGTATACAGTCAGTGGTTTGCGAACTGTGAAAGGGCCAAGGGTTTTATGAAAGTGGTGACATTATAACATCCTGACACAGCTCCATGGCAACCTAGCTTGAAGGTCAGTGTGTGTTTGTATTTGTGTATTTAAGGTATGGATACAAAGTGTCAGTGTGTGTGTGTGTGTACACGTGGAGTCTTAATGGTGAACCCGCTCACTGAGATGAAACAAACATGATCCATGTTTTTATGTCTCCTCTTTTCATCGTAGTTTTCTCTTTCTTTTCATCCTTACTTCCGTTTCCTTCAACCCACGTTTACCCCCTCCCTCTATTTTGCCCTCCATCTTCTCCAGCTTTTAAACATTCATACAGTACATGCCTTTCTTCTTCCTCCCTCTACCCACTCTGGATTCTGCCTCTCATGGATTGTAGAATTCCTTTTATTTCATTGTCAATTTCTGCCCGTTTTTGCCAGCGTTCCTACTCATTCACTCCTCCACCCATCTGCTGATCACTTGTCCAAAGAGACTGGGTGAGCTTAGGAGGGAGATGGGGGTGGGGGGCTATAGCAACAACAGAAGGATAGTGGGCCGACATTTTTCTGGTATGTGTCATAGGGGGGCCTACAGGTGGGCCACAGCCTGTCTGTTCTCTCTTCAGCCTGGTCAAAGACAGCAGCTTGGCCAGTGACTGAATGAGTCGAAATATGACGCTGTAGGTCGCCATATAGCGTATATTTAAAAAACAAAACTAACTGGACTTTGATCATCACATTTTTATATTAGCTAACGGAGCCAGGCATCTGCCAAAGTGATGCTATAGTGTTATCCATATTGTCATACTTTGAAGCTCAGGGCAACAGACTGAGCTGCCATATTTGAAGAGCGAGAATGTGTTGCCAAAGGAGCTGAGTGGAAGGAAAACAAAGGTTGGAGGAGGTAGAAATGTGTGTAATAGCCCTTTTATACAGGAGACGTTATCCACTGATATTCTCTGTCTTTATTAGAGAAATCTGAGGATGCATACAAAGACATTTGGGGCCACAAAAGTATTCAAAGCCAGGTTAGATGATGACCTCATTCTGTTCAATTCAGTTTAAAAAACGGTGCAAATGTGGGCTTGAAAAGGCTGTTCATCTACAAGTTTAAAAGGGTATGTTGAACTAATTTTGCTGCTTCTCATGTTCTCTGAGATGAAGATGCAGATGTCCTTAAATCCTTGCATTGGGTTTGAACCTGAGATTATTCCTCTCCATAGTGGATCTGTTTTTTACTTTCACTCCTTGTTTACATTGTTGCACAAGTGCACAGATCTTTACAGCCTCACCTCCTTTAAAGACACTCAAATACTTCCAAGGTCCTTCCCTGTCTCACACATTTGGAAGACACGTTACACGGCTCAGAGCTGTTTCATTGCCGCTGTTCTGTCTCAGCTGCCAAACACCCTGTCACTATAAAACAATGACTTATGATTTATGGCCGACACGTCTTGCGCTCAATGATGTATAACTATTAATTGACACTAACAGGCCATGCGTGACCGTGCATAAACTGACATGCATCTACGGGCGCGCACACACCCACTCCTATCCCCGGTAAACATGTCAGAGCGTACAGTATTTACAAAGGGAACGAAGTGGGTTTGGGGCTGCAATGAATCAGGAAAATGGCCCCAGGGTCTGACAGGATGTTGGGGGATGTGTCATTTTTCCCCGACATCCTTGGTGACGAGCAGAGACATAAAGAAATCCTTTTACACACAGAGATATACACAGACCCCCACACACAGCTATTCAGTCACATATACAGCCTCCACACACCAGTGTTATACTCCCATAAAAAAAGATTGTTTGGCAGAGTAGTGAGTGGATGAGCTCAGAGGAAGTATCTGACTCTTTCCTTTTTTTGCTCTGTGTTTTTGAATTGAGCTGCAGCATGTTAATGCAGACTACATCAAACACTCAGTGGAGCCCTACATCTCGCCGTTTCACTCAGGACCATGAGCAGAACAAGAACTTGTCTGTCACTGCTCTTAATTCATTGTCTCCCTAAGGGCAAAATGAGCGCTGACAGACTTAAATGGCAGAAATGAATATCGCAAGATCACAGTCAAGGGTGACGGCAGTAGGGGGGAGTGATGGAGAGAGAAGAGTCAAGAGGGACAGAAAGAGAGAGGAGTAATGTCAGAGAAAGGGTCAGGATGGGAGGATGGGAGAAAAAGAGGGATGAAGGAATGCATGGGTACGTCCCTGTGTCCCTCACTGCTGACAGTCAGTATATTATACTGGGCTGACCACCTGCTCCAAGCCTGCAGTACACCCTCCATAAAGCTACAGCAGATGGACACAATAAAATGCACCATGACCAACAGCCATGCACTCACACATAATGTGTGTGTGTGTGTTTGTCCATTAATGCATGTATCATATAAATGTATTAAATTATGCCTATATCCCCCCTCCACCATGTCCCTGAGGCGATATACAGTTAATATGTGATACTCTATAGGTCTGATGTCTCCTCTCAGTGCTGTAAGCCTATCGCCCAGTTAGCCAGCATGGAATGTGGCTGTCAACCTCGTATAACACGGGACAAGCTCACATGTTCTTCCTCTGACTTCACTTCTATCTCCTTCTCTCGGCCTCAGCTCAAGTTTTTTTTAGGCGTTTAGAGGGTGCATCTTGTCTCCTTCCACTGTCATGTCCTTTTTCTTTAAAAAAAACTCAGATTTGACACCATAACTAATTTAAAGTAGAGCGGGAACATGAAACACTATTTGAGATATTCCGGGATACCTGTGCTTTATTTCAGCTCAAGACTAATTTATATGTTAAAGGCATCATACCCGTCTTTTCAATACTAATGAAACATTGTCAACAAGTGAAGTTCTCAGGGAAACAAACTTTAAAGTGACTAAATGTTCATACATGTAACTGACAGTTTCCACATAGTTGGTTGCGTTGTTGTTCGTTAGCTGCCTTTCTTGACGTAATGTTGATAAAGTGATGGAAAATATGATCGTGAGTCCGTATATTGTGCTTTATTTTGAAATTCACCGGATGCTCTGTGCGTTTTCCTGTCTGGCACGATATATTCTGTCCTGCTTGACGCGTGCTTGCAGCGAGCTCCGTCAAAAATAGACTTGAAACGTATTTGAAACGGAGCAGAGCGTAGTGGCGCTGCTGGCACTGATACGGACCACGCGGCTCGCTGTGGAAACAGGATCATTGAGTGGCAGCGTACGGCGCCAAAGTGTGCGGCGCTGACATACCGCGGCATGCATGGAGTATGTGGAAATTGGCAGTCAGGCTACACTGTAACATACAGTCTTTTCTATATGGTGCACACACGACTTTTCACTGAAACAAGGAATTATGACAACCAATTTAGATTCGAGAGTTGGATTAAAGATGAACTGGCTTGTCAACAATCCATCTGACCCATCAGACTTTGTTTTAAGATATTCTGATTGATTATGATTAAACAAAATTATTCTCTACGGCACTATCTCCATTTTCCCCCATGTTATTCTTCTAAGCTGCATGTGCTGTGTGTTTTAGCTTAGTCCGTGTGGTTGTTTGTCTCAGAGAGAAATAGTGGTTCATGTAATACAAGCTGTGATATGAGTACCTGAGAAGATGCTGTTGTCATTTCTCGCTGGTCTCTCAGACAAAAAAAAAGATTTTTTTCCATCTCTGGGTCTGAAAGAAAAGAGAATTGCTGAATTGGGGCCTGGTCAGGAATTTAATTTTACAGTCAGGATGATTGTGGAGTGGAAATATTGGATGCAGTTATCTGTTCCTCACCTCTCTCTCCATTACACTCCTTTGCCGTCAGTAAAAACAAAGCGAATACTTCTCTGGACAGAAGGGTTAAGTCCTTCTCTGACTGCTGTGAACATGAACAACATCAATCACAACAGTCCTGTTCTCCTTTCCCTCTGCCAATTCCTATCTTTCAATTCTCGCCTTTTTTTTCTGCTCTCCCTTTCATCTTCAGGCCGCTAAACCAATCATCTGTAATTAGACAACTGCTCAAACTATATCTAGAAGTGTTTGCGTTATGCGTCTGTGTGCGTATGTGTTGAAAGGTCCTGAATAGGCCTTCGCCTGTGTACTCTAGTCAGGGTTCAGTCGTAGGTCATCTCCTCTTTGGCTAAACAAACGTTCCCCCTGGACCTAAATCAACAAATGATCTTTCACTTGAGAGAAACTCACGCGCACACACACACACACACACACACACACACACACACACACACACACACACACACACACACACACACACACACACACACACACACACACACACACACACACACACACACACACACACACACACACACACACACACACACACACACACACACACGCACGCACACACACACACACACACACGTTGGCATACACACACTCAACAGGATAGCACAGGATTTGCCTTTTAAGGTCCCAGTGCATTCTTTTAGTTTCGAGGTTACTGTGATTTGATTTATCAGGGAACGGAACATTGCCTGAGGATATTGAATTGAAAATATATCAGATGTATGCATTTCAGCAAGGAGAGGTGAAATAATGTAAATAGATCTGATTTTGGGTCATGAGCAAAGGAGTGGGCCAGCAGAGAACAGCAGACAGGCGGAAAATCAAGAAAGAAGTTACGGGCGGGAGCGAGAAAATACAGAGCGAATAGAAAGAAAAGGAGGTCGAGAGAAGCAAGGACGATCTTTTCTACTGAGTTAGAGAGAGAGAGGGATTCTACTTTGTAACGCATGCGGCTGTCAGCTGTGTGTTAGCGCTGCAGAACTCTGCAGTTCTTGCCAAAGTCTCTGCAGCTAAAGGACATGAAGCAGGATTCTTTATGGCACTCCATTTAACATAAAAGTTTACCCTCTTCACAGTGTTCTGTCACTTTGCATTCATCAGCTGTCCATCCTTAGTGATGCTAATGAAAGTCTCTTTCATAATGTGTGAAGTTGAACCTTAAGGAGTGCATTAATGCTGTCAGGGTATACTGCTATGTTGTGTCACTTTTTTACTCTCTTTGAGATAATGGAAGGAGCAAAGACTATCTAAAACATAAAAATAGTCTTCGAAGAGGCGTTTTGAGGCCAAGGTGGCGGTCGCCATATTGTAAATGCTTACTCTACCTTTCTTTTGGTCAGTCTAGTAGCAGACAAAGAGGTGGAGCTAATGCGCCTGCCTGTCAGAAAACCCAACCACGCCCCTAATTATGCAAATACGCAAACTACTGTTGATAACAGGCTGTAAACTTGTTTATTTTTGCTGTACAAAGGAGCATTTTAATATGGGATCTACTTGAGTTTCCTTGGCGTTTGTGGTTAGCCTGAAGTGGACATTTAAGGAACTGCAGTTTTTTGCACATTTGCATTGGCTACATTTTTCAACATCCAAGTTGCAGCTTGCACAGGAGACAGGAGACAGGAGACAATCAGGAAGTTTATTTTTTCCTCTACTAAACAAGCAATACATCTGTCAGACAGGATCTGTTTAATCCTTTGATATCCTGTGTTAACACTCTGACTCTCCTTCTGGGTCGCACCTTTGAGCGCTGGTATTTAGAGCAAAGCACATTGAAAAGTTCCTCTCTCCGTTGAATCTTGCTCATTCAACTGGTGAGATGTTTCGGATTGCTCCCTGCCACTGAGCTCTTACTCTCCTCCTTTTCTCTGTCTTTCTCTTTCACTCAGGTTAGCTATCTCTCCCCCGTCCTCCTTGCTTTCTGTCTGCAGCCACCCGTGCACAGCTCAGAGAAGTGGCTGATGGGAGTTCATCGGGTGCACTGTGTGTTTGCTTGCATGCAGGAGCCGTGCGTGTTTGTGTACGTGTAGGTGTGTGTGTGTGTTTCTTCGTTCAGAGAGGGTGTGTATGTGCCCGAGTGTATGCACAGCAATGTCACTGGGCTGTGTAATTGAAATGGAAATGAGCCAATCAGCGACTGCAGTGGTGTGCCACCTCAGCCTGCATTCACTCCACTGTTCCAGCTCCCTCAAACTAACTCTCTCTGTTTGTGACTCTGTTTGTGTCTGTGTAAGTGTCTCTGTGTATCTGTGAGTGTGTGTGTTTGTGCTGACAGTACTTGGCCCTTCTGCTTCTGCCCCGAGGGCCTGAGGAGGTGGTGTGAATATGTAATCAGTTAGTAATAAAGATTATCTCCTACACTCTCTCTTTCTCTCTCGCACTTACTGAGCAACACACGCACACACACACACACAAGTTTGCACACATATTCACCCCTTCTTAGTGTCCAGCTGATCTCCCTGGCTCTGAATTGTGACCCAGCACTCAGTCGGACAGCTGTGGCATAACAAAGACGTGCAATTATCTCCATTTTACTATTAGCTTAACATCCAAATTCACTCCTTAATTACCTATTTTACTGCTCAAAGGCCTCCGCTGCCACTCTCTGCCTCTGCTCTTTTCTCACAAGAATGGAAAAGATTGTTTCTCATGATGTTTCCATTATAGGATGTCCTAAAATAGAGTGCTGCTAGTTGAGAGGATTGTGTGAATGTGTATGTGGCACTGGGGGAAACTCCGCACCAACTCTAGATGGACAACAGCTTATGTAATTTTATAACCTTTAAGTTCTTATCTTGGGACCTTGAATAGAAAAAGATATGTAAGCTATCACTGTAAGGATAATGGAGAGAGCCAACAAAGTTTTAGATTTTTTAGGGAAGAATGAGCGATGACTTCTTGATGCATTAGACATTTCCATTGGGCACCAGCATTAAAACCAAAACAAACTGTTTGGTAGGACCTAAAAGCCTCTGCTCTCTTCCAGCAACACACCTCCACCCCCCCTCCACTCGAGTTCATACAGAGAAGATTAGCGCAAGCGGAGGATAAAATTGTCCTTGGCTAGAGCTACAATTTCCTGCGGCCTGCAATGTTGTGTTAGCGGGCAAATGTTAGCACTTTTGTTAGCTCGTAGCTTCACAATGCATGTACATTTAGACAGAATGACCGCGATCTAAAGACACTTACTAAAATGACGCACATTCTCCCTTAAAACACAAAATACTTGAAGCGGATATGTTTGATACACTTTCAAAAAGACTGGGTCTTGTAGATTAAAGCTACCTTGTGCAGTCTCACTAAATTTGACCTGTTTTCATTTAAAACTCTTTAATAACTTCACTTTAAAGACAGTTCTCTTCCTTTTAAAAGCTGAGTGATACCTTTCAAAAATTAAGTTTTAGCAAATGCATAGTGGCGTCACATCTGATTGGCTAGTTGATCCATAATGGCGCCGCCTTCTTTCGCCTACAGCAACAGGTGTGTGTGTGTGTGTGTGGGGGGGGGGGGGGGTCATAGTGTCAGAGCTCAACAGCTGGTCATTTTATTATCATACATTCATTCATTTCATCTTTCTGTATTAATAAGTTTCACATTTATTTGACATATAAAGACAGAATAAGGAAATATATTTATCAAGTTGGCCAATTTAATCGTATTTTTAATGCATTAGTTAAAGGTCAATTTAATTAATCAACATAGAACAGACTTTTATGTTTCTAACATTCATTAAATGACTATAAACCTTTAAAAAGATCATTCTGCTGCACTTTGACACAACTCATCGCTGACGCACACATTCATTAAACTGACTATTTTGATGCAGTTTAATTGACACATGTTTTTTCTCCACTTTAATTCTGCACTATCTTTGTGATTCTTATCTTCCTTTGACTTCAGGGCTACTGTATTGTCTCTCCTGCATATATTTCACTCTTCAGGATTGGCAGGGCAATCAATTGATTTATATTCCATGTGTGCAACCTCTTTGTGCTTGGAGGTCCTGTTCAGTGGCTGGAGAATGTTTGTACACACAGTTTCTGCTGAAAAGAGGTTCGGTGGTGGTGATGGGTGGTGGGGTGTTTGTAGAATAGCAGCAGCCGATTCAAGCTGCCATCGCTGTAAACAAGACACTGGCTGCATCTAAAACTCCAACATTAGTCCCCTGATGGCAGGTTTTTTTTATAAGGACAATAAAGACAGCTTTCTACAACATACAAGTTTTCTAATCTAGGGGATGAAAATCCAGATATGAAAATACTTGCTGCACACACAATCATGTCATCCACACATGTTTTTTAAAAGAATCAGCTTTAATGATAAAAGCATGGTTGAATAACTACTGTACGACAAAGAATTGGGGGAGCCTGTCAATATTATCTCCATTATTCAGCCTCTCTGTCTGTTTTTTTTCTTACTATTACCTCACCTTATTTTGGAAGCAGGTCCTTTCTCTCCCGCATAGTGCCTACTTCTCACCCTCACTCTGTTCTCACTCGATGCCATTAGCAGCTTCTGGCTCTCACTGCTGCTCCTTCTCCAATGTGCCAGAGAGCTCACTGAGCTGATAACACCGTCCTAATGTATGTGCGGGTGTGCTCGAGCTGGGTGTACGTTTGTTGCATATATGTCTGTGTGTGTGTGTGTGAGTGAGGGAGAGTGTGTTATGTGTTACAAATGCCTGTCCTGTCCCTTTTTATGTGCTCACTCACCCAAACATCCTCTGCTTCATTTGCAGTCAGGGCCACGAGCCACTATTCTGACTGCTGAGGCAGGGAGAGAAGGGCAGCTGAAACATCACACATACACAAACACACACACACACACACACACACACACACACACACACACACACACACACACACACACACACACACACACACACACACACACACACACACACACACACACACACACACACACATACACACAGTCATTCTCTTTCTCTCACACACATACAGTAGACACACACACATACATAAGCCGAGGCAACAGCGGATGGGGGCGGGATGTGACCATTAAGTCGGTGACATTTTAAAGCAGTGAGAGAGATGCATGGCTCTTCCTGGACCTCCACAGACATGTTTTAAATGAGATGTTACAGATGAGCTATTCCACGCCAGGCTTGCAAACACTCCCACTTATACTGGTAAACACAGAAAGGCGACATTCTATGCTAGCTCATGCTCACACACGCACGCACCATTGATTTGTCCATTACATTTGACATTAACTATTCAAAACATGAATTTAAAGCGCCAATACCCAGGTTTTTGCTCAAATTGTTATGTGCACTGTGATTATAATCCTGTGTATCTTATGTGAATATAACACAGACTGAAGTAAACACAGCTCAGCAGGACGAGCATTTCCAGTGCATGCACAGAAAATGATCCTTTCTTTACAGTCAAAACTCACATATTGCTTTGGACTAACTAGCAGAGCTGCACTATTGAAAAGGTAGATCAAATAAGTGGGTGGAAAAGGAGCGACAGGGAAGCGACAAAGAAAAAGTACTGACAATGTTATACCATTGTTCAATTTTTTTTTTTTTTTAGACGTTCAGTGCCAGTCAAAGAAAATTGTGTTCCCGTTGATATTTGAGACTCACTGCAGGAGTTGTTTTTCGAAAATAGTCCTTCTGGCTTATTTGTTGCTTTCTTTAACAAACTTTGAAAACATTTTGTGAGTGATACTAACAACATGAGAGCAACAGGAAAAAAGCCAGTTGATTATTTTTCTACTCTGCAAAGTAGCACAAATTCTCAATAAGAGCACAGACAGGCATGCAATCGCTTTTTCAGTGTGCAGAATATGCCAACATGGTAGAACTACATTATGGACATTCAGGGTGACAAAAGACAGTACAAGGTGGATTTTGAACATCACACATTTTGGATTTCACATTGGTCATCAGATTGGAGCCATTTGATGTCCTCTCCTGTCATTGAGATGCAGTGGACAGGTTACACAAACGCACAAGACCGTAGAGGAGGGAATCAGGGTAACTGATACACAAGACTTATCCCAGGATAATATCAGGATACAGGGCTTCTGTGATCATTCCTAAGTTACAAGACAATCATTTAACAATACATCACAACATCTGATTAAAACGAGAATACAAAATGCGCCTCAAAAGGAAAAAGTGCAGGATGCAGTGACTTAGATAGACAAACTTGCAATCTGTTTTGAGTGCTGTCTTCTTTTATTGAAATATCAATATTTGGTAAATGGACTTGAGCTTGTTTACGCTTTTCTAGTCTTCTGACTACTCAAAGCTATTTTACACTGCAGGTCATACATTCGCACACTGATGGAGGGTTTTATGTAAGTCACCGTCAGAAGTAATTAATCCTATTCATGCACATTCTGAAGCAGCAAGAGCAACTTAGGGTTAGGTGTCTTATCCAAGGACACATCAGACATGTTGCAGCAGGAGCTGGGGATCAAACCCCGACCTACAGTGGTTGAGAGACGACCAACTCTACCGCTGAGCTACAGCTGCCCATTTGGCACCAGCGATTTGATTATCGTATAACACAAGTCAGGACGACGATGTATTGCTGTATCCATATTTTTTCCTACCCCTACAAGTCGGTATAGTATTAAAAAATGTGCTGTGTGTGTGTACAGCTTCAGTATGTTAATCCTCAGACTCCAGAGTCCTCGGGATGAAATTATTTGTAGCCTGTTACACGCTTTGCCCTCTCGTGGGTCCTGGGGCTCAAGGAGCCGGTGTTAGAGACAGCAGTGGCGGTTTTCAATTAAAAGTTTTGTCAAAACTCTTGTCAGGTTGTGCTCCTGCAACATTAACAACTGGGTCTCAATTACAAACTCACACCACCTGGCTTCTGGGTGGAATGAGTCAGTGGCACCAGCTGTGTTGGTACTTGAGCAATTTTGTGGTTCATTGTCGCCCTCATAGTGCTTCAAGTGTGTGTGTGCTAAATTGAGGGCATCACTTACGAGCTTACAGGTGTTCAGTGTTTTCTCTGTGATGTCCCCTGTGGCCTCAAAGGTGAAGGTCGCACCATCTCAGACCCGAACAGAAAAAACTCAACACAAGAATTTTTCTAATTTTGGCAGGTGTAAAAAAAAAAATATCCACAGCTGAGAGACTTATTTTGTGGCTAGCACAGAGGAAATAGTGTTTGTGTGTGGATGCTTGTGACAGTGTGTGGCCTTTAGATGAATCTGCCTGTATGTATTGAAACCCTCTGACCCTGTGTGGCCTGTTCTAGATCATTGCAGCAGTAAAGATGCCTCACCGCACAGTCCTCAGAGACAGCCAAGGCTCTGTATATTTCCTAACATGACATTTACTGTCCAGACCATCCTCTTTCCTTGTGATCATTTATACTTTGCAGCCTGAGAATCATCTGTCTGGATTTTTAGCTGAAAAAAAAAAATACTCCAGATTTTTTTTTTCTGCCATAAAAGACCAAAAGCTGTTCTCTGTGAGCGTCTTTTCTCAAGCTTAGATACTTCAGTTTGCTATTGTTCCGAAGGCAGATGTGTACATGTGTGAGTAAATATCTGCTGCAATGATAGATTTATAGATAAACCGACCCACCCAAATTTATTGAAGCCAGAAGAGGAAAGCGCTGGTGCTTGTAAATTTCCAGACAACACAGAGAGAGTGTTGACAGATCAAACTCACATTGTCTACATATGTATGTGCTGAGTTCAAACAATGCTTTATGCGTCATGATTGAAGCAATATTGATCCGTCAACACACAGATGTAATAAGATTTTACTAATGGGACTTGTGAAGTGCATGCACATCATTCAAAACTAAGTTTCCCATACTTATCCTTCATCTCAAGATGTTAACCCTTTCTCTTCTGTTTTTTCCGTACCAGGTTCCATCGTGGGGACTACCACATCGACGTGTGCATAAACGACTACCTGGATGTCTACTGTCCTCACTACGAAGACACAGTGCCTGAGGAGCGGACGGAGCGCTACGTCCTCTACATGGTCAACTACGATGGCTACAGCTCGTGTGACCACACCTCTAAGGGCTTCAAACGTTGGGAGTGCAACAGGCCACACTCCCCGAACGGACCGCTCAAGTTCTCAGAGAAGTTCCAGCTCTTCACTCCCTTCTCCCTGGGCTTTGAGTTCAGACCGGGCAGAGAATACTACTACATCTGTGAGTCTGAGTGCTTTTCACACCTAGGCCTACATACGTATTGGTGACAAATAGAAGGAAAATCAAGGTTTTTAGTTTGGATGTTGGGCCACTTTGAGCTCTACTGAACACCATTCTTCCAAAAATAAAAAGGGCCTTTTTTCTTTTGGCTGTGTTTGGGAGGTTTATCCGTCAAACAATGCCCTAATATCCCTGATAGGCTGTGGTTGAACAAGTTATAGCCACAGTTTTGTGCAAAACCATTTGAATCCTCATGCATGGCATGTTTAGCATTTTGAGTTAGCAAAAAAAAAAGGTGCCATCAAACCCTAGTGCTAATGTGGTTTTCAAAATGAACCCATATTCTCAATAACTGTGTTCGTAATCTCATGCAAATTTTAGGTTGTGGAAAATAAGCTTAAACAGTAGTAATGCTAAACAAGACAAACTTCACTAGAAGGGACCCTAAAGTTAAAAAAGAGCATCAGGGTGTAATCAAGAAGAATGAAAAGTAATGCTTGAGGCCATTCATTCATTTGGAAGTTGTTTAACGAAGTTATATAACAAGTAAGAAGTAGGGACTTTTTCTCAGAGAGACCAGCAGAGTGGCCCCATGCTAGCCATTAAAAAAAAAAACATGCAGTTTAAGGTGCTTCACCATTGGTTACATTTTTTTAAAAGCTCAGTTCTTTGTCCAATCACTTTTAGAGTTCAGCCTCAACAAGTTAGCACAGAGATAATGACAGAACAGAGGCTACTTTCCTACTGATTGGCTGTGGACCTTCCATTTCAGGGAAATGTGAGAAAGGACACCTTAGCGTCAGCTTTAAGCACGTTTCCCCTCTTAGTTATGAGGCCTTGTTTTAACAGCATGGTTACATATCAAGGAGCTGCAGTAAAACGGATCAGCCAAATGCAACCAATGTCAAAGCTGTTATATTTTGAAAGGTTACTTTTTGTTCTTGTTTTTACTCTATAGTGACAACTAGATAACGTCAGGAAATGTGGGTAAGAGGATGAAATTTAGCAAAGGGCCAGGTTGGAATTGGACCCGAGAGTGCAACAACTAGGACTCAGCCTCTGTACAAGGGGTGCTTTTACAAACTATTTTCATAACCACTATTGGAAGTCTTGTTTTTTGTTTTGTTTCCAAAGCTGCACAGAAACTCCCCTTCATTCACAGAAAGATATAAAGCCAAACTATGTAACTCTGCATGAATTACAAATCCAGCCAGCCCTAAGGTTTTTCTTCACACACACTCAGACCATCCCTTAGCCGTGTTTTCACAACTCCAGCACAGAGCTCTGAGAGGTGGCATTACAGTGATCCGAGTAGACGCTTTCATGTTTTCACACCGCTCTCAACACTCGAGGAAAACTCTTCCCTAAAATGGCAATGGGATTCACGGGGGAGTTAAATTGAGACAGTTTGAAAGTATATAGCTCACAAGCCCTGCTGCACAATACTGCCTCCTACAAAGAGAATCGCTCTCCTCCCTCCAACATTATGTTACGCACCCATTCAGCTGGCATTAGATTTTGTGTCGTCTGCCTCTTGGCGTAGGAACTGAGCCTAACTGAGTTCATGTGAAGTTGAAGCCCCTGGGAAATTAGGTCTTATCAAAGCGTCGTGATAGAGTGGAAGTGAGTCGAGTTTGTCCTCCCATCGCAGAATACTCCCACACGGAGGAGACTGAGGAGTCACTGTCACCGCCACTCACTCTTAACACATTTGTCACAGGGATACGCTGATTTAACCGAGTAGGAAGCACAGTTATATTCTCATATGGGTGGCATTAATGCAATGTCATGCAGCGTAATGCGGTATGGCTTCAGCTATTTGAGGAGAAGTTTGTGCTCTTTTTGGGCTAATGTAAGAGGAAAAGTGTGTAAATTCCTTCTCAGCGAGGGGGCTTCCAGCTCTGACAGTTAACACACTCGTGCTAAACGCTATACTTGTATCTGTTTATCTGTAAAATGGGGCCTGTGGTGTTAATGCAGCTCGAGGTGGCTGTCAAAACCCCGAGTCCTTGTGTTTCTCAGAGACAGCATTGCAAGAGTCAGGAGTGTAACTGAGCCGAGCCCCACATGCTGGGATCTGTTTTCTAAATTGGCACCTTTTTATGAAGCAGTTAACCTGACAGCCAGCCAAGACTTCCCTCCCTGTCCTTTATTCATTTCATGTGTTTCCCTCCCTCTCCTTGCTCCCTAACACTTCAGAGTTATGGACTGGGGTGTAAAATAAAAAAAATAAAAAGTTCCCTCCCTAATGTCCGCAGTTGTTACCACAGTGAAATGATGTTTTCTTTCTCAAACATCTCCCTAAAACAAATAGCCTGAAACCCTTTCCAGCAGCCTTTCAACAACCAGGTGTTAGGACATTTGTCTAGTTAAAAAATCACCAGATTTCCCTTTGCTTTTATTGCCAATTTGCATGGACAGTCATACTAAATGAGATGAGGGAGAAATCTCCAGAGTTAGGAGCGTAGATGGGGGTTAGCGAAGGGTTATACAATTCATCCACTCCCCCAAGTCTGTATTTCTAACATTTTTTCAGCCATTTCTGTTGAGAGATGCTTGTCCTAGGGGCTGGATTAAATTACACTGCGACCGACAGGGCTTCCATGGAACACATCCATTCTGCCGTAGCACGCCATATTGGTTTAGTGGCCCGCGGCTTCATTGGCCATTGAATGATTCTAGCGTGTAGCCTCTCTGGCTACAGTGGCGGATATTAAAGTCATCTACCATAAAGCCGTCTGACATGTGATTTCCTACTGCCATTGTGTCCAGCCTGGATGTCCATAAGAAGCTGTGGAGAAGGCTGATGATGGATTGGACAGTGTCTTTAGTGGACAGACATGGTGCTGGAGGAGGAAGATTGAGAGAAGTTGAGAGGTGGTAACATTACTTCACCTGCCAGTTTATCTGCAACATCGGCGTCTACAGCTACCATCGTTATCATCATCATAAACATCAGGGAATCTTCCTCACCCACACACAGCAGGAACAAACGAGACCTTTCAGGTTGCACTGGGTTACATCATTTTAAATCCCTTTCATCTGAAGAAATCAGTGATAGATACAACTTTTTCACTGAGGGATACCAAAACAGACTCAACACCTTAAGTACAACCGGGAATTGTTCATAAGAGTATAAACGTATGACTGTATTTTTCTAATGGATTACATTCTGGCTTATTATACATTTAAAAGACTTATGTTGGTTTGAAAATAAATCAGGAACATTGGCTTAGACTTGATTATCTCTAATCTTTTTAAAATGCAAAACTGAAAGCCACCAAAAGCAGGCCTGTTTGGCACCAAATGCAACTACTTATGTAGATTTAAGTTATTGAAAACTTGATGTTTGAAGTTTTTCAAGCTTTTGGCAGTGTTAGCTGACTTGGAGGCCCTGCGAGGAGTGTTTAGCTGGTTAATAACATTCTGAAATTCATACGGATGCCTCTTTATGACCTACAAAAGCAAACAAGACCATCAGCAAAAAGATGATTTCCATATCGTTAATTTTAATGTCTAAAACTGCGGTGGCGTGGTAGGTGTCAGACGAGGAGATTTGCAGCATTCTGCAGAAAGAGCCTTTTCTCTTCACATTTCCCACAGCCAAGATTCACAATGAGTGATATTTTTGACTGCTTAAAGAACACAACAGACACATGTAGAGGACAAAAACAGCAAAGAGAAACCACTTTGTCCACAGGGGGCGCCAAAATCAACACAAACTAAAAGTTCCTCACAGGAGCTTTAACATGCATTTACTCATTTACTTAGTTACTCAAAACGAGGTCAAACTTTTGCTCAAGTTTTGTCTGTAGCTTCCTGTCCTAATCACTACAATATTTAACTTAGAGTTCTATTATGGCAAAGATTAGCCAGCTACACACCCGATCATATCCACTTTTCTTTGTTGTTGCAAATGAGAAAAGAAGCAGTTGTCAGATATGATGCTATCTATGTGTACTGGTGTGCAACCATGAGCAAAATTTGATTAAACTCTCGCTCATGGCTATAGTCGTGTAGTTTCATGTACACTGTTCAGTATCAACACTTTTTGTGTTTCATTTTCTCAAATTGGCGATAAAAGTTATTCCACATGTACCAATACATTAATACACATCCTGGGCACAACAAGGAAAGCTGAGAGTGGTGAACACTGGTATGAAGCCAGCTTTATGTTCAGGATGGATTCCACTTAAAATGATCATGTGGGCTCAGCTTTGAACGTTTGTATAGAGGCTTGTAGAAATCCAGATATCGCTTTTGAATGAAGGAGACTATTAAAGGAGACTTTTATAGCTTAATGCTCTTTAGAGGCGATAAGGTGGAGGAGTCAGAAGACCTTTGTGGCCTTGTCTGCTCTGGAATATGCCCATGTTTTTTATGCAGATCATTAATGTTCATCTTATCATCTCTTATCGTGCATAGAAATGTTTGAGTACCAAATGAGGCCAAATGTCTAAATAATGGAACTCAAACCGTAATTAGTGACTTCTTTCGTTTTAAAATATTTAGCAACTTATTAACATTAATTGTTGTGATGTTGGGGCTTCAAGGTGGAGGAGTGGTTATTCCTGTCGTCAGCAAGAGGGAAGGTTCCTGGTTTGAATCCAAGGTCAGACATGGACCTTTCTGGATGGGGTTTGCGTGTTCTCCCTGCGACATACTCTTTCGGTTAATTGGTGACTTTATTGCCCTTAGGGTTGAGCGTGAGGCTGAAAAGTTGTTTGTCTCTACGTGTTGTGATTCATTGTGACCTGTCCAGGGTTTAGTCTCCCCCTTAATCAATGACAGCAGGATTGGCTCCACCCCCTCCCGAATGGTCGTCAACATTTTTGAGAATTTAGGACTTTTCAATTTGCATGTTTTAAAATGATACATTCTCCATTATTTTAATAATTGACAGTATCGGAAAGTCCAGAAACATTTTAAAAAATCTGATCAATAGTCTTAACCAAAAAAAAGAGGACACTGTCTTAATTGCACGAATACAACCAACATCAACATTTGTGCATTTAAGACAATGTACACAAGTTTGCCTGAAATATTTGGTGATTAAAAGCAAGAAATGATTCAATACTGGTTACCTCAGACTTCTAATTATGGGATGTTGTGAAGCTTGTAAGAATCCAAATATGAACAATCATTTGCCTTGAAAAGCATCAACTTAGCATAGAGCTATCGACCGTATATGGTATGTAGATACCTGCAGTTGAGGACGAGGTGAGTGGTCAGAATTTGCCCTTGTAGCCCATTTGCCTACATTGTGTGAGTGTGAAGTGTTGCATGGCCAACAGAGAAAATCATATGCATCATTACGCACTGAAGCTGGCCATACTGCACACCTGCACTAAACACAAATGTCAATGTGCTCCGAGCTGGAGGTCACAATCCATGAGCACATGAGGCAGAGGTTAGCAATAGTTACTGTTAGTGTGAATGGGCTCATGTGCTTGAGACATAACAGCATATCATGTAGGGGGATTCATGAGGAGCAGTTTACAGCCCTGATAGATATGGACTTTCTATTCACAATCAATATTTCACTCCTCTCACTGTAGAATTCATTAAGGGTAACTTATATTTAACACAGAGCAGCAGAGACCTTATATAAAATGCTCATAAACCCAGATTCAGAATATTAATCTTTTCCTCATCTCTAATAACTTTCTGTAGCCGAATGACCGGAGGGAAAGGGGGATGAAAAATCGGCCCTCGGTGACGTGATTGATTAGCTTTCTTGTTTGTAGGTGAAAATTAAGCTGTCAAATCATATTCCTGCAGAGAAAATAGCCGTTAATGGTGTTTTCGCCCTGCGAGTTCGATGCGGGTCGAGGGTTGATTTGTTGTATCTCTGATAAAATTAGAGCGAGGAGACAGGGTTCTGCTGTCATCTGCTTCAACAACAGAAACAGCTTAATCAACGCTAGCAGGACGGAGGGAATTTACTCAAATGGAGGACATAATTCTTCATTTCGGTTAGTGTCAGCTCTCTCTCTCTCTCTCTCTCTCTTGTTTTTCTCTCTTAGAGGCAGGTAATTTGAAGGCAAAAGCTGGGGCCTTATCCCTTTGCAGATAACACTCAGCTGTGTTTTCTCTCCCGGTCAACACAAGACGGAGCAGAAAGAGAGGCATACAAACAGAGGATTACATTAAAGATGTCAGAATTATTCGGTGGCGATGCAGAGTGTAATCTAATCGCCACATATGAAAGCGATTCAGCAAAACGCAGTAATAGCAGTAAGTGAGTTACAGCTCAGAAGTGTCTGCCTGTGAGTCAGACATCAGGGATAAGCATAAAGTCAGAGCACTTCTAAGGTCAGAGTTCACACAGTGCATTCATGGTTTAAGTGAAACCCATCTCGCAGAATGCTGATGCGAGCACGTTTTTCTAATATGGACACAATTCCTCAATCGCGTTATTTGAGTGATTTTAATCTGAAAAGGGCAGATATCCAATAACAGTGACAGCTCACTGCAAGAGTTGAGTGAGTGTGGCGAGTTATGGTGTTATAGGCGTGAAAGATGTGTGGCGAATAGGAAAGCACTCGGTGTGATCATGCAGCCCGGAGATTGCCAGCAGGAAAGATGTTGTTTTCTTGACGTCTGACTTGTTCACCTATAGTGCTGCTACTGTATCTCACGGAAAACAGGATCAATAACACCTCCTTCGTCTCACATGTGGAAGGAGTTAATAGCTATTTCTGGATTTGACACCATGAGGAAGAAGGATAACACAGCTATTCTTAAAGAGTCTTAAATAGCTTATTGACAAAGCGTTGCCGTGGTGCTGGTCAATGGTTTTTACTAATGTTGGAACACAAAGGGTAACATTTGGCTAGGCTACAATCACTCTACAGAAGCCCAAGGCCAATATGCAGAATTTACTTCAACTTTGTTATTCTAATTATGAAGGAAATTAGATCTGCTGCAGGCATCAAGACACAACAGATGCACTAAAGACAACATCAGAAATACACACATACAGAAAATCCACAGCTCAACTGAAAAACAAAGTATGGTATCTCCACACATGGGCTCCACCCCCAGCCTAAAGCAAAACTTTTGCGCAGGTCTGCCATTTTTATTCTCGCTAGCGAAGGAGTGATGTCTACCGGGAAAACTCAGAGGGGGGGTCTCATTGCATTTAAAGAGACAAACTCACCAAACGGAGCGTTCTGAGAGAATTAATGCTAGAACACTGTTTTCATATGTACGGATCAAAATCAGCAAAGATATGGGCCGCCAAACTTGACGCAAACGCAAAGTTCCTCACAGCTGCTTTGATTCTCATAAAGGTTTTTACAAGATCCTGTAACATCTTATTCAACTTTACTTGACAGCAACATGCACTCAGAGCTCGAACCCATCCATGAAGATATGGACTATAGCTGTCTTCTGATTGATCATAAATCCTGTAACACACCTTGTTCCTTTGAGAGTAGAAAAGGGCTCGTAGAACAGGCAGCAGGAGGAAAATGGCATTAATGGACAAATAAAATAGAGGCAGCGAATGGTGTATGCAGCCTGTGTTTTGTTGGACCTTTGGGAGGTAGGCTAATAATGATAAAGAGCCCGTGCAGTTCCATTTGCGGTACAGGCACAGGAACCTGGATATGGACACCATCATAACTCAACCATTTCATTCATTCACGAGAAAAATCCACCCTGTCATCAGCATTCAGAAATGATCCGACAACATGGAGTAATGTGACGGAAAACTGGATACACATGCATTCATGAACCATATGCATACATATGCATGAACAGACAGACTAAAAAGCCACAAGGATGCACACAGTCTGGAATGCATTATTATAATCCTGATAGATGGATGGACATTCCACCGCCTCAATTTCCCCATGGTTACTACATCATTTCTTGTCTCTTATTTTTCATTGTATCCCTCTCTGTGGATTTTGGCACAGTAGTTTAGTACCTAAATAACCCTACCTGTGTCTCTTTGCACAGTATACCTGTCAAATATGTATTTTTGCCATTCAGATGGCATGCCTCAGACTTACTAGAGACGTACAGACTGGTGGCAGAATTAAGGACAAACCCTGAATAAAGCAAACAAATAGCAGCCACAAGTGGCCCAGTGAATGTTTTTTTCTTTTAACCATTGGTCTTCACAGAGGCGTCAACACAACCAAGCTTTTATGACAGATTTTTGATCGATGTGTTCAATAGCACTCTTCAAACATCAAGCTCAATCCGCAAAACACTAAATGAAGAAGTATCATTCAAAAGAAGTGTTCAGACTACTTGTACTTGTATTATCAATGTTACCCTTCATTGAAGCTATTCAAGTAGCTCTTGGTGGCTTAACACCTATTAAGCACCCATCCAGGTGCACTATCCTTCAAACCACATTTTCAAATGGAAAATATTTTGGAGCCTCAAGTTTATTCTCACATTGCCAATGGAAGGTATAAATGGGCATGGACCAAACTGATTCTGGATGCTTCACCTTCAGCCAATCAGAGCAATGAAACCTATGCAACATCAGAAGGCTTCTTGCTTGGTTTGCTTGTTCCAACCATGGACTCTATAAAACATGGAGGTAGTCTCAGCGACATAAGCCATTGGTTTGAAGACCATCAATGGTGGTCGCCATATTGGAAATGCTGACTGAGACAAACTCTGTTAACCTATAAACAGGCAAAGAGCTGGAGCTGAGGCGGGTCTTAAGCCTCCTGACAAACAGTTTCAAGGTGCCTGCCCATCGGGCAGATCAGTCACGCCGCTTATTATGAATAACTCTTATCCTTCTAATCAAAACTCTTATCCTTCTAATCACACACAAGTTATAAAAGAGTAGCCTCTAAACCCTATTTCTGTTTCAAGAAACAGCAGTTTTTTTTCCTCTTCATTTTTCAACACCAGAGGTTTCCCCTTGGTTCCAACATCCAATTCTACTTCTAGGTTCTAGTTTATTACAATAATCATAGTTCATTTAATGCTGTTTCAAAAACTAACTATCAATGTTAAAATCAGTGGCAGCCATCTTCTGTGTTTGCGGTCATTATTTGAAATCAGTCTCTAATTAGAGAAAGTGTTGTGATTGGCTTGACCATGCCTACGTCAGAATAAAATGTAGCTCAACAGGAGTGGTACCAACACATCTGCCAGAGCAAATAAAACATGAGCTCTAAGATTGGTCTGGTTTCCAGGCTAAATCTGAACTTCAAACACATCAGCAGATGGGAACAAATCAGTCAGATATGTTTACTGGCCCCTGAGAAGGTCCAATAACATAAGAACAAACTGTTAAAGGGTCTGGCTATGACGAGCTCACTGGAGTTTTAAGAGTCTCCTTTCAAAAACAAACTGAAACCAGCCTGTTGGCCACACATGACTAATAATAGACCAAGAGCTAGGTCACGACACAGTTGTTGACAGCCTGGAGAGAGCAAAGCAGGAGAGAAAAGTCTCTAATCAAGTTATGTGACTTGGAGCACCAATAAAGTAGTCATCACTTTGTCTGTCGGATAACAGGAAGGCTGTAAAAAGCCAAAAGATGGGGGGTAAAGTGGTGCATACAAGGGCTGGGATCTAGAGGAAATGAGGTTCCTCTCAGATACGATTCATACATCTACCAACGGTCCTCACTATCATTAACACAAGGACATTTAATCCTTGGCCATTAAAACCATTAACACATATATTATTAAGACAGTGCATTAGTCATTATGTTTAATTGGTTATTGTTGATGTATTTGTTCATTTTCCTTCCTCCTCTGTTGCAACAAACATTCATAGACACACACACATAAACACACATTTGATTCAGTGGGTGGATACTTGGGCTGAACCATAATATTATGATTCCATGGAATACACTTACTGCAGTAATGAAACATTATTATGTACAGTGATTTATTATTATGTGGCTTCTTTGAAAAGCTTGACTTCCCCTTTGATTAATAAATCAGCACATTTATTATAATAGGAGTGCATAGACATAAATGATTTGATGAAATTGAAGGGTTTCCAGACTTTAATCACTCGCTTTTCATGTGTAAGACGAAAAGCGGGTAGGTTTCTGGATAATCATGAGGAGATCTTTTACAAAATAAGGACTTTAATTGTACATTGATATAACAGCGACGGGAAATGATTGTGTCCCCAGTACTGTTGCACTGATAAACACGCATATGAGGGTGCTAGTGCAATCTTTCATTAGGAAATATTTATTTGAAATTACCTTCCCCGTTCAAATGATTGCTCTCGCTTACTGTATCTTCTGTGACTCTGGCTTGAGGAGCGGCACAAGGACAACACTTTTGTTCTCTTTTGACGGAGGTTGAAAGATGTAAGTGAAGAGCAAAAGGCCAGCTATCACCGGGGATGGAGAGTTTATGTTCCCTCGGCTATCTGAAACAAGTCCTTTTCCTTCACTGCTCCTTCCTTCATGGCCTCCTATTGTGTGTTCGCTGTAGAAGCATCTGGTTAATGGGCCTCTGCAGTAGAGAGTCTCTTCCATCTTCTTTCACACACAGATTGTGAGTAGGCACACACGTACTGAAAGTTTTTCATGAATCTTTTTTTATAACTTTTTTTCCCCCTGGCTTTAAGATTTCTAAGTAGAGATGTATGCTGCTTTAGAACTGGTTGAATGTGGGAAGGACATTAATTATGTAAAACATTTTACTTGTAGTGTAGTGCTGTATTGTAGACGTTGGAGGTTGTTTTGGAGTAGTTCATAGTAACCATAAGAGGGCTAAAATAAGTATTCATTCTCTCTTTCTCTGTTTAAAACCCACTCTACCTTGAATTCAAGGTTTTCTTTCCATGTGTTGAGTTTAAAAATGTGGCTGACTCAATCCTAAAAACATATTAGCAGCAGTGAATTCTGTACACGGAATAGAAAAATGTCTCGTGTAATGACTGCAAACATTCTAATTAGCTAGATTGAGACATATGTGGAGGAGGGCACAATGGTTCTAGTGAAAATGAGTGTGTCCCCTCTCATGGACACCGGTTTAATGTAGACTCAGACTCATGGACTCCTGGATTTAAACTGTGACACGCTTTAAGCAGCATAAGCCACATGACTAATCTCCCTAATTCAAAGACAAGGCCAACAGCAGTATTTTTTATTTCTTATTTTTTGGGGTCAGAGATCTGGCAGAATTAGCTCACAAGGAATCCTCCATGCTGGACACAACATGACATGGCATTTTGTTTAACCTACTATCCAAATAAGCAGGGATCAAAGGATTACAGCACCATTATTAAAAGCAGCTGGAGATCTGATGCAGACTAGCCATTGTCACATGATGTTATGAATCTAACATGTTCACATGATGCCTGGCAAAAAAAAATGTACACATTGTAAATACAACAACAAACCTTTACTAGAAATGCTGTCAATGTCAAAAAAAAAACGTTACTATGTTTAGATTTGTGGACTTTAGTCTCAGTGGATTGATTCATTCAAGAGAATCTGAAACAAAGTTCTTGCTAATCTTCAGTATAACATTAAACTCTGTGTTTGTATTGAAACTTCCAGTTGTCCACCTCTTTGCTGGCTACTGGAAGACCTGGATGCCATATGATTTATTGTTTAAAAAAAAAACTCTTTTAGAAGTTTGACCGACTCATCCTGCAGTCTTCCTTTACAGTTGAATCATCACGGCACATAGATGAAGGATTAGAAATCAATATACTTCCATGATAGTATCTGCTGTCTTTAGCCAGTGTACACCATGTTTTAAGCTTCCTGTCACCACAGAAACACGGTTTTATATCCACATGTCTGGAATGTGCTGTTGACTCGTTCGTTGAGCGCCAAAGGAAATGTGTTTTCCAGATAACATTACAGTTGCAATAAAGCTTGGCTCGGGCTGTGATTGAAACAATACTGCGCCTAAGCCGCACTGAGCCCACCTGTTTGTTCTTCCGTAATTGGATTCTGCTTCATTCCATTTGCCTTAATGCTGATGCATAATGCAGTGTACTGAGGGGACCGGCCATTACCAGCCAGGGGACGAGACTTGGAGAAGTAACCCGACCTCCTCCCCCTCCTCGCCATCTCCCTATCATTCCTCCCCCCCTCGTCTCTGGGACATCTTTGCAGGGTCTCTGTCCTTCAAAGCAGCCACTTGCTGAGGCTGGATGGATTGATGGTTGAGGCTGTGGGCCTGATGGGAACCAGAATAGCAGGTGTTGATGTTACGGCCTAAAAGAACAATAAGCTGGCCCTCAGCAGCATGTTAATCCAAAATAAACAGGAGCTGCTGTGGACGGTTTGTGCCCGGGTGGATGGATTCTCATCAAACACAAAGAACGAAGAGCAGCTACCAAGAAAGGAATGTGAAGCCAAACTTAATCTTTCCTTTGTAGTCAAGAATGTACAGCAACATACCTCGGTTATGCAGTATGTCAACACAATGGTAAATGGTCAATGGACAGCACTTACACATAATTTAGTGTTCAGAACACTCAAAGTGCTCCACACTACTGTCATACTTACCCTTTCACACATTTGCTCATACACTGCTGGCTTAAGTGCTGCTTTACATAGCGCTGCCTATCAGTGTTGACCTAATCACATTCAGATGTGAACACGTGTTAACACATTTAGGCACTGCCTTGCCCAAGGACACTTTGAAATGTGGACTGCCATAAACCAAACCACCAATCTACCAATAAGAGGGTCATACACCTTACCTCTGAGCCACAGTCACCCCATAAAATTACAATAAGGAGTGGGACATGGACCCACAAGGAACTGTGGTAATTTAATATTTTGTGCAAACTGACTACAGAGGGCAAGTTGTTATTTTAGCTGCAAACTGAACTATACTTGCAGGCTGCTATACCCCAGTCTTATAAAGTGGACAGAGAATGCATGTATCTGCAAGTAGAGAGGTTTAAACCTATGTGGACATCTGCCCATTGGATCTTAAGTGTAACAGTTTAGCCGTACATGGGTCATGTCTGTCATTGTCCATACTAGATTATATGGTAGGTTTTATTTTATAGTTGCTGCAAACTACCCACGGAAACATCGAAAACATAAATACCGCTCTTAAAGTATTGGTGAAAGTGACTTTGATCCCTAAAAATGGTGGCATCTGTCTGCTTTTGCACCTTCTGTCGTTGTGTTGGAAGCTTTTAGTATGATACGTCCCAATCTGCAAACATCACAACGGCTTCAATAACTATCATCCTGCCAGAGACTCGCACAGGCCTGTTGCTGTTTTCATCAGGGCCATACTTCTCTCATGATCAGCTGCCTTTGCTAAGTGGCTAGTGTCGATGGCTGTGACTCAGCTCGCCCACCACAATGATGAAGATAAGACATCTGGAGACGATGTGTGTACATGCACACTTTGAAAAAAAGGAGCACAAAGAAGTGGTGGGGGGAAAAAAAGAGAAGTAGAGCAATAAGAAGGGTGACATAAATTGTGTGGGTACTGGTGTGTATATATGACTGAGTGGGTGAGCAGCGGTGGTCAAGGTTCATTAGCGTGTCAGCGGCTGCCTCCACGGCGAAATAATAAGGCTCCTCACTCTCTCTCTCTTGCCTCCACTTTTATTCCCCCTCTGCATCTGCTGAATATGAACCGAGCTGTGGGGGGGGAAAAAAGAGCTCTTGATCTCATGCCACCTCTCTTGAACGCTGACACATGACTAAGAAACAGATAGCAGCTGATGAAGCGACAACATTAAAATGGCAACAGCGAGGTCGAGAGGGGAGAGGCATAGAGAGGGAGCTTGATGAGCCGTAGAGACGGCTTGCAGAAATGAGAGTGATTGAAAGAGGGTGCAGCCTGCAATGGGTAAAAAATGGCATCTATGACTCGTTAAAGTCATAGATGAGAAGAGAGTGTGCAGAATGCAAGAGAGGAACACATTTCCATCTTTGACCCTCTTCTTTAGATATTAGTCAATAATTCTCTTAATGAAATCGTTCACTGGCTAGGGAGAGAGCTCACTGCTTTTTCTACTGCCTCCCCATGAAATAGATCTGACTGAATGTTGATGAAAATTATGTTTACAGACATTTTTAAATGCTCAACATCCTGAAGGATTAAGATGCTCCAATACTATTTTTTCTTACTGTTTTAACCCCATCAACATCACAGCCCCTCCAACACCAATGGGTTTAAAGCTTTCCTCAATATTGGTGGAAAAACACTGATTGCTGACATTTTGAAAATTCTGGTGAATATTGCATTCTCTGCTAGCACTACTTGATTTTTCTTGTTGATGCGGAATATTTCAGATGAAACCAGCGGATCTTTTGAGGATTATTGGCATGGTTGGCACTCTGGCTGATAACACATTCTAGGCAGTATTGTGGGGCCTGATGCCGATACTGATATCTGATATTGATATTTGTATCAGAACAAATGTAATGCAGAAAAGTTAAGAAAAGCAAACTTTTCAAAAATGAGGAATTTATACTTCCAGAAAATACGCCTCCTTTGTGCTGATGTATTCGAGCATGCACACTCGTCGGTGTATGTGCTGTAAATATGACTTCGGCCCGTCAGTTGAGCTTTGATGAATGGATAGGGCTTCGCTGACAGATGAGAAGAGAGGGTGACACAGCTGGGAGAGAGGAAGAGGAGGGGAGGGGTTAGGTAAAGGTTCACTAGAGAGGAGTTGACAGATCCCAAATGGTAGCCTTTAGAAATGCTTGGCTTCATTGCATCAGCTGTGGAATGATCCACAGAGGACATAAAATGATGCCCGAAAGACAGCGCACAGTATGGTCTCCCTGGAGCTGCTGAAGGGGATACTAGAAACAGAAACTAGTTTAAAGTTAATAGGTTAAATATATCTATATCACAATGATGGGAAAATTCTGCAATATTCTCCATATATTGCAGGTCCTGACACTAGAAAACAGCATATATTTTTTAACTACTGTACATTCCCCAGCCATGATGGATGCTCACAGTACAGAGCCAATGTGCTCTAACTGACATGTGTTTGACCCCTATCCAGGAGACAGCACCTGGTGCCTCCCCACAACACCATTAGTGGTCAGCCACACACTGGCACACACACAGACACACATGCACGCACTCGCTGTCCGCATGAGATATTTTTAGGAGATGTGATATAACCGCTATGGTAGCTAACGCTCAGAGATTCACACCCCATGGACTTGACAGGAAGGGATCCATTTCCTGACAGCAACCGCAAACCATCCACACATGCAGCACCACACATCCTCGCTGCGTGAACTTAGTGTCCCTCAAAGAGAATCGAGGTTGTGAGGGAGAAAATTTCCTAAAAAAACATCCGTGTGACGCCAGTTTTACTGAGCCTTACTAAGCTGCAGCCTAATGTAGAATCTGAAATGATACAATTAAACTGTGAGCAAAGCATTCCACTTTCCCTAGAGAGGTTTCCACAGAACATCTGTAAATACTTTCTGGCTATAATTTTACAAGAACCATGAGTAACCCGACTAAATCCACTTAAGAATCAACATTAACTTTTCTAAAGTAGTTGTGTTTCCCCAAACTCCTCTGTTTTAGCCGTTGTCTATGGGGAATTAAATGTATTCATCATTAAAAACCTCTTTAAACAAGCCTTAATATGAAAGAAAAACATATTTGGAAAACATCTTTTATTGTTTGGTGCCCATGATGTACATGTTGTAGTATTATATTAACACCATCTTTCCCTTTTGCTATTGTTTCCAGCCTCCACCATCGCTGAGAACGGGAGGAGAACATGCCTGAAGCTCAAAGTTTTCGTCCGACCATCAAGTGAGTGTTTGCATGCAACACGAGGCTTTGGTAACAGAGCTAATTGAAGTACACAATTTGATTGAAAATCAAAACAGTTTATGTCTACCTCTCTTCCTCCTCTATTACCTTTGTGCTCACCGTCCAACATTCCCCTTTTATGTATCACCACCTCCTTAAGGGAAATGTTTTCTGGAAAAACATGATACAATGATGGATGCTCACATCAAATGAAACACTGCATACCTCATCTGACTGTTGCCATGAACTTTGTTGCTTGGGATGTTGAATTTCAGGGCTGAGAAGGGCGGGGTGGGGCTTCAAATGTCACTAACCTATTTGGCAGATACCTCTAATGATCTCTCATTCTCCCTATTTTCTGTTATAGACAGCTGTGTGAAAACTATAGGCGTACATGACCGTGTTTTTGATGTAAACGACAAAGTAGAAAATGCATTAGAACCAAGAGGTTAGTATGGCTTCCTGCTTTTTTTGATTCTCTTCAGTATGACCTCCATACATCTGTACATGCGTGTCTCCTTCTGTGGTTCTTTACCCCGATGCTGTTTGTGTAGAGGCTGATCTGTCCGTCATCTTCTCTGCCTGTATATCCATGTGTCTTTTCTCATGCTCCTGTGGATTGCATTTTCTATTCCACTTTACTGCATGTTGATATGTGTAAGTATATACGCTGTATATTTAGTGTATATACTTCAGAATATCAGATTCATGAATGTGTCAGTTTAAAGTTCATGAGATGTGTTCAAAAATGTTGCTGATTCTCAGATTTAGAAACCTTTCACTAATCCAACACAGAAGGTATCTGACTGTATGTTGTGCTCCATATCATTAGCCATGTTTTTTTTTTACATAGTAATTCTGCCCTAATGCATTAAAATCAATAATTTTAAATAAATAAATGCTGTAAATTAAATAGTATGTGTACGAAAACACGTGAAAAATATGTTTGCCCAAGTTTAATTTTTCTGTTTCACTTCTCACTGAGCCGCTGTTTGGCTCTGCTTGTGCAGCATTGATTAGTTTCTGAGCTGAGAATGCACATGATTGTTATGTCTTCATACTATACATGTGTCTCACCCAGTCACCGGAGTGAAACTCTCCCACAGCATCACCCACATGAAGCCGTCTCAATCCCAGCACCAGCTCACCACATGGACTGTAAAAATAAAAGAACGCCCCATTGGGACCATATACAGAAGAAACAGTCAAATATAAGACATTACATACAAATATATATATATATATGAATAAGAAAATGACATCCTTTACATTCTGAAATTAGAGAAATAAGTTCCCTCTGGAAGATTGGAGTTTATCATTTACTGCACACAAAAACACCTTCACAAGGCCAGACAAGAGGCCCCATCCTCAGATGACTTTGGCTCCACCTTGCCTCTCCTCTTGCCTGATTTTCTGTCCGCCTATTCTCCTGTCTTCTCATCCTGCCTGCATTTTTCATGGCTGCCACCTCACCTTGCATGTATCTTTTGGCTCATTCCCTTTATTACGCTCTCCAAAGGAGGGAAATTAAAAAAGTCATCCGTCATCCACTGTTGCCACATCCCCTTACTCCCTAACACACACACACACACACACACACACACACACACACACACACACACACACACACACACACACACACACACACACACACACACACACACACACACACACACACACACACACACACACACACACACACACACACACACACACACACACTTGTATAGTTATGTCCACTCCTGTGTTCTGTCTATCTGTCCTTTGCTGTGTTGGGTGAGCTACTTTCCCATGGTGCACCGAGGCACATGGCTGCTCACAGATACTGATGCCACTGCCAGTGATACTAAAGAGTCTCCTCAACTGGGAGTTAAATTAAACATGTGATTTAAAGCATAATGTAGCAACTGAAGTTCATATGGCAACTCGGACTTTTACATCTTTACACTGTGATCCCAGATAATTGTAAAATGCACCTATACCTCCACTTTCTTATCAATGTCACAATGCAGTTTTAATCCTGCTTTGAACATCACCATAGGATCATGAACACTACAGAATGTATTCACTGCATCATTGTGTATTTGGTGAGAATTGGTGCCTCAAACTGAAATTCATGGTTGTTTCTTTTTTTGCTCCTTTAGATGATACCAGCCACGAACCGGCTGAGCCTTCCCGGAGTGACGAAACAAACGCTGCGCCACACCAGCGGAACACAAGTCCACTCCTGGTTTTTTTGCTGGTCTGCCTACCAGCACTCTTCACTTTATAGCGCCTCCCTCTGTCCTGGAGGGCATTTACACCTAGCGTGGCCTGAATCTGCCCGAGGCTGGCTGCAGGGAATGGGGTGGGATTGTGGTTGGAGCGTGTTTTTTTCGCTTGATTGGGCATCAGAGCAGGCTTCCCAAGGAACCCTCGATTTTCCCCAGAAATCTATTTAAGTGTTCTTTCTCAGTCTGTGAGTGAAACGAGTTGATGTTGGGAGTGGGAGTGACAGTTCCGCCTCTTTAACCTTCAACTAAGATGCCAAATCCTCCCTTTTTTTGACACTTAGTGATTCTTAATTTCCCGTGACTTTTTCGTGACATCCCTTTACATTACGTTTGTGTCATTGCAGCACTGATGTTTACCCACACATGCATACACATACACAGCTAAATGCACACATGCAAACACATGCTTGCAGAGACAAATACAGTAACCGTCACTAGCAGTAGGGTTTGTATTACAAAGTTGTAGACAGTAGCAGCATTACAAAGTAGGAAAGTGAAGACTTTAGAAGTTAGATAAGACTGTACATACACAAGTAAATACTCCCGAGACCTCTCAAGAAGCCTTTCAGAACACATTTTTATCAAGTTCTGCTGGGTCATATGAAACAGGTTTTTGCGCCTACATTTTGCTTGGAAGTTCCGTAAAAAGCTGAAAGCTGAATACGTATTAAGTGAAAAGAGATGGATATAAGCAGAGGTCAGAGCACTGAGAAATACAAACATGACATGCACCTTAGCCCCCTGATCTTCAGCCTGTCCTGGTTTGAGAATGCCGCCCTATTTCTCTTGAATTTGAAGAGAGTGTTTCGATGCAAAAGCTCCTTACATGTTGAGTAAATGAGTTGAGTGCAACACCTATGAAACCCCCGAGGCGACTTTTCCTCATCCTCTGCCGTGTCGAGCATGTCAGCCTGCTCAATAAAACCCCTCGCAAAGCATTTGATTCACTCTGACTCACAAACAGCTAAATTGAAACTTTCTCTGCCGACACGTTGTGGACTGCTATTAAGATGGAGAATCGATAGCTTTTGAAAGTTGATCACACAATTTCACAGCATCTGTCATGGTCGTTTTATGCAATGTTTACCGAGCCGGGCAGCAATCGTTCTCTGTGTTCCATTTGAGAATTAGTCGATATATTAAACACTCTTTTAAGCATTTTGCATCCACAGATTCTTCCCCCCCTCTAAATCTGACTGCTAAAGTAACATTTTAAGATATTCCCTTTTAAATTGGACGCTGTGTATTCTCATTAAGTTATTTTTCTTTGCCAATGGTGTCTCCAAACATTGTCCTTCACGTTGCAGACACTGAAAACTTTGTATTTTTATATCTCTGGAATCCTCAAAAACAGAGGTCACGTTTAGAAGACATAGTGCCAAACCTTTCCTGCTTCTTCATCACTTAAACCCATCCACAGCTTTGGCTCGCGCTCATTAAACATTAGTTAGCTGTTTTCCACATGCAGTTTATTGCTTAGTGAGTTAGTGCAGTGTTTACAGCACTGATGCATCGTTCTCATTAGTTTAAAACACATACTGTTAAAATAGACACTCTATATTTACTCTTAAAGCAATGCACAGCTCTACTTAGTCAGGCTAGTTTTATGTTAGCACTTACATGCAAATGAAGTCACTGTGTTATAATGATATTCAGCTCCCACGGACTCACATGGTGAGTTAGCATAATGAAACCTTTTGTGTCTTCTTCCAAAACGGAAGGGACTTGTTTTGTTTCTTTCAAAGACGTACAGACAGATAGAGACGTTAACTCTACGCCGACGTTCTTTCAGAGAACGGGTTTTGGACGAGAAATAGGGACCCAATTGGTTAGGAAAGACAGACAGATAGAAAGAATAAAGAGGAGCACAGGAGCAATCGCATGTCCACCTTCAGCTCCTAGTGTTACTGGTTTAAGTGACTCTTTAATGAGGTTCAAAATGACAGGCATGTGGACCCCATGTTGTGGCAAGGGGAGTTATTTCTGGTATTAAAAATAGATGGTAGAAGGCTTGGGGGGTCTCGGGAGGAGGAGGGGGGGTGTCGATTTCAACCGTGGGGGGGGTTTTAAAGCACCAATGACCTTGCAGTTTGAGAGAATCGGTGAGTGAAGAATTAAAGGCAGAGACGCACACACTCGGCGGCAGATAGAAAAGACACGGGTGGTAGCCGAAGGTAGACAAGAGTGCCTAACAAAACAAAACAACAAAAAAATTCACATACTTTCGGAAAACAACACCTCATCCTCCAGTGATAAACCCATTGTTCAGTGTCATTCTGTCTCTGAAGGCATGCACTGTTTTATTTTTGCTGTTGTCATTTTTGGGGCTGCCTTTTTTTTTTCTTCTTCTTCTTCTTCTGGTTTTCTTTTCCCCCCCTCCTCCAGAAAGACTGCCTTTGCCTTTTGCAATTTGTTTTTTTATTTAGCACGACAGAAACAATGCTATTACAGCCGGATAGCAGCTCAGCTATGGGTAATAGGAGACGAGAGCATTTAATGAGGTACTAATTTTCAGGAGAACACCACAGGGAGTGAGCACCGCCTGACATTCAAAACGGACGCTTGTCAGCAGATTAACACTCGACTTTTATCTGAAACCAGCTTCACTTGTACTCTCTTATAATTACCAATACTACTATTTGTCATTATCGCTATTATTACCATGGTTTATTCTGTACACACCTTAAACTTGGGAAATGAGGATCATCTTATAAACTGGATACTGTGTATCCTGAGGTAGTCAACCACAAAACATGTAGTGTTAGGGTTAGTATCTGTTTTGTACCTTTCTGGAGGACAAAAGAAAAAAATGAGATACATCATTGTTAAAACTGTATAATTATTATTACTGTTATGATGATGATGATGATGATTATGACTATTATTATTAGGAGAACTTCTTGATGTAAATAGTGTTTGATATTAAAGTATTAATTTGGTTCTTATGTCTTTTCTAAAAAAAAAAACGAACACGGTATTATCTCTGGGTTTTGCGGAGTGTGTACTGTCCTCAAACAATGCATTGTGTGCTTTGACCCTCAATGCCTAATGACACTTTGAGCTAATACGAAGGGGGAGCTGTACACCATTGTACAGAAGGCTGGACGTTAGCCAAACGAGTGGCTCATCTGTTACATGTTTCCAACCCGTCACCACCCGTCACCATATCTTCACAGAAGGATCCTGCCTTGGAAAAGAAAACACTTGATGAGACTTAACAGACGGCTTCTTTGTACTTTTTTGCCTTCAGTGTTTGAAAGCATGTTGGTCAGCTCAAAGATGTGCCACCAGTGGACTGTTTGCTTTTTTTTAATGGAAGGATCTCGCCGGTTTCATTATGTGGCATGCGCATGAACTTGATGACATGTAAAAAAAAAAAAAGAAAGAAAAAAAAAAAAGTTTCCAAAAGAAAGTTTTCCTTTTGCTCTTATTTTCTTGTTCCTTTAAGAAGTGTTAGATTTTCACTTTCATGTTGTGTGTTTTTGCATCCCCCATTTGAGTGATGTCATAAAGCTGTGTAGTGACAGAAGACGATGTACATAACACAAACCATTGTTGTGAAGTTACAGTAGAGGGTCAGACATTTTGTAGTTCAGAAGCTATTTTTTTCTCTTCCTAAGAATGCCTCTTTCTGTACACGCCCACTGAATTCATCCCATGTAGTCGCAGTTTGTCTCTTCTGACTGTTCATCTTCTTCCTGCTCTCTCTCGAGAGGAGGTGTATACATCAGTGTGTGGACGTTTTTTTTCAGCGTGTAAAAATGTGTGAGACCTTTCAGTTTGAGTGTGTGCGTGTCTCATTTGCCGTTGCCGCAGTGAATGGGAAGCGGCAACCCTCTTTGGCAACAAAGAGTGTTTCCCATGCCTTAGCCCTTCAGCCTCTGCCCCGGCAGCCACGTCTGTGTTCAAGACGCTCCCTGCCATTGTGCTTTTACACGGAACGGCTGCTGGCGTCGAAGAGACTACAACAGGGGCCCTACACTTTCTCTCCCTTTTTAACTACCCTGAATCACTCGTCCCTGTGGTAGATGCGGGTCCTGGGCACAGTTCAGGGATTAGTGCAACCCCCTGCTCTAAATCCTGAACTGGATTGTTAGCGGGGTAAAGCCTGTCATCGATCCAGGTTCTCAAAGCCTCTCTTCTTCGTCAGCTTCCCCTCTCGCTGATGAGCCACTTGTTCATTTTGTGCACCTGTCCTGTCCCATTCTTCTAGTGCTTGTATAACCTCCACCACTCCACCCGCTGTCCTTCTTCCCTAAACCTTTGAAACCCCGCTCCCACTTTGCCATCAGTGGGGAACCTTTCCAACTTGCTCTTTTACAATATATAAACAACGACAAAAAAATTGACAAAAAACTATCTGTATTTGTATATACACGTGTCTGAGCAACTATGAGTAATACAATAAAACGGAAATACATTGCTTTATTCATTGTGTTATTCATTCTGTATTCTTTGACCCATTTAGAACGATACAACTTTATAGATACCAGTCAAGTTAAGACATATCATCCATGCTATGGGTATTATTTTTAGATTTTTGTGTCTTTATTGAGGAGATAGAATAGTGGATAGATATGGAAATCAGACAGAGAGAGTGGGGGATGACATGCGGGAAGGGCGCCACAGGTCTGATTTGAACCCGGGGTGCGTGCTTCGAGGTCTAAGGGCACGCGCCCTAACCAATCGGCCACCGGCACCCCAACGCTATGGCTACTAGATGGATTCTGAATGTGGTTACGAATTGCTACGGTCAAGTGGTTAAACGCTGGTTTAACATGACGACCCTTTTATTCTTTTTTATTGAATTTCAAATACTGAATTTGTATAAATATTAAAGGCATAATATGCAACTATTAGAGTAGAAGTTGAACTCTAAGGCACCGGCCTCTGTCTCTTCAGAACACCACTTCCCCTCCTCCTCCCCCTACCCTCCCTTAGTGTTCTGACCAAGTGACGCCGTTTATACGACTGATCTCTGTTCAGATTAGCAGCCAAGTTTTGATTTGTTTCTTCTTTCTTTAAAGTATTTTATACCAAAAAAAACCCAGTCTTATCTCAGGTTTGGAAAGTCTGTTGACTCACCTTGCATTGTACTCTTGCGACAAAACCCCACCATGATGCCTCTACTTACGGCGTCTCTGAGTGGGCGAGGTGGTCCCTTTTCCCCCACTTGTTGGTAGGGCTAACAGTTGGACACGTGAATGAATCACGTTTGAGCCTCGGAGCCAAATATAGTTATTACAATTAAAATGGCTTATTTACAAGCATGCCAGTAAATGCACTGTTCTGATTACACACCCAGTTCTCCCCAAACAAACTAGTGGTTTCAGCTAAGCAACATTCTTATGACAATATCAAACAACAATGCAGTGCTAATAGAGAGTGTAAATGAGTCACAGCTAGGAAAATATGAGCAGTGTTTTTCCACCAATGTAATGTACCACTTTTATCTAACTAGTATCAGAGGGATAGTAGGAATTTTCCATTAGTAATTTCTAGGTATCAGAATCCTTATTGGTTGAAAAAAAAGTATCAGAACATTTCTACCTTGAAGTTAAGGGTATTTGTTTTGTAATCAGAAGCACACTGTCAAATGTGTCAATGCATTCAGAATGTTTACTGCACTTAACCTACATTAAATGAACGTAGTCCTCTCACTTAGGTTAAATCATATCTCATCTTGTGCCAAATTAGATTCTATCAACATGCACATTCTCTCTCTCTCACACACACACACACTCTACTCTTTATGTATCTCCTATCTGTCTACGCTGTCGACTCTCACCCTCTGAAGACAGACCGGGAGGAACGCCATCCATCAGGATCAGAATAAGACCTTAAACCTCCTTTCACTTCAGTCGGGCACTAATGAGGACACCTAATAACCTTCTGCTGGACCCCATCAGCGCCATTTAGCTTCACCCTCCATTATCTCTGGTAATTAGACTGAGTGCCAGCAAGCCCTGAGGACCAAAGGGGGGGTGAGAGGCCTCCTGATAAGCCAATCGGAGCGATGTTATGAGGATCAGTGAAATTTGACTTAGCAGAATAAAACCTCTGCTCTATATTTGGGACGTATGTATAAATAACTGGATTGGATAGAAAATTGAATACAATAAAGAGAGCTTTGGATTTTTGGAGGGAAGCTGTGCTGTGAATATTTCTTCTGTATTAAAGCCTTTTTTTTCTTTTTCAGCTCACAGTGAACATTCGTAGGCTGGAATTAAAACATGCTTATGCCAAAGACACAAAATCTCTTCCAGGATGCAATCCTCTCCAATCCCATCAAATTGGTACTTTTTCAAGCATCAGAAGAAGAAACGCTTTATGCATGAACACACTCAACGTGATGAGCCAATTAGCGTCAAGTTGTTCTACCAAAGGAAGGCTCTGGAGGTGCAGGTGTGTGCGTATCTACAGTATGAAGACCAATAAAGACAAATCACTGCACATGATCATTAGATCTGAGATAATGATAGCCTTATGTGAAGATGTGTCCCAGATGTGCTATTAAGATATGAACAAAGTCAGGGCCTGTGACCAGCAGTGAAAAAGAGAAGGATCACGTCACCCTTGAGAAGGCAACATGAATGAGCACAGATTCACACGTTCAGTCGATTCTATATCCCGTTCTGCCATATAGATACAATTTATATCTTCACACTATAACAACTGACAGTCCTGAAGAGGCCACTTTACTGAGAAGCTCTTGAAGGCATCATTCTCAAGTCAGCTGGCTCCCTTATTGGCTGCATGGTGTTCTGTTTCCATGTGAACAATCAGTTTGATTGACAGCTCCGAATGATGTCTTCAGTTAATCGCTCCAGTGGTTTGAAAAGGTCATAAACCACCCAATTATGTTGCCCCGCTTTATGCATAGATATTTTTTTGGGGGGGAATATTTAAAACGCCTCCGAGGCATATCAACTTAGTCAACCCCATATTTATTGAGAAGGAGTTTTTTTTTCAGGGAGGTGGGTCGGTGGGGGGTGGGCTGCTTGTGCCAGAAATAACTGATAAGCTGAATCCATTTTAGAGTCTCAGTCACACTCTGGAATGTCACAGCGCAATTGGAAAGTTGGAATTGGATTCAAGGTCAGGATTTGTGCTTTTATGACAGATTTGACGTGTTTCAACAACAAGTTAAGAAAGATGAATTGGAATAATGAGAGAGGAAGTTGAAACAAATTGAACAGAGATCTTTGAACAAAGCCATCAGCGCATTGTTTACAACCAATTTATCAGGAAAGCACAAAAAACAAGTTTGAAACACTTGTCTCTGTCGAAGCAGGAACAACACGTCTTTCTCTGAGCTGTGATTGATAAATGTCCTTCAAAATAAAATGTCCTTTGTCATCCTTCCAGAGTTGGTACCTCTGAGTGAAAAAGAAGAAGCTCTAAAATCCTGATCCTGCATAAAGAATATGTTGCACAATATAGTTGCAATTAAATAAATCAGGCAAAGTTCAATGTCTCAGACTGTAAATACAACAAAGAAATGTCCTTTCATGCTTTGGTTTCAAAGATGTAAAGAAAACATTCTGCAGCACGTTTTAAGAGGTTTTATTCGGACGACTGTTTAAAAATCAATTATCAGGCTTCTCTCTCGCTCTCTGTCCTCGTTCCATTAATCCCAGCTAGGTTACCTTCAGCTCAGGTGGAGGTTACCGCAACGTGCAGTTTCACACAGGTCATTTTCTTTTACCGATGCCTTTCACATGCTGACCTTCAGGGCTGAGAGATGAGGGGCTGCAGCCAATCCAGAGGAGGATTATGGGAAGATGTGACGCCACTACAAACTATCAACTTCAGGGGAAATGCGACAGAGATTGAAAGAGATGGGGTTGCAAGCTGGCGATGAATACAGAGGATCAAATGTTTATGATTCTTATGCACCATGCATGTTTGTCTGACATAGTAGTCATCATTTTGAAGCTCTAAGAATAAAGGGGAAAAAAAGGTTTTTATATCACAGCAGAATGCAAAGTACAGTGGGACGGATTGTTTTCAGTGTTGGGCAGACAGTCGGATGCTATGAAGAGCTCTGAAAGCAGCAGGTTTTCACACAGTGCTTCACACCACGTCTGATGTGTTACATTAACTATTCACACATGCGGAAATGAAGATTTCCTCGTTCAAAGTGACAGCTGAATTCACAGGAAGAGGTGGAAAAATGAAAGTGACCTAACAGTATCACTATGACACTTACAGAACACGGGCTTGAGCCGTAAAAAGTGGGTAACTACACACAAATCTGGACACAATACAACACATTAGTTTAACAAGTGTCAAATGGCTCCATCTGAATTTACATGGCAAATGATCAACTGTTAGTGTCGATGCAATGACTCTTGTCTCACCCTGGAGTTTCTTTCTGCTATAACAATCTGCTCACTGTACATTTATCAATCTGATACATGGCAACTTAATAAAGAAAAAAAGCAGCTGAGAAATAATTTAAATGATTTAAACGTACAAAATGTTGAATTGTGTAACAATGTTTAAATCTAAATTAATTAAAAAAGGACTCAACCCATTTTATATTCTTTGTTGAGTACTGTAATATTTCCAACAGTAATCAAGACCCAGAGAAATCCTTCATTTTATAGTTGTAACAGGACGTGTCTTGCCGTGGCAGCCGCCATGACAGACACGACATGTTTACCGTTGCTGTGGAAACACTGGATGTCACGTCAAAGACCGCTACATAAGGAAGCGGGAACTGCTACTGAAAGCTGCCGTACTGTTGCTGTATGTGCTGCTGTGATAAAAACTTAATGTAAATTAAACTTGGATACATCTTCAGTACACATATTGTCTTCCTCAGGTCTGTTCATCTTCACTACGGTCAACTCTGTGCTGAAAAAATAGTCCCCTAGATTCTTTGGTTCATGTTGCTTAAACTGATGTGCTACATCCCTACTTTACCACTGTAATCCACATTAAAACTGAACATTTCGACGGATGCTATTGTAGGAAAAGGTGAACACAACCACACAAATCACTGTGGCACCTGACTGCAGATATCTACCTTGTTCCTCTTTAAGTTTGTTGACTTTTCTATTAGCCCGTCTTAAAAATCTGCCATATAGTCCTAACCATGTTCTTTTTGAATGTCTTTTTGAAATGTGTTGATTCCCATGTCTTCTAATAGTTTAGTGTTCTTCTCCTTTCTTGTCTTTTTTGGGACAGTATCCCACCTCCACAATTCCCCTTCCTTCCTGTTTCACCAGCAATTGTCTTTGAGACAGAGAGTGGCCTACAAGTGCTGTTAAATATCTTAAAACAAGATTCTACGATTAATATCAAGTGGCGACATGCATCTCAAAGTTGATTCAGTTTGTCTTTTTGGGCCAAAGAAAATCTTTCCTTAGGTTTGGAAGACTGTTGGTACTCCTTGTGTTGTACTCTTTTTTGGACACAACTCTGTCATTATGCCCTGAGAAACAGCGTCCCTGAGTGGGTGGGGCTATCGGCAGAGGCACTGCTTGTCAACAGGCAAGGCAGGCAACTGCTTTGGGCCCCAGGCCACTTAGGGGCCCCCGAGGGCTGAAAAGGTTTAAACCACAGCAGTAGCTCAAAATGTGCACATTTTGCAATGACAGTAGGAAACCTCCGTAATGGGGCCCCACCTGAAAGCTCTCACTCTCATTGCCCTGCTTAGCATCTCATCTCTCGTTACTGTGAAAACCAAAGTTTGTCAATGTAAATCACTGAAGGAAAATGAATATGAATTATCTGTCTGGGAGTGACAAAAGAAAAAGGAAGAGCGTCAGGACACTGGTAGATATAAAAGTGGTTGGAGGGGCCCTCAATTAATTTTTCGCCTAGGGCCCCGACCGAATCTAGAATCGCCACTGGCTAATGGCTAGAGAGTGCGGTTTCTAGAGGTGGGAAAAAAAAATCGATTTATGTAAAAATTGAGATTCTTCTCTACTAAGATTTAAAATCGATTCATAACTTCCAAAAATCAATTTTGTTTGATTGGTTCTTTTTTTTTTTTTTTTTTTAGCTCTTTAAAAATAGAGCAACACGAAATTCAGCCAGTCTCACAGATGACTAGAGTTGATCTTGAAGTATGTACTAATTCATAAATAGACCTTGAATCCATGGATCAACGTATCCAGAATCATTTTGAATCGAAAATCGATTCTGAATCGAATCGTGACCCCAAGTATCGAAATCGAATCGAATCGTGAGACACCCAAAGATTCCCAGCCCTAGCGGTTACCTTGAAAAAGAACATGTTTGAAACATGTTTGAGCCTCTAAGTGACACATAAACAAGCTGAACAAAGTTATTACTCAACTATATATTTATATTATTTCCAGAAAGTCTTTAACTGTTTCAGATGATATCAGTCTGGATCAGTATTCTATCTGTTTTACGTTAGATCCAATAATTGACCAATTAGAAAGAAGTATTCAACACAGTTCTGGGATCATTTTAATAACATGAACGTTGCTCAGATTTAGCTGATTCGACTCTATTCTGCTGTTCAAAAGCGCTGTTCAATTCATGTTCGAGATTTGAACTGCAGTAGAATTTCCCATTTAAAGAAACAGAATTTAATTATTGCCATGTGGAAACCAAATACCACAATCAGAATTATATCCTTTATTTCTATTTGCTTCATCTCTCACAGAATGGATGAGTAATATTTTTGGGCTTCTGAAGTGGAAATTGAGCATTTAGCAGCTGTGCCAGAGGGAACAGAGCCCTGGTCATCTCTTCAGAAAGCTCGTTTCCCTCTGAGTAAGTGTACCATCAAATAGAGAGTATTTCCTGCCAGTGCCCATTGAATGAACGAGGCTAAAGCGATGACAGGGATATTACACCATCACGCCAACACTACATCATAGAAAAGTCTTAGCCTCAGGGTCATAAATTTGATTCTAATGATTTTGTCATATTGTTCAAACAATAACTTTCAAACCCAGTTTCTTTTTTTTCCGCCTCCTTTGATTTATGCTTTTAATTTTTTGATGGCAAGAAATAGTCCCGCACTCGCGCCATTATGATGTTGATGGGATGAAATATTGTCACAATTCATTTTCTTTTTCAGGTTTAATTAGTTTACTTTAAAACGCCATCTATCATAACTGCTGGGGATGAAATGTAGGGGGGAACTGAGAGCGGGGAGACTTGGCGAGTGGACTGTGTTTTACAGTTGACTTCCTGGGAAATGAACGTCTGTTGCATTATTCATGACGCTCGCCATAACTTTAATCTGATTCTTAATTCAAGACTTCCCTTCACCAGCTATATTTCATGTCACTCTTTCACAATTTCTTTGAAGCTGCCATCTCTGCAAATGTGTCCTCAGGTGGATTATCACTCCTGGTCTTGATAGCATCATATTGTATTTCAAATGAAAGCGCAATGCGTCTGAGATCAGATGAGCAGAGCTCTTAGTGTTCCAGCTTTTCATTAATCCAGGTGCAAATACTGAAGGTTCAGTCTGATACAAGTCACCAAGAAATAAATGAATACATCTAGATACCAACTCTTACATTTCCTCTACTCTACTTACCAGGGGTCTGGCAGGAAAAACTCTGGGTGAAGTCCGAGCGAAAAATTCTGCTGTTTGCGTTCACATATACAGCTCCTCCGGGAAATATCAGGAGTTTATCAGGAGATTTCTGCAAGTGTGAAAGCCCTAATAGACTGCTAAGACCTTCATACTGTCATTTAAACAAATGAGCTTGGAAATATTTCAAGATTCATTTCAACAAAGCGATGGACCTTACATGTGCTACACATATTTAGATGATACTTGTTATATAAGCATCTTATTGGTCTTTTGTAAAACTGCAAAGCTCCCTAAGAAGGGAATGTGGTTTCCTTATGAGAGATTTTAAATGATTCTATTATGCTAATACTGTCCACATTATGCACAGAGAGTCATGTTCTTCATGGATCTTATTAAATGTCATTATACTGAAGGGTTACTGAATAACATTAATTAGGCAGAAAGGCAGAGCTAATTGTGAGCGCTCTACTTTATATGATTGTTTTAATGCACTGTGGAAATGTATTTATTTATCTGGAGCCGGCAGAGTGAACAGATATGATTGGAAATAACTCAGTTTGCTCACAGCTCAGTATTCTTAGTAAAAAGCCCGAGGCCATGGCAATATTAGAAAAAGATCATGCAAATGACCCTTCTTACTTCCGCCTCTCTCTGTTCCTCCCTGCTGTCCTCTCTGCCGCTTCTTCACCTACACACACCAGCAGGAGCATATTATCATTTGCACACACACTTGCATGCAGAGTGTGGATTACTGGTGATGAATTCTCTCAGATCAGCCTCTCATTTTTATTTAATGCTATAACGTCAGAAAGGCTGCGGTAGAATAGCACATTGATAAGAACTAAAGATTGTGTAAAAATACAGATGAAACTTTTAAAAATGGAAGTTAAAAGGATACTTTGTGTTATTTACCAGAAAGAAACAACATTTCCTTGGAATAGTAAATCATTACATTGACGGGTTTGAGGCACCTACTGCTGCACGTCTTCTGAAGTCAGATCCTTACATGATCCTTTGCTGACATTAGACCTTTACGTCTAGCTGCTAACCGCTGCCGTACATCGTTTTAAAGGTTAACCCTAAATGCCAGAGGTCACAAGGTCAACTGTCAGATATGACCTTCGTCAGTTGTCCTGGCTGATTTTCTGTGGATGTCACCATGCTTTATATGCAAACTGTATAAATAGATACAAAAAAGAAGTGGTATGTATGACTTCACATGAGTACACAAATACAGGAATGTCTGTTTTAAATATTTATTTATGGGTGGCATATATAGCTCAGTAGGTACACTGTATGGAGGCTATTGGTCGTAGGTTTGAGTCCAGACCATCACCCTTCAATGCATGTATACCCCACTCTCTCTTCCCCACGTTTCCGGTCTACCTTCCCTTCTATTAATAAAAGCAAAAAGGCCCAAAAATAAATGACGTAGCATTAAATAACTTATTAATTCAGTAACTGTGGGGCTAGTATAGACGCTTGTACGATATTGGAAAAATATTTGATGTGCGATACATTTGCTCAATAATCCATTAACAATATGAGTGTGATAAAAAAAAAAATCATTTATCCATCTGTTTTCCCTCTTGTTTTATCTATTGTTTAAATACCTGTGTTTGCAACATGTTTTTATTCACTGCTATACTGGCTCCAATTAACCTGAGGGTAGCTGTTAGCTAGCCTCAGCTAAAAAGGTCAAATGTACTGTATGTATGCTGAGTGAGAAAGAAGATTTGCTTGTTCACATGAAATCATTTTTTGTCAATTATTGCAATAAAACCACATTTTTACGATGTGCTCTCGTACTTTATTGTGAATCCTTATATATCAATAACGATGAAACTGATTGTAGAGACCTTACAACAGGCTTTCCCAACCTCAGGGTCCTGGTCCTGGGAAGGAGCATCTACCCCCACAGGTTTATTTTTTTCCCTGTTTGTATTCATTGATCAATAAATAATATATGGTAAATCAAAATATATTGAACACAGGCCAATGCCAAAACAAGAAACGTGCAGAGTCTCTTTCTGTCATCCAATGTGCAGAAATGTCATCCCAGCCTTTCTTCCTCAGTCCACAATAATTAACACGAGATAAAGCCTAAATGTGGTCTAAAATGAATGTTTATTTACAACACAGGAGAACAACTATTTCATGATTGAAAACATTTACATTTGACCAAAAAGCTGGATGTGTTTTGGATATCTAAAGTTTTGTGAAGTCAAAGTGGGGTTGGGAACCACAGCCTTACAATGTCACATATTGTTCTCATTTTCAGATAAAACTTAGTGGAGAGAGAGAGAAAGAGGGAGAGAGAGAGAGAGAGAGAGAGAGAGAGAGAGAGAGATAGTATTTAAAAAAACAAACAAAAAAAGAAAAACAAGGTAGACCTGCACAGCTCTGTTAGTTAAATATTGAATCTTTGTTTATTATTTCATTGTACATACTTTTGTGTTTTATTTTGATTAATGCTTTAGCAATGTTTACGTATGTTTTCCATGCTAATAAAGCCCTTTGAATTGAAATTGAATTGAATTGAGAGAGAGAGGGGGAGAGGGAGAGGGAGAGAGAGAGAGAGAGAGAGAGAGGGGGAGAGAGAGAGAGAGAGAGAGAGAGAGAGAGAGAGAGAGAGAGAGAGAGAGAGAGAGAGAGAGAGAGAGAGAGAGAGAGAGAGAGTTTTATGGCCAACTTCTTGCTGTGCTGTTAAAATGTTGGTTAAGATAGTCAGGTTAGATCAAGCACACATTGACTAGACTCCATATGTATTCCTGCCTTTTCCTCATCAGGTGTTCTAAATCTTTTTCTTCACTGGGAAGGTACGGCTGATGAAACCAAAGGCAAGGGCAAGGATACTGTATGAACATCCTTCTGGGACTCAGAGCCAAAGTTGAAAGTTTGTAAGTATCACTAAACTGGTTTGATCATCTCATGGCTGTGTAGGCTGAACAGAATGAATAGGGGAGTCATTTCAGCTCAAACACCTGTTTAGACTCTGTTGTTTTCATGGGGTCATGTCCTGCTGTTGTAGGGATTTAATTATCAGCATTATGCGTCTGGACGCTGCTGCAAACCTCCACGCAGGTTGTCGAAACATAGCAATTATCATATCACAGCACACTGCATTATTTCGTTTAGTGAGAGCTCTACTCATGTCGGGGTAGTGTGTGTACAGGGGAAGGCAAACAGGGCGTGTACTTTTTTTCATGTTCATATTTCATAGGACAGATATTGTTTTGAATGATGGTATAAAAAAAACTGTAAAAAATTGTAGACTTCGTTCAGTTCCAAAGATGAATTTTAAGGCAGGTATACTTATAGCTTAGAGAGAGTCGGGGACGAGAGAGAGAGAGAGCAGAGAGAGACTGAGCACAGATGAACAGATGTTATCTGACAGGTGCAGTAGGCCCGGCTTGGTGTGTGGGCAGCAGATATGACAGGGATTTTGCATACACTGTGTGAGCTAATGCTGTGCACTTCACTACCTGTCAGGACTCTCACCTTATGGTCAGATACAGGAGTTTAGGATGGGGACGTACACTGTAAAAAAAGATACACAGTAACTACTCAATAAAATTGAGGCAACAGATTGCACGCAATATTATTAATTAAATCTAACTATGTTAAAAGTTGAGTTAATATAACTCAAATCAGACCCTTAAGAATTACCTGTTTAAATTGAGTAGATTCAAATAAAGCACAAAAATACATTAACCAAATTTAAACAAAAATATTAAGTAGATATCAATAAGAGAAATGTCTAAATTAGTAAAAGGTACTCACATAAATAATTAAATTCAATATATAAATGATATATAATTGAGTAATACTAATCTTTGTATTCAGTGCATTTTCCTTAATTAAATTAATTAAAATGTAAATATAATAATTTCTTGGGAATTACATACATGTTCGTGTTATGACCTACATTTTAGTGTGAGATTAAAATTAGTCGATCAGAAAATACAGAATAAATATTACTTAAGTAAGCTACAATGACATTTAATGCTTGACAAAAGTAACACTTTTTATCTGACTTTATTAAAGGTACAGCATTTCAAGCAGCCTTTAACATACAGAAGATGCTGCTGTTGAACCCTCTTTTTTTTTTGTAAAAACACAAGGGTCTATTGCAAAGTATTCCAGGAAACATTAGGATTTATGTAAACTGTTCTCACAACTTTCATTTCCAAATAAATAAAATGCCTGTCTCAAATGAGACTCCCAGAACACCTGTTGTGGTCCTGGTATAAACTAAAAGAAAAGTTTCCTGTCATAAAGAAAAATCTTGCTGAAGTGCATGTGCCGCAAGATAAAAAATAAATGAAATGTAGAAAAATAATTTTACAACAGATGACCACAACTGCAGAACTGACTATATAAGCTCACCTAAAATCCACCCAAAATAGTTCTTAATATAAGGAACATATTCGTCCTCCTACTCTTTGTGCAATTATCCATCTAGAGGACAACAAAAATACATCTGAGAAAATCAGCAATAACTCACATTAGTTCTTGTGAAGAACAACAAAAGTCCTTTGATAAGTAGTAAGTTAACATTTTTACCATGAACTGATCACAACAGCAATTTCACTTTCATTTTTGGTTATTACAATACAAACTTGGCACTTTCAAATGTGCTATTCTTAAGCTCTGTGGAGGCTGAACATTGAGCCACACAGAAGCATCAAGTTAAAGAAATATGTAAAAAAGTAAATCAAATGCTTTTAAGAAAATACAATTCAAGAGTATCATTTAAGGACACTGTGTGACTTGAAAACATTGTACCTGAGGTTGAGGAAACATCCTCTAGCAGTGCTAGTGCAATAACATGAAACAAAAAAAGTGCACTGGTACTCTATTTCAATAGTGTTTGTGGTTTAGAGTCCAGATCAGTACAAACCATTCTCAGGCTCTGCAGGAGCTGACTATTGTGTGGCACAACAGCGTGCACTGTGGACCCAGCCTTATTTCAAGCCAGAAGTTTGCTCTTTAAGGACTGGACTTTCTTTGACAGCTTTGACGCATCCAGTTTCATAAAAAGTTTTTGGAATACCTCAAAGGTGTACTTAAGCTGCCTGGGATAATCAAGGTTCAGTGTGTAGGTCAAGCCAAAGAGGAGACAGCAAGCTCTGGCTATGTCTCCAAGTCCTGTGATAACTTCCATGCCCTCAATGACGAGTCCAATTTCCTTTGAGTTGTCACTTGTGGAATGTCCAGTCTTTGTGATCACAGTGATCGCCACCACAAGCTGCCCAAGTTCCTCCAAGTCCTCTGTGTCCTGCAACATGGAAGGAGATACATACACTAAAACATGTAATGTGAAGACCAATTCACATGAAATAAATACTCTTTTCCTCATCTCAATAGATCTGTGCCAATAGTTTTTGCACCACTTGTAATGAGGCCTTGTGCACTGAAGCTGTACGGTGGGGCAAAAATCAAAAATATGTACAAAAAAATTGTGACAGCTGTGTCAATCTATCGACAGCATCATCTCATCAAGGAATATCAATACTTCAATTGGTTGAATGCAAATTAAGTTCACCTACATTGAAATCTGTGATCAGATGTTCCCCATTTTCTCCAAGGTATTCTATCAGGCACCGAAGGACAACCTCTCTGGTCCTCTCAACAGAAGAGTGTGAAGAATCCTGGCGAGAAATGTAACAACTAATAAGCCAATCATAAAAGAAAAAAAAAACACACTGGAGATCTTTCGCTGCATTTGAACACACCATTCTCTGCCATACATCACAACTCAGATTATGAGTGTCAGTAGACAGTAGAACGGATGAGCAGGGAAAATTATAGAAGCATCAATGCTGTAACACAGAGGGTTTTCTATGAAATTAATGTTGGTGCAAACTATCAGTGTAAAGGACAGGTGAGCAGGCTCTGAAAAGGCAGGCTGTGTTTACACCTCTGCCAAACAAAGAGCTAACATTTAGTGTCATGTGTACATGTAAGTGTAACTGTGCAGTCCTGCTGCTGACCAGTCATGTAGTGTCACAAGGTGGAGGTAGCCAGAGAGACAGAGGTCCGAGCAGAGCTGAAGGGCAGGTGTTTGCAGAGCAGTGCAGCATAAACACCACTAGGTGCAAACAATGATTACACTGAAATCAATGAAAATTCTATGATATTTTGTCCTGTCAATGGCCAAGTGGCCCACCAGGCCCGTACAATGACAGGGGAAACCTTAGTGCCAGCACCTAAAATACAAAGCACTCAAGAGATTAATGTAATAACCACAAAACTAAAAAAAGCTATCATGCTAAAATATTATCTGGATGCATAGTTTTACATTTTTTACTAGATTTTGTCTTCTTGAGTTGTAAAAAAAAAATAGTGCATATGAATCTCATAAATAAAGCTACCTTTAATTTTGAAAAGTTTTGTACCTCCATTAGTTCCATTATGATTTGCAGTCTTTGTCCAAGTGCTCCTCCTTTGGCACGAAAAAGCTTGAGCAACTTGGGAGTGTGAAGGTCCAACGCGGCCATAAAACTGGGCTCCAGAGGCACAGTAGTGATTCTCTGAAATTCTGCACTGATCTGAAAAGTCAACAAAAGAGAAAAAGGTATCACACCAAATCTTACACATTTCATACATTCACATACAATATTTTCTGCCGCTTCGACAGAGTACTACTTGAACAGTCTTCATATTTTAACTTCTTGTCCCTTAACAGCAATTACAAGAGTAAACTCACCTGGGAAGAACTAAACAGGGCAGGCCAACGGTCCTTCATGGCTCGAACACTTGGACATTGGTTGATCACTTCATGTCGCCTGAGGGCAAATGTTTTGCTCATTTTGTCATTGACCATCTTTTCATTATTCTTCTTCTTTAACTCAGTGATTAGTTCTTCTCTTGTTTTTTCCAAGCTGTGCTCATCTTCACTAGCAGGGTAGGGAGGGAGATAGTTGACCTCTGCTCTTCTTGCCTTTTTAACATTTTTTGCAGACTTCTTGTCATCAGGACATTTATGCTTCAGCGCATTGCATGTAACATCTGGAATCCCAAAGCCTCTTAGCTTTGTTCTGTAGTTACTCATTTTATATTTAATGCTAGTCTGCCATCCACTGAGACCCGAAGAGCTCCCTGGATCCTTCAGACATGGGTGTGCCTTGATAAGCGCTTCAGCGACAGAGAGAACTTGCAGGGATGATGGATAGGCACTGTATCTATAAATGGACTGAGCTAGCTTTTCAAGTATGTCAGACCTGATGTTTGGAATTGTCAGCAATGTGCCGTCTTTTTTGTAAAGTTCATTGGCTCTTTCAAGAACTATCTCTGTTTCAACAGAGAATTCTGGAATGATGAATTCAGTTGGCCATGGCTTTCTCTGTTGGTAGCGGTTTGGTGTTAAGATGATTGTGCTTGGGGTTGATGAATCAGACGAGTCAAGGGACTCCTGTGCAGTGGAGGTTGTGGAGGGAAGATCAAAGGATTGCTCTGAGGTGACACTTCCAGCGTAGCTTTCATTGTGTGACCCTGGATACAAATTAAGAACCACTGGTTCAATTGTCACGACCTTTACTGTTGCTTTGTGTGTAATTTGAGCAGTGGAGTGGAGAGTAAAATAGTCATCAAAATCTGGATCTAAATATTGCAGGCTGAAGTCCCCAGTGATGCTTAATTGCTGTTTGATGGCTAAATTCAGCTCCTCAGTCGTCTCCGGTATTCCAGACAGAAGAGTCAATTTCTCTATTCTGTGTCCAAAGATCACCCGGAGCACTGCTGAATCCATGTCCTGTGGCCTAGTGCGGAAAAAAAACAATCTTTAAAATTCTGAAATCCTGTGGTTATTCCACCATTATGCACCAAAATAGTTTGATCCTCTGAGAACAAGTGATTGGTGGGCAGCCGTCTTTGAAAACAGGCTTCAATGCAAATTTGACTGTGGACTTGTATTGGACTTCTTTAGTCTTAACCATCAATGTTGCATTTTACTCAACAAGGAAAACGGATTTGTAAAAAAAAAAATAAGTTAAATTTTTACATTGAATAAAATCAATAGATGTTTTTTTATCACAACTAAAAGGCAGAGAGAGAAAGAAGCCAGTTGAGCCTATGAAAAGTGTTCGCACATCTAAACTAAACTTCCACGAGTGAATTATGTTCTTAATGTAGTGGGTTAACCTCCTAATATTACTTTTTCCTGCATGTTTCATGTATAACAAAAGTATTGTTTTTAAACAACATTCACAAATTCACTTTGAATGACCTTATCAACGTATCTAAAAAGTAAGTAAGTAGCTCTAATTATTAAGTAGTTAATGCAGAGTTTTAAAAAAAAAGCAAGACATCTTCTTTGCATTAACAATAATAGAATGAACACAGAGGAAAACCTTAAACATGTAGCATAGCCTGCTAGCGACAGCACGGTGTCAGCAAGCAGCGAGTGAGGAAATACAGTAAAATTAGAGGGGATTAAATAAAGAGGAGCAATTTGTGCCAAAAAAAAATAATGCGTGAGATCTTGTCGGGATAACTGCTTGCACGAGTATCACAGACACAGTCACAGTCAATGCGTGATTTAGCAGCTCTGGGCTAACAGCTCTCGGCTGTGATACATTTTGTGTCTTTTAATGGAGCGTTGACGTTAGTTCACGAAACTCAAAGCTATCATGCTCGGCTGTGCTGAAAAATTACGGTTCAAGACACTGTCGTTGCATTGCCAATTTCTCCCCTCGCATTATTCAACACATTTTACCGTACCTTTAGCTGCTGAATGAGAAAAGTAGCTCCGCGCTCGCCATGTTGAACGTTTACATCCCTGCCCGCGCGAGCGATTCCTCTTTCCTCTTCAGTAACTTTCAAAATAAAGCTTGTGGTTTTCTCAGTGTAAATACTCGTGATATCTTTCTGATATCGTTGCGTAATACCATCACACTATCGCCTACATTAACATAACATGCACAATTTACCTTTCTGCCACTACTGTGTCTCTGTCTCTCTGTATTACTTTGCTTGCTAATTTCGTTTTGTAACGTAGCATACACCCACAAGTCGTCATTAACATTACAGTATAAAATAACTCAACTTACCTTAGTCAACCAAATTAAATTGATGAATTAAATGGAGGGTATGGGGCACCAGTCATCCGCACTTTCTATATGTCTTGTGACCAGATGATAGCCTGCTGAATTCAAAAGAAGAAAAAAGGCGCAAAATAACAGGAAGTGCTTGTCAGTTAAAAACTGACTAATTCTATTGAGTTGGATTCATTCAAAATTATCTTGATTTAGAATTACATGAACATAAAGATTATATTTAATGTAACCAAAATAAGCAGATACTATCTCAAACATTTTTGTATGAAAGTTACTTAAACAATTGCCACAAAATCAAGGACGCATTTATATTTAATACATTTTATCAGATATATTAAGTAAAATGTACATGACTACAGAATCATTTATTACAGTGTAGGAGGATTAGTCATGTCAGTGTTTCACAATGTAGATGTAGCATGTTCACGCCAATAAGAGCTCCTAAACCTGAGCTCCTTGGGCTGGTCTACAGGGTAAAAATGATAGATTCTATATATGCTTTTTACTCCCAGAATGCAGCTGCTGCATAAAGACATGTGTTAGCTTCAATCATTTCATGTAAGGAGGTGACTAATGTGATTAGAGTAGGGTTGTCATGATACCAGAATTTTTAAATTTCATACGTTTTTAGTTAAAAAAAACCTTATATGGATACCTGTTTCGTTACCATGGCAACAAAAGGTACAAGTACTATGCACCCAATTTTGGGTCACTTTTAAGGACAATTCAGGCAAACTGTCTAAATTGCACAAATATGTTGCCAATGTAGTTGTCCAATTTAGACACTACTCTCGCTCTCTTTTGCTCCTGGAAGCTCTGGGTTAACATTTGACTGAAGATCTGTAATTTTTTTAAAGATTTGTTTTTGTTTTGAATGCAATCAATCATTAAAATGACAGAGATTCTATCTAAGTATTAAACAATGTTGATTAGAGCTGCAATAATGACCTAAATACTCCATCAACTTAATCATTTTAAAGGATTGTTTTAATGATTTGCTGGTAATCAATAAATGATTTTTTATTCACATAGGGTCATATTCCAACAAAAGTTACAGCTCAAGACAGCTCTTCTCATAAAGAGCAAATCTAGACTAGAGACGTAATATTTATTGACCAATAATCACGTGGCAACAGAGGCAACGATGAACTTCCGATTAACCTTGTGCAAACCAGATTCTTTAGTGAAAAGCCACCCGATGCCACTGGATAGCAGGCTTTTTGTTTGTTTGTTTTTGGGAACATGTTTGCCTTTATTGGATATGACAGCTGAGGAGAGACAGGAAATGCTGGGAGCAGAGAGTGTTGGATGACATGCAGCAAAGGGTCGAGGTTGGAACCGAACCCACGGCTGCTGTGACGAGGATGAAAACCTCTGCACACTCGGCATAAAACATGACGGCTAGGACATCTGACACCTCCACAGGATGACAGGATGAAGGATTTGAGATAAGTTGTGACAAGCTATTTTCTCAACATTTGGACAGTCGTTTGTCTAAAACATTATGTGGAACTTTACTACACATACATTTTACTTTTATTCAGGCCTGATGTGACCATAATCATGAAGAGCTAATGTTTGGATGTGTCATCAGTATAATCACCATTCCCAGCTGAAGCCACATTTGATGCAGTTAAACCTACAGCACTCTGCCTCCATTAGCCTGTCAATAGAGCTGCTTTCTTCGCTTGTATGTGATGATTTGGTGTAATTATTAAAAATGGAACGATGACAGTCAGATTTGGCGTCTGTGTTTTTGTAGCACTTTGTGTGAGTGTTGTTGTCACTCTCCAGCAGTAGGTTATAAATATGCCAGGCAGCCAGGCAGGGCCCCTAGCAGGGGGTGATGACCAGCAGCAGCAGGGTCAAGGACAGAGGAGACCCATGGCACTAGACGCAGAAAATTAAATTAGGTAACCCACCTGGAATGTAGCTGTTGAGTGAAGTGTGTGCACACGCTTGTGTTTGTGTGACATCTTGTGTGTGTTTTATCTTTTGAGTGACCTGTGGGGAATGTGGGTGGATGGTTGTGGGTTTTGGTGGGTTGGTGGATGATGACAGAGAGAAGGTGTACAGTGTGATGTGCTTAAAGCAGGTGGGGTTGGGGGCGCTTAGGTGGGCTTAGCTGCTAATTCCAGATTAAAGCACGGTGAACTGTGGTAATGTGAGGCTAAAACCACAAACCCATGAAGGGACTCTGAGGGTGTAGAACAGTATGTGAAGATCAGAGAAATGGTTTTTCAAAGATAAATTCCAAAGACAAGCTCGCAACTGGACAGAAAGAGTTCATTCAAACAGCATTTAGTGGTGGGACAGAATATCGATAAGACAATAAGTCATTGTCCTGACTCGCATGATTCTGTTATTGATCACTACACACAAATATTGACATTGTAATTTTGTTAAATACTTTGCTCTTAATAGGGCTGCACGTTGGTGCAATGGTTAGCGTTGTTGCCTCACAGCGAGGAGGTTCCTGGTTTGAATCCCACCAATTAAATTTGCCCATTGGTGTGAATGTGAGTCTGGCTGGTTGTTTGTCTCTATGTCAGCCCTGTGATTGACTGGCCAACAGTCCAGGGTGTACCCCACCTCTCGCCCAATGACAGCTGGGATTGGCTCCAGCCCCCCGCGACCCTGAATGGGAAAAGCAGTATAAATAATGGATGGATGGATGGAGTGCTCTTAATAGATATCCTTCCATTTTTAAATGTTGAGTGTCAAACATCTGCTAACATTGGTTAGAAGTTGTTTCCCCCTGTAATCACAGCTCTCTTCAAGAGCCCATCAAGGTAACACATGTTAGGTTTAAGCAGTGGGCAACCCTGCTTTTAACTGGTTCATAAATTGTTCATGATTTCCTTTTCATATGATTAGCCCTTCTCTAACACAAACTATGTCATTTGATAATAATTGTCATTGAAATAGTGACAACTGTTTCATAGAAATAACTAACTACTTGTTTATTAGCGGGGACTTCACTCTTTACACATTCTTGATGAATTGCATGTTTCCCTGTGGACAAATTTCACATTTTCATATATTTCGCTGACCTGCTGAGCTCTGATTAATACACTCTCCAGGTTACACTAGCAATTAGCTGGATTTAATTAAGTGGAAGTGTACCAATTAAAGATTGGCTCCATTTTTACACGTAATTAGTTCCAACTTACCTAATGCTTTCCAGGAAATTTCTTAGGCAATTTTGAACCTGTAAAATAACTTGATGGGGTATAATTAAGGATGAAGGACAGCAGAATGAATGACCTGTAAGAAATACAAGTTTTTCTCTTTCCTTTCTGCCCTGAGGCCTTTATAACACACTTTATATGACTGGAAATCTTCTGTGCAGAATACTGTGTATCTGTTTTTTTTCTACTTCCACATTCTGACCAAAATTAAATCAAATAGTAGTAACATGTGATGACAGTATTAACCAAAGTGTAGGCGCAAATGTCAAGCACTGTTCCAGACAATAATCTATGTAACTCATATGTATGTATACATGTATCGTTGAAACCAGATATCCAACAGTCCTGTTTCCATGTCTCTGCCCCCTCACAAGCCCAGCACATAGCTCTGCAGTTAAATTGAGTCAGTGTGACCCTCCATGTTCAGTGAAATTGAACAAGCTTATTGTCATTGTATGAGCAGTGTGTTCTGCTGAGCGCTGCGTACTGTGGATTATGTGAGGGACTAAACATCATGACATCATGTTGACCAGGCTCCGTGCTGTGGTTAGCGCAGTGATGCTACACAAAACATTGCAGTGATTACACTGACTCAGCGTGTGCAGCTTAGCTACCGAAGGAGGCAAGAAACGAATGATAATCTGGAAAAGGTTTTTATTTTATTTCTTTTATTGTTACAGTTTGTTTAGCATAATGTCTATTAAGGGTGGGAAACGCAGGCTAACTCGTGATACAATATCATCATATCTGCCAATACAACCACAACTGTTTTCCTGGGTTTCTCCCGTATTTTAAGGCCATCTCCCGGCCACATCCAGCTTTGCATTTTAGCACATTAAACGTCCATATTCACAGACATACAAAAGTGAGATTGAATTGCACGTTGCTGAGAAGGTCATGTTTTCGGTGCTGTTCATTGATGTAGTTTCAGTCAAAGAAGTAAATTATTTTCCATCTGTACATGACAATAAAGTTATTTCTGATTTTCAGAAATGTATGTTTAATAAAATAACATAGGGACGTTATCGGCCAATATCATCCCTTATGACAGATAGCACCAATTCAAATGTTATCTGAAGACCCTTTACAAAAAGCAGGTAAAAGACCTTACTCATTGTTATTTTTTTATCTATTAATCTCTGAGGGAAATTCTGGTTTACACTCTGTTATTGAGAGACATGCTTCTCACACACATAGGCCCGATAGTGGTGAGATTTCAGAGTGGGGCTGCTACACACTGCTATGCAGGCAGCGCACCAGAGCATTTGGGGGTCGGTGCCTTGCTCAGGGGCATCTCGGCAGTACTCGGGAAGTGCCCTGGCACCTCTACAGCTACCAGAACAAATTCAGACCAACTCTGTTTTTTTTCTCATTGACGAGATTTTTTCACGTCTCTGGTAAAGATCAGACTTGTGCAGTTTGTAGGACATGTCCCAGTGATATTCAAAAGAAAGGAATACTTGCAACTCTTTCACTACATCAAATCTCATAGCTCATAAAAAAAACAGACAAGAATAATTACAGGGAAGGAAAAGAAAAACGCTCAAATCAGTAAAGTTGTTGTAAACTTCTGTGTAGGCCTGATTTGTCACAGTTTAAAAGTACATAAATGCACAGCTGCATGATGCTGCTTCAGCGGGGATAACAATGCTCAGACGGGATTCTTTTGGAAATATATACCCGGCATATACACTGTTTGCATTTTCAGATTTGCATATCACAGTAGATTGGACTAATGGCCTTGGCAGAGGTCTTGGCTCTTCTAGTGCCCCTCTAGTTTGCATAATGTAAACACAAACACACTATACAAATGAACTCTGGCAATTCATGCTACTTATTCTGCTTCTATATTGCTGAAGCCGGTGCTTGACGTCAACAAGGCTCTCAGTGATATCATCTGGCTGCGGTCCATGAGGGTGGATGACTTATAGTCGACTCTTCCTGTAAATAATACTCATTCCCTGAATTATAATAGTCTTATTGATTCTTCCCTTATTTCACTCCAGCCTGGCTTTATTAATCTACCCTGTTAGTTACCTCAGATGTGACAAAACTGAAAGTATGTGTGTAGTGTTCCTTTAATTGCTGGATAAATAGCAGACATCTCGTTATCTCGTTGAATATTGAGAATCCATACGTCACGTATAAACCTTGGTGATAAACTGATGCTTAACAAAACCCTTACTGAAACTGCATCCCTTATTCTGTGTTAACATTAGTCATTGGATGAAATTGATATGTTAGTGTAATTACAATGAGTAATGCTCACATGTTGAAGGCAGAGCGCTCCTTAGATGTTATTTCTCCCAAAACACCATTACAGCTGTTTAGTTTAAGAGTCATCTCTGACCCCACTGTCTCGACAATATCGATCAGACTTACATCACTGCGCTGTTTTTATTACACGGCTTTGATTTTTTTCTATTACAGTCATCTTTTAAAATTGCCAAATCAATGAACATGAATATGGTAATGTGGGGAACGTGGGCACAAGGAATGGATTGTTGTATCTGTGCACGACTCTTTCACTTGGATTGCATTTGCAAAACTTTGAAAGGAATTTGCCAAGAAAAAGATTGAAAAAATAGTGTCAGACTCTATAAGAGAAAGGAAAAACATTCTGTACCCCCACCACAGTGCTGTGGCACATATCACACTCACACCCGCATTTGAGATAAATGGACTACTGTGATTTTTTTTATTTAGGGGACATTAAAAAAGCCAGAAATCGCAGTTCATCTTGGAAGCCAGAGCGAGCATGGAAAGTCTCAACGAAGTGTTTAAACACATGTTCATGGCTGTGGCAGGCGGGGCTGACTGCGTGGGGTATAATCACAAACAGTCAAGTCTTAAAAAGAGCTCTAATCCTGTAAGGATTACACAGAAATAATCAGTTTATGTGCACCATTACTACAGAAAGAAATAAAATCACATAATGTGTGCTTTTTTTTCCTGCTTTATTTCGGGCCTAACAGCCTATAAGAATTTTAATCCCTTCCTCCAGATAATGGTGTTTTCACTTCATTTGTTTCTATCTTAGCCACTTAGAGCGATGCAACCCTTTAGTCTTCAAATAATGCCCATTAAGCATGCAGCATTTCCAATAAAGCAAGTGGAGAGAGTCTCCTGATGGAGATTGATGGTCTCACTAAACAGAACAGACCAGGAGACACGCGCAGAAAAGGAGATGAAGGTCTCTAAGAACAGCAAAAAGCAAATAACGTATTATCTTAATGTATTCACAAAACGGAGCTTGTTAATCAGTGGTGCGCAGACAAATTGATTGTTCAACCATTCATTCTCTACAGCCGCTTGGAGGTTCACAGGTGTCATGGAGCCGATCCAGCACGCGCTGGGCAAAAAGGCTGGGAAACATCGGGAACAGATTGGCAGTCCAGCACCTGGAAGAAACCCATGTGAAGACAGAAGAGAACATGCAAATGGCAACATGCGATTTGGACACACAGGATGGTCACATGTGAGGCAACTGTGGAAATCATTTAGCCACCTTGGAGCCTTAAAACTAACATGATAATCACATCCACAGGCAGCTTTTTAGCTATTCTAGTTTTCTTCTTTCACTGTTTCCCCTACCATTCATTTTGGGTGGACATGACCTTCCCCCCCCAAAAAAAAAAAAAAAAAAATTAGAGCCAAAAGTCATTATTTATCTTATTGTTTCCTCCCTTGATTCACAGAAAACTGAAATAATGTTGCTAATGGGGGTTGGAAACTTAAATCATTTGCTTGATCATATGAGAACCTGTGATACATTGCTTTAGAACATCTAGCTTCAGACAATCCAGAAATATATTAACTAAGCCACTGGTCATTGTCAGTTTGTGTCTGAGTTCAGATTGCTCAGCGTCTTTATAAGCGGCAAATCTCTCAAATTAACCAAGTTGGCGTGTCTGAATATCTGTTTCCACTAGTGCTGAAACAGACGATCTGATCTGTTGGGATCACACCAACAGTTTGGGTCGCATGTGAACCGCAGAACCATGAAAAATGTATCAACATGGTGTAAAAATAAATTCACTGTCCCTAAATCCCTGTGCAGAGAGACGAGAAAGCAGTGTTTAAGTAGCGCAATGGAGAACCACTGCACAAAAAAGAAGACAACTCAAGTTTTCAAATAATATATTTAAGCACGTTTTTCACACAGCAACTGGTCGTAAAGGGGTTGATATTACAGCGTGCACTGTTTGTATACATCATACACTTTGAATCAAATGATGCTGTCTCCTCTTACTCTCACTGTGTCTGTTTTTATCATGCAGATATTTTCTGCTGGTTGCGAGCAACAACAATCAGAAGCTTGTTCATCATGTTGTCCTGCAGCCTACTCTGTAGCTGTAATCTTAGCCAAACAAACTCTGTTATACAGCAGGCCTTAAAAACTGATGATACAGCCCCTAAACGCACTCTCCACGTTTATAACAGGCACAGGAGGAGGAGCAGTCTGTACACAGACACACACACGTCTGCTAAATGTTCATGTTACGAGTTCAACATAGTCAAAGTTCATGCGAGTCTGTACGATTTGTAGACTTACAGTACGCAAACTTGTTATTCACAGAGAGGTATCGATTTTGTGTTGGTCATCAAGATCAGCATCAAAACCATCCTAAATATCAACATTGTCATTATCAAACAAAAACCATCCTCATCATCACTGTCATCATCAATATCATTAAGTGCGTAGGTGTTCATGATAGAGCTGAGTCTTTAGCTTTTCCTTAATGGTGCAAAGGGACTCTGCAGATTGAATGGAGTTTGGAAGTTCGTTCCTACACCGGGTGCTGCAGTTTTAAATTTGATGTGAGCAGTAACTGGGAGCCGAGGAGGGAGATGAACAATGGAGTGATGCTCTTTTAGGTGCTACTGTGTTTTGGATCATCTGCAGGGGTTTGATAGTTCATGTAGGAAGATCTGACAGTAGGGAGTTCTTCCTTCATGCACTATCAAACTGTTTGCGAGTCTGAAGCAAATACAAAATTGATATGACTAAGATCTGTTCTGCCAGTCTGTTACTAAGCCTCAGAATCCTTTTCTTTGTCATAACGACAGAGTGACTTTAACATTGACCTGAGTGTGTAATGAACTACATCCACTTAAAATCAGCCTTCTAACAGAACAAGATTTTATTTTTTCTGCAAACAAATCTTCTGTGGCGCAGTCAGAGGGAAAGTACCTGTTGATCCCTCGCACCAGAGGTTGTATTTAAGGTCATCCATCCATCCAGACAGACATTCCCGTAGATGCAATAAAACTGTTGACCAAACATTCCAACGGAAGCTGACTGAGGTCAAACCCTGTCACTAAGTCTACAACAAAGAAAGAAGGAAAACACCCCAAAACCAACCTTCTCTTTACAGCAATTACTGTACAGTGAGGGGAAAAAGGAAGAAAGACTCAAACAGATTTAGAAACTCTCACACACATATGTAGCAAATGCACCCTGAATTACAGACATACACTCCCACCGCAGTGAGCCATCGACACTTCATCATCTTAGATTAGCAGGCTGGTCAAACATGCTGGAAACTCTCTGTAGTACGTCTGCTTTAAAGCAGCGCTCATGTATGTATATATGTGTGTGTGTGTGTGTGTGTGTGTGTGTGTGTGTGTGTGTGTGTGTGTGTGTGTGTGTGATCTACTGTAGCTTCCCCCAATCTTCAATGTCATTCAGAGGGAAAAGTGATGTGTCTATATGTGGATAATAAGCTCCTTTGGGGGAGAACTCTCTCCCTCTGCAGACCACAGACTAGTCTTTTACTTCAGATGATACACTTCATCCAGGGAACTCTTTTCCCCCCCCTCCTTTCCTGATCTCAATTATATTCCCCTCGTATTCTTCTGTGTCTTTATATTTGCTGTCTCAGTTGCCATGGCAGTAATGTGGGTCCTATTAGAACAATCTCATACGATGGAGCCCTACTTTCCATGTCGTCGTAAAAAGCTTTCAGAGCCTGTATCAAGCTTTACTCTGAGCGTGACACAACCCTCCCACCCACTGAAAAACGAGTCCCTGGCATTAAAACCATATACGGCCTCCTGCTGTTTAAAAAATATGTCTTTGATTCCGTCTATGTCCTGCTCGCTCGCACCACTTCAACTGCTTTCAGGCTGCTTCTCCTAAAGCCCTGCTACGTACCGCTAATTAAAGTTTTTTTTTTTTTTTTTTTTCAAGGGCATACCACTCAAGCCCCTCAACAGGCTTCCAGCCCCCTACTCAAGCAAGTCACACAAACAGGCAGACAAACACAAATGCATTCACAATTGAACCCTCGCTCTCTCTCTCTCTGTTTTCTGGACATTTCATGTTTTCTTTTTCTATAATTGTAAAGATCTCCTGGGGCCCTGCTTCGCTTTGCTCTGCACAATGCCAGTAGCTCATCTCAAGGTCACAGAGAGATTTGTTTGTTGTTGTTGTTGTTGTTGTTGTGGATTCACTCCCAGTGTCATCATTTTCAAATCCAATAAATACCAAAAAAAGAAAAGGGGTTATCGTGAAAATAAAGATTTTCTTTCTCAAAGAAGTAACATGCTTCATGATGCTATGATTCATCTATTGTTTTTTAAACCGAAAGAAAAATGTGTGGAATTTAACAAAAAAAGAAGAAGCATGTTTTCTCTTCCCTTTCTAAGAAAGAGGCCACACAATCCCCAGTTCGGAGCAAAATGGTGTTTGCTGGCTTTTCTAGGACATTCACCTGGCTGTGCGCTCGGGGCCACACAGTCACACACATCAGTATTACCGCCGCTTTATTTGCTTTTTATAGGGTCGGGAAGAACGAGATGGGATTTTGCAATCACATCACTGTGCTGAATACATCACCACAGAATGAGAGCACCACCAAGCAGGGGAAAAGACTTACTTTTGGATTTTTTTCTCTCTCTCTCAGTAGATGTCCTCATTTATGAGTTGGAACTTCTTATTTTCTTGATTCTGCAGCTTGTGGAGCAAAATGTATGGATTTTTTTTTCTCCTTCCCCCAGACCCTTTTCTGTTATTGGGATAGTGTGTCTTCAGCTGATCAATGGAAATATGCCAATAGGATTTATTGACAATGCATTTACTGTATGGTCTGTGTGAGATAAGGCGGTTATCGTGGTTTGTCGGCTGTCTGATGTATAATCCCTGTCATGTGGTTGGAAAATCATTAATTGTGCTGTAGGGCAAAAGATAACTACACCCACATTACTCTGGGCACTGACACATTCGCCCTCACATACTTCAATCACAGAATATTTGGTGTTTCACATCCTGATTCCTAATACCACAATGACACAGATAAGTTATCATCGCTGCAGTTGCACATGATTGATCGCAGATTTTTTTTTCACCCCTTATCAGCCTTTCTTTGACAGAATTTCTCCAAATCTTAAAATTGATCATAGACGGGCTTATTTCTAACTTTTTTATACTCACAGGGGGAGCATTGTGCGTCGCAAACCAAACGAGGTGGTACACATTAGTCATCGAAACAAAGGCTGACGACCTCGGTGTTAACTGATGTGGTCTGCTGGACTAGTTTGTATGATCACTTTTCATTATTCCTCCCCGGCAAGATCTGTAAGAGATTAGAAATAAATTACCTCCATTCATCACACATCTATGAGGCGCTGCGTGAAATAAATCAGACGCTGTGTGTGTGGTGGATTAGCATGGGTGTGGTGGAATTGCACTTCTATCACTTGGCTTGCATAAACATTAATTAACACACCCAGTAGCAACTGGAAGAAAAAAAAAACATGCTGCTGGTTGTGCTCTTTGTAAAAGCCTCTTACTTGCTGTAAGACTCAATGTGAAGGAGGATATAACTTTCAAATCGAGTTTAGGAAATTCCTTTCTGATTTTACTCCGTTTTGGAAATAAACCTTGAAACTGCCACACTACCATGATAAAATCGAATGCTCCCAAAAGCCTTTTCTCTCAAAGGACTACGACAATTGGATACCACTGTCACAGTAAAATACTGCATTGATTTCTTGGTGTATTTCATACTCTCACTTTCCCGTTTTTTCCTCAAACACTGGTGTTTTGGCGAGGCTTGTGTCCACAGCTGCAGTACCCTGAGCCAGGCCATGCTAGCAGGCTAACATGGAAAGGAGCTCAATGATCACTTATTGTCTGTCCTGCCGACTTTAACAAGAGACCATGTCTGCTAACTCTGCTCGGCGTTAATACAGAGGAGTAAAGTCAAACAGCAGAGCTTTATATTAACTCAAAATCTCTAATTACTATGTGAATGCATGTGTGTTACAATGTATAATGCATTAACACAGACAGAGAAACTGACATGTACAACTCCAGAAAAAAATAGACTACTGAAAACATGTATTTCCCTGGTTCTAGATTTTATTTTGTTTGTGCTCAAATACAATGAACATTTTTAGTTTGATAGTAAACAACATTTCTCCCATCTACTCAACACTAATGTTTTAATATACAAAGAGGTTAGATATCAATATTTGGGATAATAGTTTTAAAGAACCCTCTACATGAACCAAAAATCAACCTCTCTACATGTATGGAAGCCATTGTATTTCAGTGGATGTTGAACACAGGAACAACTTGATGAGGACCTGATTCAGTGATCACTTGAAAAAGCCGTTTCTATATGCACTCCTGAAAATATTTCGAACATTTCCAGCAGACTGCCCCTGATACCTTGGTGAGTTGGTCCCTTATAACGGGAGCCAATCCCCGTCAAATGGGATTAGGCTAGACATGATGTAAAAAGAACAACTTGAAAAAGTGGCGTACAAGGCAACAGAGTCCACTATGCGATGCTATAATGAGAATGTTTGCCTTCAAATCAACGTGTAGTTTGACACAATCACAATATCAAAGATCAAATATCACAGAAGAGGGGAGAGGAACATGCCAGCGAAAAAGGAAAACAAGAATCACACAGGTCGTGTGCATACAGTCTATATGCTTGTGTTCTGGTCAAAGGCTATAAAAGGTCATCATCCCCTCCTGCTCACTCATAGTGAGTTTTCCTGAATATTTCCTGCTGCGTTCTCACATCAGCTCACCTCAACCCTCAAACTGGGGGGCGGGCAGGAAAACTCTGGAGGTAAAGTCGGAGTTAAAATGTTTGCATGCGTTCAAGCTTCGAGGAGTTTTTTTCAAGTATGAAAGCACCTTAACGAAGTCGAGCTGCTTGACTTTAAGCAACAACAGCGATTTGAAAGAATGTTGGAGAGAATGAAAGCTGTTCTTAAAAATCAGGTTATTTCATTCAAGTCACTTCCCACATATAAAATACCTAAATGAGAATATTTTACTTTGAAGTTGCGAATTTGTGAGAAATGACTGTTTGTTTGAAACACAAACCTCTAAATAGTAGAAGCAGAGAGAAACAGATGTTTACAGTGGTCTCTTCATTCTAATCTTAATTATTTAAATAGACAAATAGCAGCATATAATAAAGAAAAAAAAAATCAACAATTTTCTATAATCTAATTGTTTAAATTGAATGTCAAAAGAGTAGTCAAAGAAATCGAATCCCTTAAAAACAAATCCATCCAAATCAATCGACAGGGGAAAACAGGGAGTTTTGCTGATGTTTATGTAAAAAGTTATTGGCCTTTTCAAAACTGCAATCCCCTGTGCTCTTCTGAAGAGCACTGAGTATTTCCTCGTACTGGATCCTGTTACCGACCTTTAAATTGTGCACTTAAAGTGTCTCCTGTAACTAGCGCCCTGTTTCCATTATGGTGAACCCTGAGCTGCGAGCCTGTGTGCAGAAGGCCACAGGTGAAGCCAATTTATCCTCGACATATCATGTGTGCAGTTAAAAACAGTCCCATTAGGTTAATGAATACCATATTTCATCAATTAGTCATCCCCCTGTATGCGGTGTGTTAAAGAAGTACAATGGAACGGGGAAGTTGCTCCACACACACCACAGGAAGCAATCATGCTTGTGAGGGGGAAAGTTATAGAAAGTCTCATATTTTCACACCAACCGTAGCAGCGGGGGGGTTTAAGGTTCTTTAAGCACATGCGTCTCCTTTGTTGTGTAATGTGTGTGAGTAAGTGCTCATTAGATAATGCGGCCCAGTGGTTCAGGGCTGGTGTAATTGGCTGTTGGGCAATCTGCCCCTCCTCTTTGTGAGCATTAATTTAATCACTGTTCTAGTGTAAGCCTACACCAACCTTAATGGTTAAAGTAATTGTGTCAGTGTGCTCTCCCGCAGACATTATCCATCCAAAGTCTGTCCTTTCACTGAAATTCCACCTTGAGATACAGTTAGTCAAGGCCATTGAACTGGAGCAAACACTTGTGGCTAATGGGAAATTATTCGAGCAATTACCACAGAGGTCGCTGGGAAAATGATAATGTGAATGTGAGCTTGAATAAAAACAAAAACATGATAATTACATTACTTTGAAGCTTAAAAGAAACTTGTCGGATGGTAATCAGACCTGACTAAGTGCATAGTTTAAATCAGAGGAATAAAAGCATGGAAATCTGGTTCATAGTTAAGAAGTACAGAGCAACAGCTGAATCAAGTTGGACTCAGTGTAAAGCTGGAGCTTTGCAGTGTTTATCACCGTGTGTTTAACCCAAAGCCCCTCCTCTGTTTGCCCTGCCGTCCTTCAGAGCGTCACAGACCACTGGCAAGGAACTAAATAATAACATTTCACAGTTTCACTATGGGGCGCCGTCTAAGGCCTGTAGCACTGTCACATGATATCACTCTCACCGAGCAGAGTTGTTGTGCACCTTAAGAGTGTGTGTCCATGTCTGAGTGTGTGCGCCTTGTGTATGTGGGATTGCATTCTGTGTGCGCTTGAATGCCAGAGTGCGATATTACGATGACTGAGAGGCTATAACCTTCATCAGGTCCGTAAAAGGTAAAACATGTGTTCCAGGGGAAGCTAATGTTCCAGTCAGATTTACAGAGGGAAATGACATATCCTCTTTCTGACAAGGAGTGCTAAAAAGTGAAATGGGGATAGATGCAGAGACAAAACACAACTCTGGGGTACCAAAGCTTGAGTCATAAACCTGAGGCTGGAGGCTGGGGCTGGAGAGAGGAATCTGGAGCCATATAACACTGCACCTAATAAAATAGAAGGAAAATGGATTTTAGATAACATTATATAATGTGGTCATATATTTAGAAGCAACGCCAGTTCCACTTTTGAAACATTTACATAGAAAACCAACTTTTTCTTCTGAGCAAACTAGCACTATTTGGTGAATTTCCAAGTCAAAAATGTTGTAATTATTTTAAATGTTCCCTGCTCCACCATTAGCTTGGTTTATTATCATTAAAAAATGTGCAAAAGATTCATTGCCTCTAATTTGGCAGCAAACACAGTCTAAGTGGTCATTGGCCAAAGCTGTACCAATTACTTCACTACTGCATTTCAATAAAGTGTCCATTGTCCCTACAACAATACAGTGGTTCATGGATAAACATGATGCTTATTCCTTGTTCAGTTTATCAAGATTGGCAAACATGATCCTATACTGTTTGCCTGTTCAACCTCTGCCTTTTTTGCCCGTAGTGCATGCTTACCTGCCCCGAAACTTCACGGAGTAAAACATTTTTCCTGTCAAAGTTGTCCTTCCCCTAAACCAGTCAGTAGTTATTTCACAGCGCCTGAAAGATTGAGATGCTTGGTGTATTCATTGTGAGCCCAATCACATGTCCGTCTGAAATGGCCGCTGAGTGCCAGTGACGGATGCCTTTCAACAGACGGGGGGGATTTCCAGCAGCTCGAGGTGGAATAGTCCCTGGGTGGGGGGAAGCGGAGGGGATGGATGAGGCGAAGGAAAAGGGCAGGAAGAGGGGAGCGGAGCCCAGAACGGCCCTGTTGCTCAACGACCATTGGGAATCTGGTCTGGACTGTTGCTCTCAACACATCCATCTTGACCCGAGGCAGGCAAAGAGATTGGTTTCCTTTAACAGTGCTCTAATGTCAAAACATAGTGAGGCGCGGAACAGGAACACCACCCATAAATGTCTTTGATTCCATAAACTGGTATTTCAGCAGACCAAATTGATTATCGCTCCGCTGACAGGCAGACGCGCTGATATTGATCATCCAAAGTGTTCCCTTTTCATGTGGGATGACCAAATGTGTCCAAAAACAACTGAACAGATTCAGCTTAAGTGTTTTCTGATGACCGGTAGATTTAGGGAAATATACAGACAATGTTGCTACAACTCAAACTGTCCACCATCATGTCCAAAATCTCCCACAAGAATGCAAACCACAGCAGTTTGAACGACAGCCAAGATGGGCTGCAAGCTGGGAAACAGGCTGAGACAAGTTCACATCGGTTCAATCCATAGATTAGAAACAGCAAACAACTTTCAATGAGAACCAATGAAGTTGTATTGCCAACACATTGTTTCATTTTATCTAAATACTTGAATGTGTGTGTTTAAATGGGCATATGCATATCTGTATCTGGAAACACTTGGACTTGGCAGGGCCTATTGTCAGACAATGGCCTACAGTTATAACTCTAATTGTGTGGAATGAACACTACAGATGCAAGAAGTGTATAAATCCCTGTAATAGAGTCTGTACTGAGCAAGTTGACACCTCAGTTAGAGCTAGAGTTTGTAATGTCCATACCACATCATTTACAAATGATTCTGTTTGATTATAGATTGATTGCTTAATTTCATTCCTCTCTTTACATTTTGTGCATCATGGTACAAACATATTCAAATGCAGTCACTTCTTCTTTTTGTTTTTAATGACTTATTACACAAAATGCTGTAAGCTACTGGTTTTCTTTATAGCAGTCGAATAGCATCATCCTGTACGAGAATTGAGACTTCTCTTTTCCCCTCCGTCCTTTTCTGATTTTTTTTCCATAAATTGTCAAGGAGACCTGGAAGAAAAGCAGCCTCAAGGCCTGGAAATGAGTGTATTTTTACTGGCTCAGACACTGTCCAGAAGATATTAGCCGTGTAGGAAATGTGCTGAATATTACAGGCCCCACAATCTGGGGCCAAGAAAGACAGTTGGTGCAAACCCCAGACTGCCGTGCTGCTGCTATCTCTCAAAATGTCAAAGCTTTGGTCTCTAAGTCTGCTCTGTTCTGCTGCGGCTCCAGGTTGGACCAGGAAGGAAGGCGGGCAGGCGAGCTGACTGGCTGGCTGTCCAGCTCGCTGAGTCATAGTGGTAATTAAATGTGACTGAGGACTGTAAGGTCAACTCTGATACTAAGCCGAGGGTTTAGGCTCAGGCACACACTGTTACCCATTCCATTTATTTGCACTTTTTATATATAAAAGATCGGGCTTATTAAGACCCAATTTTTCCCATTTAAATGCTAAAACAGTAACTTTTGTTGGGTAATATCAACATATGTGTGTATGTGCGCCCATGCCTACATGTACACCTCAAATTAAAAGTAATTCCAGATGTGAAATAACATTAGCTTGCCACAAACATGTGAAAGCTCTAACGCAAATAAATCCAGAGTCAAGATATTTATGATCCCCTAAATGGGATTATTTTGAAGTAATCCATTTTCATGACGAATAAAACAGAGCCAGGCATTAATCACCAGACTCGCAAGCTCTTAGCTGCACATTCCTCACATGCTGTGCAAATGAGCCCTAAAATGTGCATGACTGGTATTCTAACGGTTACATGTAGTTTCCTGATCTGCAGCGTCATAGACTGTGGCTAATGATCCAACGGGGAGAGTCAGATGAAGGCAATTTGTAGCATCTCGTTATGCCCCTCATTCATTATAATCGCTCAGCTAATTTATACTTTATGGCGATTTTTTTTCACACAGGAGGAGGAGACATTAAAGTTGTGGTCCTGCAGTGTTGTTGACAAGGCCTATCTAACCGCTTACCACAACCACAACAGCTATGAAGTGGTGGAGGGGATGAATCCCCCTATGAAGGAGGGGAAGAAAAATGTAACTCATATGAACAGCCATATTAAAATCATACAGCTTGGTCTTGTAAGGTCAAGTAAGAGAACATTATAACTCTTAAACTTGTCTCCTTGTAATCCCTGACAGAGGGAGAGAAATAACATTAAGTTCTTTTGGCATCATGCGGTGTGCTGAAATATTAACATCTAACATCCACGCCTCCTGTGATTGGTCTATGAATACTCAGAAACTCTGGGGACTGGGGTGGGTTCAAAGTTCTCCTCCATTCATGCCAAAGAAATTAAAAGTCAGGCCAGGAAGTTTGCGGTGAAATCCAAATCCCACACTCCAATCCTGGATCCGCTAACTTCATGAGATAGCTTTAGCATGATGTAAATGATAAATGTTGCGTCGTGCGAGGAAAATATCTCGTAACATCAACAGTGATAATTTTGGTTTCTCTCTAAATACAATATATGATTTCTTAATGGTATGAGTGCTGCACAGTAATAACTCAGGAACTCTTTGTTTGACTTCATATCAAGGCTGATGCAACAGAAAAAGAACCTTTGAACATGTTTTATTCTTCATTATTTATGTAAGATACGGTTGTTTCTCTCAATGGCAGTGGCCCTTAACTTGGCAGGTAAGTATCATATATTTGCCAAGCTACCCACCAACAGCAGTATTTGATTTTGTCAAATGAACAGATTAACTACATACAAGTACGAGATAATGTAGCCTTAATAGTCCTAAGGCTACTAAGCTAGCACCAATCACCAAAAACATTATAACAACCGACAGTTAAGTGAATAACATTCATTATGTCTTTACAATGGCGCGTTTCAATTGGTTGGATGTGTTAGGCATCAAGTATAGTTTTTGCCGTCAAAGTTGTTGTGTTGGAAGCATTAGAAAATGGGAAAAGGTAGACGTGAGAGACATTGACATGGTTCAAAACATGATGGCCGAAAGACTGGGTCACAGCACTGCAGCTCTTGTGGGGTGTTCCTGGTTCGCAGTGGTCAGTACCTACTGTAACAAAAGTGGTCCAAAAAACTAAAACTGATGAACCCTTGACAGATTCTTGGGTTGATGCTGAGAGCAGCGAAAGCTAGGCCTGAGTTATCAGCTAACAGAAGCGAATGCGCCTCGTTACAGAGCACAGAGCAATAGAAAGAGATGGTGACAACTTAATTTTGCCTCCAAATTCTCAGGAGCTCAGTCCAACTGAGCATTTTGGGTTTTGCTGGAAAAACAAGTCGGATTCATGGAGATCCAACCTCACATGGTTTAGGACCTAAAGGATCTGCTGCTGGGTGCCAGGCACCACAGAAAACCGTCAGAGGTCTGAAAGAGTCCATGTCTTATCAGGTCAGACCCATAACTACTCAAATACGTGACCTGACGAGAGGGGGGCCCTAGACAATATCAGGCAGTTGGCCATAAATTGGTATGGCAGATTGGTGTATCTCAATATTAAACTGAGCCCTTCCATTGATGTTGGATTGACACCAGGTGAACCGGAACCTATGAATCAGCATTGCACCCAATTAAGGTTTTATGTCTTGTAACTCCAAACAATGATGTTTCAAGGTTTTTTTTAAGACTGCTTTATTCCATACTGTGTTACGGCTTGTGTTTAATTCATCTCTTGTCTTCTTCAATTTGGTCAACTTCCCTTTCATACAGCGGTTTGTGTCTAAATTAAACATGCCCTGGTTTTGCTGTGCTGTTTTTCTTATATCTTGTATTTCAAGGGCTTTCCTTAATAGTCAAAGTAAAAGTGTGACGTTAATGTACTGGACTGTTAGGATGATGTTGTCCTCAAGAGTCTGTGATCAAAAATGGGTTCGTAGAATCACTCTGCTTTATAGTTTAGTGGTGTTCTATAGAGAAAAAGTAGACACGATTCTAAATGGAGTATTTAAAAAAGCAGTGAAATAAACATTGTACATGTACACACATTAACCCATTTGATCCTGCTTGTCAATACATCTTTTAATCCGATGACATCTCCAAGAGATTCCACCAGTCGAATAAGTGAAACCTTTGAGACCAGAGGCGGTAAAAAAAAGTCGCTGATTTATGGACTGAAAATAAAAAAACGATTGAATGATTAAAGAGCTTTTTTCCCAATTGTGTAATATCCAACATGTCATGTCAGATCGTCAGGCGGAATAAGGCTCAGCGATCGCCTTTCTGCTACAGAGAGAACATGTTCTTGGCCTCTTTCTGTGTAGCAGCTCTCCTCTTAATGTTCTCTAAATGCTTCAAAGATATGAGATTAGACAGCTGCATGTCAGGCTCATTGTCCTTCGTTAACAAGTCTAATTTGTGCCTCATTCCGTCTTCCAGCTCTTCCAAGATCTCAGACAATCACTCTGGCCCCCACTGGGGTTGGAAGAATCATCACGCTGGCATCCATATTTGCACCATCTGTGATGGAGAGAGCTGTGTTCTTGTGGATCAATCACACACAAACACACATTCACACAGGCACGAACACACCCATACAAACACTTAATGCTAACATATACCAAGAAAGGGAAACAGTAATCTTGTTTTTTCTCTTTCTAACACAGACTCAAAAGCTTGGCAACAAATACTCTCCTCCTTTCAGTCACAGTACACACACACACACACACACACACACGCACACACCTTTATCCCCATGTTGTAGTTGGTTTAATCCCCATTTTATCTAATCCCAGAATCCCTTAACTAATTTGGGCTAAAAACCACAACAAATGAGATGATACCATTTTCTGATGAGCTTAAGTGAGTGATTTGCTGTACCAGCTCCGACTGCAGATTGTGAAAAACAGGCAGAAGATCAATCATGGTAACTGCAGCCTGCTCAGACACCTCTCTTTACATTAGTGGTGTAACCTCTTGGGTTAATACTGACTTATAGCTATGGTACAATACCACCTCATACATCTTCCTACCTAAAACTCCCTTAAGGCTCTTTTTGGAAAAGATTGTAACACCTTGGGAAGGATCCATTAGTGGGAGGACTTGTCTTTTCCTCCCACTGAATTTACAGCAAAAAAAAAAACTAAACGATGACTGTATGTTATCAGTTGACTCCTTTGCATTCCAGTCAGAATGAGCGAAATGGTCCATTGGTAGTAAAAGAGCTGCATCAGAGGACATATTTAAATGTAACTGTAGTTATTCCAATTAAACAGACTGAATAGATGACCACTATTTGGATGGTTGGTCCCAGTCACCGGCTATTTCTCATTTTGATTCGCTCCCGCTAGGCCCTACTGTGCACTTGTTTTCAGAGTTTGCCTCCAAGAAAGATTAAAAGCCATGAATCTAACATGGCTTACTGAATGAAGCCATAATGCAGGAGCAGATTTCACTGTGTTAGGACTATCTCTAGCTGGGCTCTGAAGTACAAGCTGGCATTGAGCTGAGTTTGTCTACAGCTGCCTGGTTCTGCCTGTCTTTGTTTGGGCTTCTGTGTGTTTCCCAGGCTGTTGGATTTGGTCTGTTCTCTTAGCAGGATGTTGACCATTGCTGCCAACCTGTGTGAGTGAATCCCACCACATGTGTTGTATGCCACACCACAAGGAAAGCAAACAAAGCCTAAAGCTTAACAAAAGGACACCATCACGCAGCAACCTCAAACCCACATCTAAACACAATCTGCTCCTGGTTCCATTTGTGAAGTCTCTTAGAGATTGTCATTTTGGCAGGCATTGGAGCAGTTAACTTTCTCCTTTTTTGAATGATTTCCTTTCCGTGTACGGCAGTGCTTCTTCAGTAGCCATTTCTGCACCTCATGCTGCGCAGGCCTCTAGCTTGAGCGCTGTTTTAAAGCTGCTCTGGGATGCCGCAACTTCAATTCTCTGCCTTCTCATACAGCTATCAGCGAAGAAGAGTCTCGGTGGATGTTTGGGAGATGCGCTCATGAAGGCTGAGACAGATATTAAAGAGGGAATTCAACAAGCTCCTCTCTGCTGTTATTCCACTGGATGAATGACTTGTTTAGATCTAGCTGTCTGCATCTCAGCCAGTTTCAATGTGTCTGAGACAGTCTGATAACAACCGACAAATTCACATCTGCATGTGAGCGTGTGTCATCTGCTGTATGTATTTCTCTGTGTGGTCTATCTCCATCTGATAGACAGCATCCTGAGGGAGACAGTAACAAGTCATCCACCTGAATATTCGTCCAGGGACGCAGTGTGTGCGGTGTGTGATAAAACTCTTCAGAAACAGGGGAGCATGGGATACTGAGGGCACCACCAAAGGCACGAAGATCGCAATCACAGAGAACAAGCAGCCGAGGCGAAGGGAGAGAAGGGCCTCTCGAGACAAGAGGTGGAGAGGAGTAGACCTGCGTTTTATATGCAGGAGTGGCAGCAGACAAACAGCGAGCCAGACCTGAACAGTGAGCAAGGAGTGTCAGGGTTCTGACTCTACTTTAACGCTGCAGTTTAGACGGAGAGATGAGAGGGGATAAGAGGTTGTGCCGCAGAGAAGAGGCTGTCACACAATTGGGATTTTAAACATCACTTAAAGGGGAATTCCTGTATTTTCCTACCGAGGCCTTGTTTACACATGTGCAGTGTGTAAATGACTAGTAGTTTTATACCGTTGTAGATTGTTTCATTCAGCAGCCTCAACATGGCTGTAACGGCTTCAATGTAATCCTTTGGGGCAATTAAAGCAAGCACATTCTGACCACTAAAAGACCACCAGGTTAATACTGTAGGAATGCTTTCATTGATATTTTCAGAAACTTAGAAGTCTGTGAGTGGCAAAAACATGCACTTTAATGGACTTGACTTGCTTGTATGTAATTTCCACAAAGAATGACATTGATGCCATTCGACTGTGAGGCTGCTAGTGACTCTTGCAAACTAAGTGATTTCAATATATTTTAGACTTACTAGTAATTTACAAACCTTAAAGGCCCTGACACACCAAGCGGTTGGCAAAGAACTAGTGGCGACAAAGGCCGACTGTGGCGTCGCCTCACAACGCCTTTTGTCTCGCCCAAACAATGGCACTTGAACACACCGCAAAGACTAGAGCTGACGGCCAACCACCACGTACGTTCTGCGTAATAGGAAATAACTCTCCAACTCTCTTCAAGCGGTGATGGTCTGTCATTCCAAAAAGAGGAAACCGGAAGAGGACAATGACGAAGAAGAACGCGAATATATGAACCGTTGTTATGATACAAGAAGACCATTTTCATAACGGTCGCTCACCACTCGTAATATAGGTACTTCTAACCGAGAATAATGTCTGATAAAAAGTTTAAGATTTTTACTTGCTTGCTCGCAAAAAAAAAGGAGGACGATCGCTCACCGACAGATGACAATCTCCTTGGTGTGTCAGGGCATTTACACGTTAAAAATAGGGACATGGTTGAAAATACTGAAGTTCTCCTTTTACAGTACAGTTCTAGAAGTTGCCATTCAGTAATAGTAAACAAGAAAATGCTCCACAGGCATGTAGGATGGAAAATAATCATCCATTTTCTTTGTCTCATGGGTTTGTCTGTCATTTCCTTTTTTTTGTCCAGAAAAAAAGAAAACAATTTAATGGAAAGAGAAAGATGTGCCCCAATGACTGTTTCAGCACATTAAAAACTTGTTTTCTTCTTTCAATTGTGAGGCAACATGATTAGCTTCTGTCATTTTTTATATAACTGTCTTCAGCTTTGATTTTTACCCATGACACGTGTCAGGGCAGTTAATTGTCACCATAAAGACGAGGGAGTGGGAAAGTGTTTTGCTATGAGAGCAGGGGATAACTGTAGATAAATGGACAAATGAGGAAGACAAATCAAACCAATTCCAGAGATGGACATATAGAAGACAGATTGGTAAAAATAAGGAAAAACTGGATGTGTCGAATCAAAGTGACTGCATTGCTCTCTTCGCATCTTAATTGCTGGTTTTAGGCCGAGTGTTTTGTCTTAAGAAAATATGATTTATGTTCTGTTTTATGAGCTACAATGAATGCACGTATTAGCATTCTGACCTCGCCTTCCTCTGTGCTCTGTGGGAGCAATCTCAGCTCAATTACACCCCAGCCATGCAGATACAAATTGTCCGAAATAGCCGGCGACCAATGGGGGCTGTCAGTTTAATAGGCAGCTTTTTGAAGGTGTCATGTAAGTTGCAGTGTACAACCGAATGGCTTTAATGAAATATGCAAATTCTTATTATAACTCTGATGATGTTGTATTATAATTAACCTCAATATTTCAAAATGACTTACATCTGTATCATCCTCCTTTCTCCCTGTGTGTATGTGTGTGTTTGTGTTTGTGTGGGTCCTATTGTCTTGAAAGAGGTATTAAGACCTTAAAGCATCATTGACTTGTTCCTGTCAGAGAACTCTTGTAAATGAGCAACCGTCCTCACAAGGTTGTCAATAAAGTTCCATGAAAGATTGAATGCACTGCGCGCAGTAAACAAATGACTGGAAAAAAAAAGGCAGGAATAAATACATCGAGAGCCTGTGAGCTTATGTGAATCCTGCAGAAATATTAAATTTTCACGCTCCATTATGATGAAATGTTTTTGATCACTACAATTTCACAGTTGCTCAGGCTTGGATTTAACCCATAGGGACTTGGGATCAAAACAAATGGTCCATTTCATAAATGATCTCCACACTCCATATATATTAATAGCTCCTCTCATGCTTTTAGACCAATGGACAGTTTCCTATAAATAATCTGAAGGATTGATGTTGCCTATATTTTGCTATAAGCTCTATTTGAGAACAGACTCCTGCTCCAAAATGTGACAATGTTTTTTACTTAGAACATCGTTTCCATCGTTTCTTGAAGAAAGTATTTGCAAGACGGATCGATTGACTGATTGTGAACATCAGGGCGGATACTCATGTTTAAAACTATTTAACAGAGTCCAATGTTCTTTTGTTCATGACTTCTTTTTCATTCTTTGTGCCTGTTTTTCAAATAGCCCATGTGATTGGATGTAGTTGAATAGTTTTTAAGTAGTCCCTCTTCTTCAAATATCATTGAAACATGTCTTACAAATTGCCCGTCCCTGATCTTCCACAAAGACTGGGCATCAATCCCGCACTGCCAACATTTTCTTTCACATTTGACCATGACAACTGTTAACCTCTCCTGCTTCGGCGTTATGACCGTGGTCAGAGCGCAGAGGGGATACTTATTGGTCTGCTCTAGAGCCAAAGTTGTAGCACTCAAATTCGGAGCTAACCCCCGTCACTTTTACTGGGCAGCAGCAGGTAGTAAGCAGACACGTAGAGTCCGGCTTGTTTCTTGAGGAGTCAGGCCGTTTATGACACACACAGAGCTTCAGATACTGACTCGTTTCTCTGCTCTGACATTGCCCCGGTCCCTGGCAACAACAACATGACTTACGCACACATCAACCGAACACACACTCGCATCCCTTCTCTCTCTCCTCACTTGCTCCACCACCCACATACATGCGCACTGAGCTATGCATACGCTACTAGTATAACACAACGTATCAGAGTTTGTCCAACAGGTGACTTCTTCTAAAGACTCTGAATCATCAGTTTGCTGTACTAGTTTGCCGGCATTAAATTGATGCAACACAACAGCTACACATGTGACAGGGCCGATACCAATGTTCAACTGCATCCCTAATTTGGAATAGTTTGCACAAATTTAAAATGTTTGGGAGTCAGAACACATGCATCCCTCATGTTACCACTGTGGTACTGTCATTAATGTTACTTTTCTACGTCTCTCTCCTCCTCTTCTTCCCTCTCTGTGCATGTACCCATCTGTTGGAATGAAGTAAGTATGTGATCGTCTGTGTTTCTGCTTGGATCCATATGCTTGTGGTTATGACTTATGTCTTTCCTAATGTCGCTAAGACTTTGCCAGGCATTCGGCTAAAATACTGTGCTGATGTGGCAACTCGGGGAGACAGGCTCACAGGAGGTAACCACAGCACAGTTTCAGTCAATGACAAAGACTTTGTTGGTGTTGGATATTACGACAACCTCAGTAAATCCATGCTCTCACCAGGGTTCTTGTTGAAAACCTTGCTCATAATGGGCAGAACAAAACCAAAACACATCCTCGACTCTAAATATAACCATTGTTGTATTTTGAAAGCCACTCATTTTTGTGTGTGCCAGATTTGATGTGCTAAAAGGTCGCATTTACTAGCTAGTGGGCAAATTGCGATCGTCCTTGCACCCTTTGACTTACTCTTGCTCTCTCTCCGTCTGTGCCTTTTTTTTCTCTTCTCCTTCATCTGAACATCTCAGCTGCCATTTAAGCTGCAGAAATATGACGTCTGCTGCTCTAATGATTTGCAGACCATAAGTGGAATTGCCCACCATGAATCATGAAAATGCATTTTCCCATTTCCATTACAGAGGAGACTACATGCTCACAGAGAGATTTACACCGTCATTGCTTTCTCATTCTCTGTCTATTTCTCTCTCTTGCATCTTCCCTTTGTGCTATGTTGACCGTCCCTTTCTTTTGATTCACTTGTCTTCTTAACTCATTCATATTCCTTGTGTTTTTGTTTTTGCAAGCACAAAAATGAGAGCCAACCAAAGCCCCTCTATGTGCATGTAATGTAAAGAGGTAAACAACTGAAACACCTTGATGAATCCCTTTCAGTTTTGCTTTTTTTCGTCTTGGTAAATCCATCACAGAATCTTTATCAATACTCCCGGAAGGATACACATGTTTACGGCGCACACTTTTGAGCAGCTGCATCCTTGACTATAGCAATCATGCCATTGCTGTTTGAAACACAAAACTTCAAACCTTGCAGCACAACACAAGGTTTTCATTTCAGAGTGTTTGGCTTCTTCGGTAAAAAACTTGAGGGCATTTACATGCTAATCAGCATCAAAGAATGATGCTTCTGCAACTGACTTTCATGTTCACTCACAGCTTAAAGGGCTGTGTCATATTGTGAAGAGCATAAATGCAACTATTTAGTTTGTGTGAGTCCTTGTTCGAAAGCCGTTCACTGCAGAGATATAAGCTGTCAACCTTTTGCTCCCAGTCCGTGCATAAACTTTGAAACATTGGCAGGTGCTTGTCCCGTCACGGCAAACAAAGAACTTCAATAAAGAAAAGTTGTATAGTGCCTATTGTAATTTAAGATCAGTGTCTGGGTTACGTTAGGAGTTGCCCTTGATTTAACAGTACGTGCAGAATCATAATGTTAGAGGTTTATCAAGGGGAGAAAACTGGCTCTGCTCCCAAGGATCGCCTGTGGCATGCAAACCTGAGCAGCAGCCAAAACACTACACAATTCATCCCGCATCATGTCTATTAGTGTTATTAATCTCACGTCTGTTTAATCAGGATCATTCAGGGGAATTGCACAAGTTGGAATTTCAAACAAAATATTCATTACATTGCATTGCGTCATTGAGGTGCTGCTTTTTTTTGCAACACCTCTTTTTACCTCCTTTTCTCCTCTCTCCTCCAGATCTGTCACCATCTCTCTCTCTCTCTCTCTCTCTCTCTCTCTCTCTCTCTCTCTCTCTCTCTCTCTCTGGTTCTTTTCAGAGTCAATTATTCGGGAAACAGAAATATCATGCACATTCTGTCTGAATTGAAGTGGAGGTGCTTCTTATGCAACCAAGCAGAGCTCTGATTGGTCTCAAGTAGAGCTGTCAGAGATGCAACCCTGACACAATGAGACGTTACCTAGCAACCAATGGCCAATTTCACTAATTTAGGAGATCATTTTCCAGCCGCAGGTTGCCTGAAGGTACTAAACACAAGATACATTTAAACATGCATTAAAAAAAAAGAAACTACATAAACATGTCTTGCTGAACCTGGGGGGAAAGAAATATAGAAATGAGTCTAGAAAGGAGAATATGACCACACTATTTAGACTTATAGACTTAAGTGCACATGTTTAGTTCCAGCTTCTGTGAGGAACTTTTGTTGTGCTTTACATTTTGAAGCCCAATGTGAAAAATGGGGCGGCTGTGGCTCAGATGGTAGAGTCGGTCGTCACTCAACCAGAAGGTTCCATCCCCAGCTCCTGCAGCCACATGTCCGATATGTCCTTGGGCAAGACACTTAACCCAAATAGCTCCTGCTGCTGCAGTGGCATGTGAATGTGTATGAATGGGAATAGTTACTTCTGATGGACACTTTACATAGCAGCCTCATCATTGTGTGAATGGGTGTGAATGGGTAGGTGTGACATGCGGTGAGTAGTGAACATATCAAACAAACTAAGATTTGCATGGAACCAAATGTCTTTTGATTTCAGCATGCAAACCTGATCTCTGGAGTAAAACTGTATACTTGTACTGCGACCATCCAACACCCAATATATACCTTCCTGCAGATATGTTACAGCTCTAAACTTAATCTAGGAAGTGATTACTTTTGTCACTAGAATGCAATTGGGAAAACAATTTAGAACACTATAAATATGGTTATAGAAAACAGGGTTTGATTTGCTGTATTGCATTCATGCAGAAGAAGATCCCTTCCCTCTAATATCATATCTTTGCTCATGGATCATGGAGACAGATTGTAGAAGGAGCTTACCATGTTATGATAAATTGGAAAAATGATGCCTCTGCTAGTTAGTTTAAATAACATTCAAACTCTTACAATAAAATTAACAATATTGTCGCTGGAAGAAAATTAAAAAATAATACAGCAATCTCTGTTGAAGAGCTGTAATTAGGTTTCAGTGGGAGCGAAGCATGGGTAGGAAATAAGCAAATAGTGAAAAGAAGAGGTTTCTTTCATTATACAGAGTTAATCCAATTTGGTTTGTTTGCTTTGAAAAGTTTGAATAAATAGGTTTAAAGTACTTTGAGAAAACAACAAAGCAAAACTGCCTTAGAAATATAAATAATACCCACCATTTAAGAAAATGTACAACTTATTCAAATAACACCGAAAAAAAATCAGTGCTCATGTGTACAGACAACTTTTGTAATCAATAATTAATTAAGAATGTATTTTTTTTTTTATTGAACCTTTATTGAAGCAGGTTGGTCCCAATGAGATTAAGAAACTCTCTTTGTGAGGGAGACCTGCTGATACAGGCAGCAACACAAATACAAAGTTACAGACAGAGACACTAAAGGAGACAAAGTACAATTCATAAACACTCAAATGTGCATTAAAGAGAACCATCTCTGAGTCAAATCTGAGAGTCAGTAGTTTAAGCAGTCAAGCTAAAAACATTGACATCCTATAGAATCTGCTTCCATGTCTAAAAACATTTAAGAACACAGGCTCCTTGGGTTTCAAGTCATTCTGCAACAGATATCAGGCTGAGGGTGCCGAATACCCAAATGCCCTTTTCCCGATTTCTGTTCGAGCATTTAGGACAGAGCGTACAAAGAGGTCACGGTGTACCAGTGTATAAGCCTACAGGTTGCCAGAGCAGGCCATCCTACCCGGGAGTACAACTCACAATGTGAGTCAGAGCTTTACACTTTGTCATGAACGTCAAGGATGCATTGGTAGGCTGTATCGACCATATGGAGACACTGAGCAGAGGCGCACATGTCGGCGACGTATGAATGGGATTAGTTACTTCAGATGGACACTTTACATAGCAGCCTCTGCCATCAGGGTGTGAATGGGTAGGTGTGACCTGCGGTGTAAAAGCGCTTTGAGGAGTCAGAAGACTAGAAAAGCGTTTTACAAGCTCAAGTACATTTACCATTTGTGGTTATATAGTGCTTTTATGCAATCAAATAAAACCCAAGATCAAATACCACAACATCAGCTTTGGACTCAACATGTTACAGCATCCAGTTGTGAAAAATAAGAAGCCCTTTTGCCTTGTACAAGAAGAAAAGAGTACACCTTCAACATCAATGCTGAATATTATCTGGAAAGAACACAAAACTTAGAATACTGTACTTTATGTGAGGTTACCTATATATTCTCACCTTATAGCTCCACTCTTAATACAGTAACCTCTCTTAAACGTTGTTCCTCTCGGGTCAGAGTGAACCTTTGACTAGCCAGCCTCCTTCGCTTTGGCCAGGAAATGACTAGAGTTCAAGTGGAAGTGCTTAACAGCTGGTAGCTGCGATCCATAAACACGAGATGGAGGCCCTGATTGGAGCCGCACACTGTGCAACGTCAAGCTAAAGTTTCATTCTTCTGCCTCACAGTGTAAATCACACAGTGCAGGGAAACAGAAGCCAGATGGCTGTTCACCTCCAAGCACCGTGTCAATGTGCACATGTTAGGGCTCGTGTGTGTACTGTAGTTTAACGTCTATTTGTTCACATGTTTGAATGTGTGGGCTTGCTAAACATTGTGTCAGCTTGCATGGAAGTTCATCTCAGTTTTTCTATAGGTTTGTATGCAGAGTTTAAGACATTATTAGACTCTACAGCAACTTCACAAGTTAAAACTTCCATCCAACCAATTTTGTTGAAAGAAATGACTAATTAGGCCTATAGTTCTCGTCAGTGTTTAAGACATGTTGATTAAAGCTCCTGTGTGGAACTTTCAGGTTGTGACAGTTTTGGCGCCCCCTGTGGATAAGATAAGATAAGATAAGATAATCCTTTATTCATCTCACGAACGGAGAAATTTACAGTGTTACAGCAGCAAAGCAGGATAGTCAGCAGAAGAAAAAGCACACAGTGCAAAAATAAGTTAAATAAAAAATATCAAAAAAAAAAAAAAAAAGTCTCAATATCATATCTTTGCTAATTTCTTCCTGCAATTCTGCAAGTTGTGTTTTTTAGCAAAAAAAAACGTATCCTACTTTATTTTAAATGTGTTACATGATCTCACAATGAATCTTTGGCGTGTTGAAATTTTAAAAAGGCTGTTTCGGCAGAATGATGTTAAACGCCTCGGCTGACACCTACCCCATGGCAGGGGTCACAGGTGAATAGAATAACTGTACAGAAATAATCTGTTGTATTTCTGATGGTCTCAATTGCTATTGCAGGTCTTAAAGATGTATCAGTATTTTTTTCAGTCTGTGTTTTTAACCAGCAAAAAAACACCTCACAGGAGCTTTAAGGCAGAAAAGGACTGAAAACATGAAATTATTAAATCAGATCATCAGAGACAGAAGAGTGCGTGGGTCCCTTTCATTTCTATTTTTGCTATAAATCTAATTCATATTGACACATAAGCAACAAGCTATTATAATGTAGTAATAGAACAGATTGGGTCTAATTTGCTGCCATGAGATTCACTTACTAGCATGTATTAGCACCTTTAAAAACAGTTTGTGATCATCATTAAATAATTATAATAGTTTTTCTATCTGACACAGTTATGTGAAATGCTCGGTGCACTACCAGCTTGTCAAAGTCAGGGCGAACAGGGATCATGGTTTAAAACTATACATTAACTGTGATTAAGGGGGACAAACAAGTACCCTGAAGTTTTAGTGAACAACCTGATCTTGTGACCTCCTCGCTCAATGACTCTGTAACAACATCACTCCAAACAGACAAAAGTCATGATCCCCAAATATTAAAAGACACTGTTTGAAACTGAAGTACTGAACAACAAATATAAGCCTTTCCTGATCCGACAACATCACCTGACTTTATACTTGACTCCTGACTGTCACTGGCACACAAACATATTCTATTCTGGGGAACTAGCTGCAACAACCGAAGAGTTTCTTCTTCTTTGGAGGATGGCCCCCTTGTTTAAACTACAATGTTTGAAAAGAGTTCAGAGTAGGATTATTAAAGCTCCTGTGAGAAGGTTTTAGCTGGTTATGAAAGACGCTGAAATTGATACGGATGCCTCTTTATCACGTACTCAAGCAAAGAAGACCATCAGTGACAAGACTGAGGATTTCTATATTTGTACAATTAATGACTGAAAATGCTGCCGGGGGTATCTGTCAGATGAGGAGATTAACAACACGCTGCAGGGACTGCATCTTGTACAACATTTTTCCAGCAAAGATTCTCAATGATGCAACTTACTAAAAAGACACAAAATCACATAAGAGATATGAGGTTACCATCATGTCAGCAGGGGGCGCCAATATTGGCACAAATTGAATGTTTCTCACAGGAGCTTTAAGGTAAAGAAGGTAATTGTTACTGTCAAGATCACAGGCTAGAAAATGCCTTATATTAATAAGGCTTTTAACAAGATTCTGTGTTAAACGTGTGTGTGTGTATGTGTATGTCTGTGTGTGTGTGTCTGTGTATAGGGAAATTATCATTGTTTGGAGATACTTTACTTCATCTTTGTTAATACGAGTTCAGGGTCCAGAGGAGATTACACTTTGTCTTTACAATGTTAAGGGTCTTATTCTGATACTAACAGCTCTAACTGAGGCGAAGAGGTGAAATGTAAAGTAGGCTAATCTCTATGACTTAAATTGGTCCTTGACCTCATAATTTATCATATTACGGTTTAGAACAACTTCTGCATAATAAGTACTCATGGTCAAATATTCCATACTGATTAAGCGCCTCTCTGTTATTCTCTCAATACAACTCAGAAAGCAGTGTCAGATACTTTGAATATTTTATATAAACGGAATATTTTATACTGTATGTTTTAGTACTCTGATATTATTTTCATATCTCTGGCACCACCTGTAAAAGTTTATTCTCATTCTACTGCTACATTTCAACATTTCTACAATTTTAAGGAATTTCAAATGTTCTGACATTCTGACCATGTCTCAACGTTTGAGTTGTATTGTCTTAAAAACCAGAGAAAAGAATCTTCCTCCTCTGCTTTGTTAGTTCATTTGATACTTGACTGTTTAATCTTTCTGTCCAGATTTGGACTTCACTCTGACATTTCCTGACTTTATTCCTTACATTTCAAAACCCTTCTCTTATTATTACTCTTCTCACTATTTGGAGTTCAAATATACAGTATTTTCTTGGATCAGCTTTCTTACTACTTGGTACTAAAGGTTGATAGCTATATGAGTTTAGCTTCTTTTTTTTTTACTTTTTTTTTATGCCTTTATTGTAGAAGACAGTGGATAGAATTGAAAACAGGGATGACAGCTTAAAATAAAATGCACAGGGTCGGAGCAAAGGCCTCATTACATGGGGCGCACAACGTGACTACTTGTGTATAATTGTCTGCTATAAACGTGGTGTGTTAACAGCGCTAGTGCCTCCAGCCTTTGGTACTCCTTGCATGTCCACATTCTGGTTCTAAATGTTACACATTGCTCCGGGGATATGCCAGTTAAACCTGACACAGCCTACATGCAAATGTATCTCCTTTTTTTGTTGATGTTATCCGTTGACTGTCATGCTTAAATCCACGCTCTAGATCGAGAAGAGCAGCCCTATTAACCCAGCCAGTCTTTGGCCACAGCTCTGGATAGTGGCGGGCGGCTGCTTGAGAATAACATTAGACTGGCATCTAGGACCAGCGCATAAAAATATGAATAATTTGTTCAATTGACAACTAATTCCGTGCCAACTAGCAAGGCTGATGACATTTAACTGTTTAGTCGATTAAACAAGCACATCCCTAGGTCCTACATCTACCATTGCATCCTCATGCTATGTACTTACAGTATATATATATATATTAAGCATATAAATGCCTTAAGCAAACACTGTACATGAAGGTTACATTCCTGCAGACACACTAGCTCATAATGGCCCAAGACACTGTTCCCAATGATATCTTCGAATTGACAAATGCATTCCTTTCTGCTCCAACAGCACTTTTATTGAACTCTAATTGGTCAAGACAGCTGCTGTATTGGCCGTTCAGCAGAAGGGCCATCCTGTCCGGTATTATGGGGTGTGAAAGGAGGAGATGAATATTGAAGGGGAGAGGCAAAGATAATGCTGGTGATAGAGGTTGGCTAAAAGCTGACAGGACAACCCAATGGAGGGGAAACGGACAACTGACAAGACTGCAGCCAACTGAGCAAGAGAGCGGGAGGTAGATCGATCAGCATTAGTCAAAAAAGTGATCAATAGAAAGACTGTTAAGTGGCTGGGGAGGCAAACTTCCTTCAGAGGCCTGGTCTTTGATATTACTCTGGTTTAATCACATCCTTTTCAATTACCTGGAACAGTTTAATACTGTAGGCTCCTATTGGAATTTGGGCGGGAAAGCAGAAAAATGGATACATCAAATCTAATTCAAATGTGTGTGTGTGGACCTTAACGATGATTGCTAAAGGAGTGAGGAGGTTTAAACAAGCAGAGTTTATATTACTGTAGTATTAACAATACTCGTTCTCCTTATTCTCAAGGTGGCCATTTTCCTCCGACATCACGCTGAAATGTTAAGATGAAGTTTCAGTGCTGTGTTCAAAATCCCAAGTCTTCATAGATAGATAGAAATAAACTGCTCCTTCATTTATTATCTACTGAAAAGATAATTGATTGTAACAATAAGAAGGGACAATGGACCATATGGTAATCATCAGCCAAAAGCCTTAAACGCCCATGCACATAGTGATCTCTGTGGCTCTTGCACTCATTTGTTAAATCCACCTCCTAATGTAGATGATATTGGTGTCTTGAGCTTCACAACTTTTACATTTAAGTGCTGCATTATATCGGTTGTGCTATTTGTGTAGTTCATCAGTCTCTTGCACACTGTTTTTTTTTGCCTGGTATGTGCTCACATTGCTACACACTTACTTTGAAAGAAGACGGTGCTTTCTTCACTTGCTTCTGCCATGTCAGTATGTCTCTCTTCTTCAGCTACTTACATCAAACAAGAGAAGCCAAAAGCCAATAGTCCCCTCTGCTGGTTAAAAAAAGAGTATTGCATTACATTTAGTTGTGTCATCGATTTGAATTGTCCGTCATTTTATCGATTTTTTATTATATTTGGAGGTATTTTTAAATCCCTCCTTTTAAGCTAACTCGTGTGTTACCTAGAAATGTACTATTTTCTTACTAAATTATACGTACATTTCTAGCTAACTACAATATTAACAAACGTTTAGCTGTATGCTAATGTTAGCTAGTTGTCAAATATTTTGTTTTACCTTAAAAATGGAACAATGTCGCTTTAAATGTTCATGATCCACTGGCTTTTCTTTAGCCATTCAATCCTATAGTTCTGAAGTGATAAGGACTTGTCAGATTATATTTATTCATAAGGTTTGAAAGATGAGGACACAACAAGTCCTCTCGATAGCATTTTAGCTTCCCACTCTGACCATGATGAAAATGGTGGCCGTGTGCATATGGTACATTGGACACACGTTTACAGAGAACCATGTTGGCTGTCACGTTTTTCTTCTTTTACTTCAGAAAAAGGTATTTCTAAGCAGGTTATTTGAAAGTTTATAAGTTCTTTTTCTTTTCACTGCTAAACATGAGAGAACAGGCTGTCCACTTCTTTCACAGCTCTGGCTACAAAATTCATTTTTTACACATTTCCACCAAGCTTTGACGCTCTGTCTGGAAGCCTCGGGCAGGCGTGAATTTGCCCATGAGCGATCTCTTTGCTCTGGCGCACTTTTCCGTCTCTCTTTCTGTCCTTTCTGACTACATCTACTCCTCTCCCTCTCTCCTTCCCTCTCTCTCTTTTTCTCATTCTCCTCCAGCTATTCTCCCCCGCTCAGTGGAGACCGTCAAACCAATCTGCTTCGGTGACACTTTTACAGGATGTCCAGGTTGAACTATGACCCTGAGATCCAGGCAGGGCCCAAATCTGTCACATGATTTAAAGCGGCAAATAAATTAGCAGCAAATTACCTGTCAAACACCTGCTGGTGAAGATGTCGAGAGCGTCCTCTTTTACCCAAGAACAGCTGGTACAGGAGACCGGAAAGGTGCATTTCCATTTGACCAGAAATCACTTTACTTAACGACCCCCTGCCTCTTGTCACCGCCAAGAGGATCCGTCAATATCATCACATATCATATCTGGTTGGATGCGACGCAAATCGTAAGTGACACGTGAGCTGTCACAGGCGCTGTTCTCTGTGGGACAAATAAGTTTAGCGTTTGGCAGAATTAATCAGTGTTGACAGGAGGAGAACTCCCTCGGCTGTTTCCAGTCACGACGCTTTGTTTTCCTCACCTCCTAATTGTTCTTGCTTGTGTAATTAACTAATTGCGTCCCGTTATGATTTTAGAGATGATTGTTTAATTCAGTGCAATGAGAGCGGTGTCGATGACACATGCGGCAAGAAGTTCACAGAGATGACACGGCACACTGGGACCCATTATCTGGAATAAGTAAGAGTGACGAGAATTATTTAGACGTAACTGTTAAATAATCCTTTCATGATACTTTTATTGATGAGATCTGTTGCTTGGAGCAGTTTAGAGGAAAAAGTGATGAGTGCTCAACATGAGGGAAGAACTGCACTGTGGGGAAACTCGTACTGTAATTATTGTTTGTGTTGATTATGGAAACATTGAGATCATTGAGTCTTAATGTTTCATATCCAAATTAAACTCTCTTTCAAATTGTTGATTTATGATACAAGCAAAGAAAGCCAACAGTCACTGTGCACAGAAATTCAACTAACCTTCTTAGTTTTGTTCAGCTGGGCGACTCTGGAGAAGCCTGCAGACTTTTCAAACATCGTTTTTTAGGAGGTCTATATTTAAAATGACAAGTTATTAAGATACGTAATCTAAATGTTAATAAAACAAACAAAAAACAGAGGTTGTAAATCTAATTATCTCAGAAAAAAGATCCCCAAGACCCACCTACCTTTAGCTCCAGGGTACCCCACCCTTGTGTTGTTAGTTATTTATGGAAATGTTTGTTATTTTAAGTTTCCTTTTCATTCATCTCTAAAACGGGATGCAAACCAGGGACCTTCCAGCTGAAAGCCACTGCTCTTTATCTCCTTTATAAAATGTCATCTTCATTTAATATTTAATTTAAACAATTTCATTAAAAGGTTTATCCTGTTGACGCCTATTTATCATTTTAATTTAATCATTTTTGTAAATCGTAAAACTTCACTTAAGGGTTATCACTTTACACTTACCTTTAGTTAAGCTGATTATAAGTTACCATGACAAATTACATTTGTACTAATTACTACTGTCATTTTTAATGCCTGGATTCTACTGACTCTCTTCATTCAGTTCTGCTTGGGTGGCTCTGCAGAAAGCCTGCTGACTTTACATTGCTTGCAATAGATACCACCTGTTTGGAGAAAACACATTAAAGCTCAAAATGAAAGGTAATATCCAATGACCTTTTGGATGGGACCTATCTACATTATTCAAGGCGAGCACAGAGCAGATTTGATGCGGAATCGGCTAAACGATGCACCCGAGTCATGTTTTATTCATTCCGGCTGCTTCGCGTGCTGCAACCACACAAAGACAAATGTTGGGAGGATTATAAAGAAACACTGAGAAAAACTACAGGAGAAAATCAAGTAATAATAGAGGAAATGTTAAATAAATTGTCACTCTAAGCTCTGAATTATTGAACAGTTTTGGACTACTTTTCTCTAAAATTGTTCATTTTGAAAAAGGTCAGAGTGGATACATTTTCTCTTTGAAGACCTTAGAGTGCATTCAAGGCACAAGTAAAGATCTAGAACAACTGTTTCTGTTCATTACTGACGAGCCATGCTGACGCTTTTTTCTTGAATGCTTTGATGATGGCTTTTTCTTACATTCTGATTTTTCTTGGATCTTTTTATTCCAGTATATAGAGCCAAGGAATGTGTGTGATAATTTAATCTTCTCTTGTTTCTAATCCACGTGTGTTTTTTTCCGTGATTTAATCAGTGAGCGAGGTTGTGTCTACATGAGCCTTGACAGAGGTGGGTGTGTTGTAGCTGCAGGTGTTTGCATCTGTTGTCCAACCTGAGCCATCGGCAGAGATCACCATATGCAAGGCTGGCCTCTGACCTCATCTCTCATCACTCCCTGCAGCGACACTCACAAAACTCAGCGCCGAGTTGTGTCTGTGTGTGTGTGTTTCAGAAACCTCGTAAAAAAAAAAACAAGATCAAAAGACACAAGTCAAAAGTCAAAAGTCAAAATGAGCCTCATATGGGGAATTCTATTGACCAAAGAAAACACACAGAACAATGCAACACATCGTCAAAACAGCATAATTCCTCATTATCACCACATTAAGCTATTGAGGATGGAGAAATAACTTGAGTATGTGGCCTCTTAAAAAGGCTGTTCTGATATTAAGACTGCTCAAAGAGAAAGATGCCAGTGTGTGAAGATGTCTTTGAAGTCCCAATAACCACTGACGTTGTTTCTCAGTCATTTGTGCAACTTGTTCAGAACTAAATGAGCTCATTCACTTTACATGAAGGAGAAATTATCTGAAAACAGTACATGAGCTTTGATAGAACAGCTGGCGTCTGAATGTGCTTTTTGTTTCCATTCATATTTGATGAAAGTGCTCTAGTTCCACACTGTTTCACAGATTGTAGCCTATAACTGGCTGATTCTGTCGTTTTCTGCTTAAATCGAAGGATTTTCAATTTCTATGATTTACTTCCTTGTCCAGCGTTTATTATGACTCAACAAGTACCTTGACCAGAGTCTATAAAAAGCAGTTTTATAGTTACATAAAGCACTCTGTCATATCCAGACACAAGCTGTTATCTCCATCACAGAGTCAGTCAGAGGAATTGATAGGCATTCTCCTGTGACTCTGCTGCTTATTGTTCTACGATGAAACTCCTCCCGGGGGCCCACGCAGTCTGTCTGCTCCACGTGTCCCCCCCCCCCGACAGTCTGCACAACATCTAATGATTTTCATCTCAATTTTCTGATTCTGTGCGTCTTTTTAAGCCGCTCTCTGAGGGGCCATGCAACGTAACCTTACTCTGTATCCCTCCTGTCAGTCTCTGGCTATGACCCATCCATCATCCGCTGTATAATTACTCTGTACAGCTACGTCTCCGCCTGTCACTGTAACTTCCACAGGCTGCGTTTGGAAGAACAGCCAGCCCGGCACATGTCTATTCACAGAGTATCTGCAGAAGTGATTAGAGCTGCAGGACAACCTCACCAGTGACAGAAGTAAGACCTCAGAGCCCGTTTGAGGTGGATCAGTGGCGGGCTGGGGGTTGAGATTCATTTCAATTTGTTTCCTCTACCTTTGAAAATATGTTGATGCAGTATAATCTTGGTATTTCACACAGGAAAATAAGTTCCAGTGGGATAAAAAAGTAAGATATCAACAAAAAGGTAGAAAGAGAGAAGGAAGGCGGGAGAGAGAGAGGGAAGAAAAAGAGTGATTTTTGGCTGAGCGGCTGTCTCACATGAAGAGCGGCATGCTGCGACCATATGCTAGTCCAGGTGGACTTGGTATCCAGGCAACTGTATCAAAGCAGCGGGGGCATTCGCGATTGAATCCAGAGGACTTTTCAAACGGAGCAGTCAGAGAGAACAATGCAGCTATCATCTGTCGGCAGGTAAGATCACCTGGCCTCGCTGAGCCGGACTCTCCTTCTGGAAACTCCACAGGGAGTTCATTCAGACCGTCTGCTGCCTCGGAAAGACGCTCTCGCAAGGTGTCTGAGGGGAACACTGGCATGTTTGTTTCATTTTGATTTTCAGCAGCGAGGGCGTGTCAGCACATACAAAGTACTGGCCAGGTGTTTAATACAAATGAGGAAACCATAGAACGAAGCATGCACACTGGAGAAATGTTCCTGCACTGTATTTCTATCAGCTGCAGCTCGTCTTGATACAAAGTTAACCTTAACGTTTGAGTTAGTTGCAGATTAAAAAATGGAAGAGCATGAATCTTATCCAAAGGGGGTTTGTTTTTGGTATAAAGTTGATACTAAACAATACAGACAGTCCTCTAATCAGTCCAAGTTTGCTCTCCAAAGATTGAATTTGAAGTAAAACGTACAGTCAGATCTACAAATCAACTCATAATGAATGGAAGGATGTTTTCCTACCAATGCATGTCCTGTGCGTGTGCAGGTCAGGCATGAGTCATCTCACAGAGGGCTCCTGTGTGCTGCAGGGGTGTGCCAACAGGGAAATGAGCCCAAGGTCAGAACGACACATGGAAACCTTCCTGTAAGTAACCAAACACCTGCCATCCTCTCTGCCCATGCAGTACAAAGTATGTACAACTTCTTTATTTACCCTGCAAATGATAGTGAATGTTCTCTAATTGGGTCACCAATACCGTAAATGAAAGTCAGTATTTAGAACGTCATAAAGCAGTATTATAGATAACCCACCTTTACATCATATTCTGTATATTAAGTTTATAAGGACTTCTTGGGGGAAAAAAGTGAAGAATACTTGAATAAAGACTCTTAAGAAGTGATTTGGTCACTTTAGAAATCAAAGGGAGTCAGAGTTTTCCTAAGCCTTTGTCAATGAAAAAAAAGACTCCAGACACTTTTAGGGAGCTTCAAATGATTATGTGAGTTGTATAGATATTTTAGGTTAGCTTAGTTGCTAGGTATGTTATTGTCTGTGTCAGTTGTAAAGTGTTTCAGGTGCTTTTAAACTCAAGGTTTTACTGCGTTCAGCTCTCTGATGTGTGGGAGTTGTTAAGGTTACTACTCATCACGTCTTTACTTTGCAGAGCATTTCATCTCAAAACTATAATGTGGAATAATTTAATATTCATATCAAAGAATACTTGCTAAACATGCATGCTAAAAAATGTGTCCTTGTAGTTCTTGCATTCATTTGTATTTGAATGGATCACACAACCCAGATTACATAAACAGTAGCTCAGTCTGTAGGGAATTGGGTTGGAAACTGGAGGGTCGTTGACTCGAGTCCCTGATGCAGACCAAAGTATGGAAGTTGGTCTTGTTGCTGAAGAGGTGCAGGGTCACTTCCCAGAGTACTGCTGAGGTGTCCTTGAGCAAGGCCCCGACCCCCCAACAGCTCTGGCGTGCTCCCCGTGTAGCAGCCCCCTCACTCTGACATCTCTCCATTAATGCATGTCCACAGGTCCTGTTTGTGCATGTAGTTAATGTTAACTCTCAATAACAGAGTGTAGAACCTGAATGTCACCTTGGGATTAATATGTTTAAAACATATGTAATAAAAAATAAAGTGTTTATGCGCTCATGTAAAATGTTCTAACCCAGCATAGGAGAGCATGGTTTCCCAGTAATTCTGCAGTGACCTTCCACACAAAATCAGAGAGAAAAGAAATTAACAAATTGGTTTGTGCTCTGCGTATTATTAAACCTGACTAAATAGCACAGCCGTTCTAAGATAGAATTGGCTCTCCAAAGGAAAAAGGGCTGGTTAGCAGAAGATGGAGGAAATAAATGGGCCTAATTGTGCTGATGAGGGAAACAAAAATACCAAAGCAGCACCATCTCACTGGCAAATTGCTACTTGGTCAGCCGGTTGTTGGAGAGAGCTCGTTTTCCATAAAATAAAAAAGGAGGCAATTTGCCTCACAGTAAGGACTGAACATACCTGACTCAACTAGAATCCTGTGTACCAGCACGTTCAGTTAAACACTATCAGCAGCCGCCGCCATTAAAAGCTTTATACAACAATAATATTTGTGTGGCTCATTTTATTTAACCCAATCCATCGGAGTCTGCAGCAACAGCTCGCTTGTTAATGTTGTGTCTGAACGGGAGAATGAGGGATCAACGGTGAACATTTCTGAGCATTTTTTTTTTTGTCTTTCTGGAATTCGGCCCAGACAGCAGGAATGCCAAGTTTTGAGCATTATAGCTGTCACACAAACAGAGCCAAACCTGAAACCCCGTACTGCAGGGGGGCTCCAAATATATCCATGAAATGCAATTACAAAGTATGTTGGAAAAACACAAAATGGTAATGAAAGAGGATACTTGATCCTTGATTTTGTTTGTAACTTGCTTATTCTCACCAAACACTGAATGATGCAATAGCATTGTTAACATATCATTTGTTTTTATTGCTGCTTTTATTATGTTTCTGTTAAATGAGCTGTTTGGCAGACACTGCACTTCATTATGAGACGTATAAATGTCCTAGCAGTTCTGTTTTAAAACAGCATCACAGAGGTACAATGCATTCGTTTGACATTTTTAAGAATACAATTTGAGTGTCAGCAGCCGTTCGCGACTTTTCTATCCTTCTGAACAATGCAAAAATAAAAAGCAACCTGATGCTGTGTCATGGTTTCACTCCTTTGCTTTTACTGTAAAATAAACACTGAATCAGAACAAAATCTGCAGACGTGACGCTGAATGTTCCTAGTCACATTCTCAGTCCAGCGAGGCCAGAGTCCCGAGCTGCAATCTGTCTCTAATCTTCCACAGTCAGGGGGCCGTCAAGGAAGGGGGGGGGGAGTCGGCTCAGGCAGCTGTGTCGGCCGCCCCGGCCTAACACACTAACGCCCCAAATCCGCTGTTGCTCTTTTTCATGGAACTTATTTCAGATGAAATGGCGAAAGATCAAAATGTGGATGGTGCACAGTGCAGAGCTCGGGGTATAATGAGTTACAGGTGGGGTTTAAATTCCCCAGCATGGGCTGCGGCCCACAGCTCCAGATGAGCCTGAGTGCTTTCACAGGCAGCTACAGCCAGAGCCCCTTTCTGATTTCAGAGTACTTTTCCATTTCAATTGAGCTGCTTGCTGCCGCTGCTGTTGACACTGCCATTAAACATCTCAAGATGCAAAAATATCTCTGATGTGCATGTTGGATCGAAGGGCTCAACTCTAAAACAATGGAGGGTCTGTTTTGAGTTCAGAGATCTTCAAATAAAATAAAAAGTCATGCTTTTGATTTTATCCTTGCTCCTTACCCTGAGGTTGTCACGCTGTTGTAAATTAATACAAATCCAGAGCAGGTACGGAGTAAGAAAGAGGAGCTCACTGAGGAGTGTGAACATGTGCGTCACGTTGGATGTGGTTAGTTGTTAATCTGAGCGATATGAGCGAGGCCGCCACCTTTAGCTTGGAGGGTTGAAAGGTGAATACTTCAATGGCCCTGCAGGGTCAATATTCCTGAGAGAGTACAGAGAAAAGAGGAGGAGGAGGAGGAGAGGAAGTAGAAGGTAGCAGACTGACATAAGGAGAAAATACAAGAAGGCACTGACCACAGGCTATAGTCGCTTGAACCCTGTGGTAAACTTGGGAAATGAGGTTGCCATCCCTCTCAATTTTCCCTTCAACCAAAAACCACAGCTCATATGGTAGAGATTGATCCCGGATCAAAGAGAATAGCCAATTAGACACAGCCCTCCATTTCATTTGTAGTCTCCCCTCAGATCGCTGAAAAATGTTGTACAGGAAGCATTTAGGTGACATCTGCAGGTGCACATTTTAAACACTATTTAGCTTTAAAAGTTACAGATATGGTGGTTTCATAGGAAACACACGCCTCATTTTAATGGATGTTATTACCATATAGGCATTATGGTGAATTTTTCAAAGAGTCTAGACGTCGCAGGGTGTAATTTGAAAGTCATTTAGACCAAAATAAGTCTATCCTTTCACTCCGGTTTGTCCCTTAGGACACCCAAGAACTTTGAACTCTTGTAGACCCCGGTGTGTATGTGTTAGTTCATGACAGGGAAACTCTATATGGGTGTGTTTGAGTACACTGATACACTAAGAGGTTAGTCAGCTTCAGTTCACAGTGCGCTAAGGTAGAGAAGAAGTCACTATTAAGGAGATAACGGACAAGGCACATTGTCAATCCAGGGCACCTGGGAGTCAGGAGCAATACACACACACACACACACACACACACACACACACACACACACACACACACACACACACACACACACACACACACACACACACACACACACACACACACACACACACACACACACACACACACACACACACACACACACACACACACACACACACACACACACACACACACACACACACACACACACACACACACACACACACACACACACACACACACACACACACACACACACACACACACACACACACACACACACACACACACCCACACATAGACAGCACCACACACACTGGCACACGCACATTCACTGGCACACACACACACACACACAGTCAATCTCACACACACACAGACACACACAGAATCAACAGAAAACCAGTTATACAATAACTTCTTATTTATATATACAATTACCTCTTCATTGCTTCACTGCAAAAACTCATTAGGGGCGCCAGTGGCTGGCTGGTTGGTTTGCGTGCCCCATAATGTGCGAGGGTTGTGGTCCTCTAAGCGGGCAGCCTGGGTTCGGGTCCGACCTGTGGCTCCTTTCTAACCTGCGGCTCCTTTCTTGTGTGTCATTCCCCGCTCTCTGTCGGCCCCAGTTTTACGACTCTACACACTGTCCTGTCTCTCCAATAAAGGTTGAAAAAAGCCAAAACAATAAATCTTAAAAAAAATAAAGTCAAGTCAAAAAACAAAAAAATTTAAAAAGTAGAAAAAAATTAGGCCTGAATCACCTTTTTTAAGTAAAAATATATCAATGCAGCAAATGAATTGTAAGTGTCTTGCAATGAGATGTTTGTATCTAAATCAGAACATCTCATTTATTAGTTTGCTGCACTGGCAGATACTTTACTTATAAAACGAGATCAAGTCATTTTATTTTTTTATATTTTTCAATAAGCTGTTTATCTGGACTTGTCAGGTGAATGTGGTTTATATAAAGTGTAATTCATTTCTTTAGTAAATAGTATTTTAAGGTGAGATTTGAGTTTCTGCTTGAATCTTGGATTTATGATGAAAGAGAACTCAAAACATTGATAAGGAGATTTTATTGGCAATATTGGATTTCTTATCATACTACACTTGCTGTTACCTTAATTACCGACATTGTAGATACAAATATATGCAGCTGCAGCTGTTGCTCTGTTTGTATTTATCCGTCTCTCTATCCACTCTCAAACCCAACACAGTGGATGTTCAACATTAGTCTGGTTCTGCTCGAGGTTTCCGCCTGTTAATAGGAAGTTTTTCTCCTCACTGTAACTTTGCTAAATGTTGCTTAGTGTTGTCCTCATGGTGGATTGATGTTGGGTCTTTGTAGATAATATAATAAGGAGTACGGTCTAGATCTGCTCTTTTTGTGAAGTGTCTTGACTTTTGTAATGAATTGGCGCTGTACAAATAAAGATTGTTTAATTAGGATTATAATGGTGAACCTAAGGGCTGGTGTGAGCAGAACATTTTATCATACTTTAAAAAAATGTCCCATCAAAAAGGTTGACTCCATTACGACGAGTCACATACGTTTGTTTGAACCGAATACAACCCAAATAGCTGATAACGTTTACGACAGGATTCTGTCATAGAGTTTTGTGCCGCAACATTAGAAATGTTGACTTCCCTTAGCTGTAAGCGTATCATGATGTCTCTTTCTACGCTGGAAACTTCTGCAGCCGTCTCACAGACCAATAAACATGTGGATTATGGGGTTGTCCCTGCAGAGCATTCCGTGTCACCGCAGGCAGAAAGCATACTTAGGATATCAAAAACTGAAATTAGAGGCGTCTCTCTCGGAGCTCTGGAGAAACTAATACAGATACAGTATATAAACCACATGACGTATGTATTCATTTAGGGTTAGACGCTGGATGAAATTACCAAGCCAACGCAGCAGGCTGGATCTTATTATTGCCGGAACTGAGGACTCAGAACTGTGATTCATTACACGGGACTTATGTGAGATGAAAAAATCTAAACAGCTCCACACATCTTTAATAGAGGCAAGACATTCATATTTATTTTTTGACAGGCATGTAAGCGCGATCAAATCAACACATATTAGCTACAGTAAGGCTGCAACGCTAAACTTAACCATGTAATTTGTCTAACAGAGTTTGTTTGCTTTGATTTGGTCCCAGAGTACATGTAAGTAGCACTGACACTGTGTTCTCCCGCTGCAGCATTTGGGGCAAATCCATCCTCTCTTGCAAAGTGACTGGCTTGTGTCGTGTTCTAAAGAAGATTTTGATATACTGCACGGCTACTGATGATATCCCCACAGAGGACAATGCTGTGCTGACATGCTCACTGGGCCAGAAACAAACTGACAGCCTACGCCAAGTATTCAGTTTCCAACATCAGAGCACATATCTCACAATACAAGTTTCCCCTTCATCCTTGTTTCGCCACTACACCCCTTACTCGTCCTCTGTTTTTACCCCCCCCCCCCCTCTCTTGTCTTGAGGAAAAGAGCTCTTGTAACCCAACAGAGAGACACTGATCCCTGAGCACAGCATCTGCTGACAAGCCAGCCTCCCATTCAGCCTTGGCTAGAGGCATGGGCCACCGAGAAACCCGATCCAGCTTGGCAGGGTCTCAACAATCGCTTCCTGCCCCATCCGGGCCCACACAGCTTAGTACTCTTAATTAAAGAGGTTAACTTGTCTAAGATGTGACCAAGGAAAAAAGAAAAACCACCAAAACAATCACATCACTGTTTCCTCGTCTCTGACAAAAGAGGTTTCCTCTCTGACATGGTATGATGTGAGCTCTGATGCTTAAACAATTACATTAAAAGAGAAGCGGGTAAAAGATCCTCTTTAAATGTCTCTTAATAAGAGCCGACCACCCCTCTCGGGCCAGATGGAAGGGGGAGAAGAAGAAGGAGATGAGAGGAGAGGGGAATTGGTGATGTGCACTTGGACAGCTTCTCGGTCCCCCTGGTGCTCTGGGAGCTCAGAGAAACTGTAACTGGAGAGGAGCAATTTTATTATTCTTTTTGGTTGGTTGTCAGCATACATATTAATGAAGAGTTAGGTCATTGCCTGGGACATCTGTATTGGCCTGTGGGGCTGCCTTGCTAAACGCCAGAGAAATTAGAAATGTAAATTTATACCCAGAGATACAATATGAGAGATTCTTCTCTGTTGTTTTAGGCTCCAGAGCTGCATGAGCTCCCATTCTCGGGAGGCAGCCCTGCGGAACGGGCTATTCATTGCAGATCGACCAGATTGCAAATGACAGACTTTTATACAACGGGCCTGTTGTGTCTCGGCAGCAAAACGTGCAAAGCTCATTTGATTCAGCAGCTCTGCCTTCTTACTGTACTATCCATGTCGCTCTCAATGTATACAATAAACACCAAGAAAATCGAGTTTCTTTGCTGTCTTGGATTACAGCTTACATTTTGAAACGTAGAGAGAAAGAAGGATCAACAGCAAATTCCTGCATGTAAACAGAAGGATCCTAAAAAAACTAATGTCTCTCCAGCTGTGTTTCTAAGCTGTAAATTGAGATTTTCTGTGATTTTTTTTCTGTCATTTACTCATATTCCTCTTACGTATGCTAGCTCTCATTGTTGCTCCAACAAGCGTCTCCCCACAGAGATGATTACAGTTTTATCTTTTCCTATTTCATCTTGAAAGCTTCGCCTGCATAATTGCATCAGATATCATTTGGGAACCTTTCTAATCCCTTGAAGTCTTGCTTGTATATTTAAGAAATGGCACATCAAAACCACAAGTACACACAATCTGATCAAGACAAGCCTCCCTCCATGCGTACTGAGAGCTTGGCTATAAAGTCCGAGTAGCTCCTCATCAATAAAAATGATGCCGTTTCTCATTTGTGTTGGGGTTATTGATCAGTGCGGGCAGTGTATCCACTTTAATGGAGTCTCTATGGATGGATTGAGACCTACACTACAAACAGGTCCTACAGCTGTCAAGTCTGATGTATCAGATTTACCTGACTAATTTTCATTAGCTCAGTCAAAACACATCTGGCTGTAGAGTGGGTCCTGAGGGGGCCAAGGGGCACACTGCTTTGTTATCATTAGCTGTCAGGACATAACCCATCTTTGGATTCCCGCTCAGAGGCAGCAGCCAAAACTCTCAGAGCAAAAGCAGCTGTGGATAATTCCCATTTCCATGCTTGGATTTACATTCATCCAATGGAAAACAAAATATGCTGCTGTAATTCAAATGAAGGTTCGCACTAGGCTCCATAGTTGAGAGAACATTTCGAAAAGACCTTGAACTTGGTGTGATGTCCCACGCTGCTCCACTGCTGTTGTTGTCATCATTGCTGTTCGCCTTCCCCTTTTCCTTCCTGATTTTACCCCGCTGGGATCAATGCCCAGAAGAGATGGTAATCACCACGACAACATGCGCCAGCACAGCTCATTAGTGTACATGCATAGCTCACACCAGGATTGCTGTCTGCATTTTCACGGAAGCACATTAGTCTTTGCCACCTCGTGATAAAGCGCCATCATTGATCCAGTGCTTGCCCTGTAGGTTGAGAAAGGCTAGACGGTAGCTCAAAGCCAAAGTCCCTGGGTGCGCCAAATACTGGTCACCCCTCCTTCCCTCCTCCCATCCAGCATCCAGCATCAACCTCATTTTCCCTCCAGTCCTCTAGTGCAGTCACATAATAAGCTATGATTGCTGCTCAATCTTTGTCTTTTTTTCCAGAGACAGCCCATTTGAGATGCCCGGACCCTGAATTGAGTCTGCATGTAAAAACTCATTACTGCTGGGTGATGGATGGAGCCTTTTTTCATAGTGTGCAGCTGTAATAAACAATCAATGAGGAAGCATGTGCAGTACAAATCATCCTGTACACCGCCTCACTGGCATCAATATTCCATATGAGGGGTCTTGTTTTCTACACTCAGGGTCAATACTAATAGACCAGTGCACAGATTGGAGATCCTCAGAGTGCAATCCATACCAAAGAGGTGTGATGGTGTTTGACCATGACTAGTGCATGTCCTTGAGGCTATACATTAAAGCTTAACCATCTCAGCAGTTTGATATATTTCATACTACATGGTTTTATCGATGCTCAGTTGTGACATTGCTAGCATCTGAATTTAGAGCAAATGTCAAAGTTTTGTCAAATATGTAACCAAGACAGATATCTGCAAAACTGACCTCAAGACTGTAGCGCTATTTAATTTATAGAAAACATGTTCTTGATTATTTCATATAAACACAGTAAGATTCAGCCTTAGAGTCGTATTGGGACATCATCTTGAGGCCAGAAGATTAAATGCCCATGATGGAAACTTTTCTGGTCACAGCTTAAGAGGTTGGGGCAATTTTGTAGCCAACAAGATCAAGAATGCTCCACTGGATTTTACAGCTCACCGCTTACCTCTCTTTATATGTTTGTGTTCAGAAATGTTGTGCTAGTGCTGCAATGTAGCATAAAGTGCTGCAATGTAGCATAAAGTGCTGCAATGTAAGCCCTGTTTTGTTTTTTGTTTGTTTTTCTGTCTGACTTCTTTATACTAAATCTTAATAAAAACATGGTTTAAAAAAAGAAAAGAATGCTCCACTGCACTAGACAACACTATGAACATAAGGCAGCAAACACGTGTAAATAAATAAAAGAAGCATAGCATTTGAAATGACTGATATTATGCGCCATGCATTTTATTCCATGAAAACTGACCTCCCTTAATGCCCTTTTTTGAGTTGGAAAGACGAACAAGTTACACAGAGGGTTTTGCTTTATTACAAAACTTTAACACAGCCTACATTGTGAGGAAAATTATGTGAAATAATTATATGGATTTTGATTGATTTGAAAGATAATTGTTGTAGTCTGAACTCCTTCTACAGGGCAGCCAAGCGCCAAGGGCTAGTCACGGCCTGGTCAAGTTTTGTCTTTATCCTAAACTGAAGCATTTAAACATTGTCTTGCTTGAGGACTTTGGATAAGGTTTAAAGTCCAAAAGGTCTTCTGGGCATCTTTACCCAACTATACTTCTATACAGATTACTTTTTGCGTTCAGCGTTGTGTTCTGCATCCAGTCAACATGGCATACCACTTTAAATGTGACAACTCTCACTGTCCACCGCCTACAAACGGCGTCTGTATTAACTACGGTGGATGCAGATGCAATGAGGGAAATATGATCTTCATTAAGGGTTAAAAACGTAATCTAAACTTGGTGGTGGCACAACTTCCCCTCAAAGTTAAACCATAACTGCCCAACTCCGGACACCAGCTAATCACAAAAACTGTCACTGACAGAGACTGGAATGTTTAAAATGTTGCACTTTTAGAACCCATATCCATAAAGAGAAAAAGTGAACCATATGTTGTACAGATTGAGCCTTACAAGGCAAATTGACATAAGTAAACCTGTGAACCAGCTGACTTCAGACCAAAAGTGGATCCATGCTCAGAGGTGGAATGCTTAAGAGAATGTTCAACAACTCATGCCTACAGTGTGATGAGATTGGCTTTATAGAATTGTTTTTCTTTTTTAAGAGTTCTAGTTTTGTTCTTTGTTTGTATAGGAACGCTATAGATTGACAGGAAACATGGGGAGATGGAGTGGGGATGACATGCACCAAGCATAGTCAGGATTGGGAGTGGAAACCTGTGAATAGTGTGTGAAGGCTGTAGTCATTTTTCAAGAATTCCATTGCCTTGTGAATAAGCAGCAATAGCAGTGTCAATAGATTTTTGTAATTTCGGAAATGTATAACTCTTACTGGAAAAAATCTCAAGCAATAAAAATAACTATGAAATAAAAACTTCTGTCACCTTGCACTCAGCACCTCATGAAAAATGAAACGAAAAGAATGAAACATTCTGCCAACTAGGGGTTGAAGGTTTGAATTCCAAAGGTTTTGAAATAATTTATATCATCTCCAAATGAATTAGGCATCAAATGGAAATACAGGGGTTATGCCCTGTCAGCGGCCAGAATATTCTCTGGAGCTCAAAAAGCATGCAGCCTAAAGGACCTTCCCTGGTGTGTGGACAGGAAGGAGGTGAGCGGGCCACAGTGCAATCACCAACCCATTAAACTTTAAATAGTGTCTGGTTTACTGTCTAAGACTTCCTATCTCTGCCATAAACATTTCATCTATTCAATGAGGAGCTTAGACAAACAGAATGATTCAGCATGTGGCCTTTAGTGTACTCAAGTGCAAGTTTGTTAGAGGCAAAACAGCAAAAACCAAAGGCAGCACCAGCACAGATAGAAGATCACAATGTTGGCGACGTTTTCCCCAAATAAGGTGATGGAGACATTGAAATTGTAAATTGGTGCAGTAGGGTATGATTTGTTTACTAAGAATTTCATTACTTTAACCCATTTAGATCTGATGAGACGCAGACGTACTTCTACCTTTAAGACCTGATGAGACGTCTATGTCGCATAAGGCCTTGAACAAGAGTGCAAAGGACATTTTAATTTACAGTTAAAGCCAATAGGTTTAAGCTTTCAAGTGTTTTATTTTTAAGGTCTCTATCTGATACAGAGACAAAGATTTTAGTGAACTTTGAAATTTTGTGCAGTTTTTCTGAAAACCCTCAGGTTCTGGGAGGTTGATTTCAAACGTTACTTAGGTTTTAGAGGGCGTTTTTTTAGGCGTCCTTATGTCTAAATGGGTTAATGTCACAGTAGCCCCAATCCAGCTGAAAATGGGCAGAAATGAAAAATACACAAAATATTGTCGTAAGTTTGTTGGTTACACTCTTTGCAGATGATACACTCATGGCATAGCAAAATAAAACACTTTTGCTTGATCTAATGAAAATGATTTGTCATTTTGATTAAAGGCAGTATTTATAAGGATGTAGGAGGGCAACAACTTTTCGTGAAGTCATCATTTATGATGAATCTTAAACTGTGTTAAGCCCACAGGACTCGCCGGGTTTGAGAGATAAGTTCAAACTCTTAAGGTAATTTAAGTGGGCGGCTGTGGCTCAGTTGGTAGAGTTGGTCGTCTCTCAACCGGAAGGTTGGTAGTTCAGTCCCCAGCGATGTGTCCTTGGGCAAGACACTTAAACCAAAGTTGCCCCCGCTGCTTGGTCAGCGGCGTAGGAATGTGCATGAATGGGATTAGTTACTTCTCATGGCCACTTTACATAGCAACCTCTGCCATAAGTGTGTGAATGGGTAGGTGTGACCTGCGACGTAAAAGCGCTTTGAGTAGTCAGAAGACTAGCACAGTGCCATACAAGCTCAAGTCCATTTACCATTCACCAGTCCATTCAAGTCTTTAAACAGTATCTGAAGTGGGGACACATCTTAGCAGGTAGAATTATCAAGTTTAGAAGCTGATGGAAATATCATGATCACCTACTGAATAAAAACCTTCAGGGGTGGATTGACTCCCGAATGCCTCAGTTAGTGCTTTCACATGTTGCAGTTAGCCTGAATAAACCTGCATATTCCTCCCATGTTGTAAATAACAAACAAAAGACTGTTAGGGACATTTCAACGCATGAAATGAGTTCAGAAAAAATGAGGTCATTTTAATGATCCCATTCCTGTTTAATCAAATCAACCTACACCACCCGATAGACTAAACAACATAATCTTTCATATTTAAACAGTGTGCCCTCTTTAAGCCCAAACAAGGGGTGATCCTGTTCAATGTTTAGAGAGGAAGGAAGAGGAGTTTAACACAAGTTAACGTATTATAAAACACATGGCAATAAAGAATACAGACAACAGGCTGTAAAATGCACCACAGATCAACCTGATATAACTATACATCCCTTCATCTATTGTGTTCTCAACAAAACTAAACAAGCAGGTGACTTTAAACAGCCATTATCTGGCGTCTTCTAAAGAACTCATTTAATGAAAGGGACATTTCTTTGAAGAGAACACAGCAGTGCTCACAAACAGGGTTCCTCCGCCTATTGTTCTTCTTACACATTTTCTCCTCAGCACTGTTTGCTAAGCTATTCTGGCAAATTGTATTTTTCTGCTGCAGATCTGATCTGTTATCAAGCAGACACCTCGACGTGACGCTGTGAGCACAGTCAGTGCCAGACTGTTCATATCCTCTCTCACACATTCATCCAGCTCTACCGCTCTAGCACCTTTGCGGTCGAGACACATTTTTGTAGTCTTGTCTTCTCTTTTCACAGACACAAACAACTCTGAGGAGAGCATTTCTAAGGATTCAATACTTTCACTTTACTATAGTGCATCTGATAAAGGGACTCTAACAATGATTAACATACATAAATCACACCTTAATGCCAGAACTTACATATACCCTAAAGTTTTTAAACAGTTTCAGTATGCTAATATTGTCAGGGGATATGCTAATAGCACCGTGCAACACATAAAATTGCATACATCTGCTGGGACAGATGAACACACACAATGTGGTCAGCCAGAAACATTTCCAACTTTAATTGGAGGTTAAGGTAAACAATGGGGTCATTGTCTCGCTGCAGACGAGGCACTCGTGTAATGATTATGCTGAATGCTAAGAGATGCGCAGGAGGCATACATTTGGCTGAGCTCAACCTCTGTCAAATTAAAGTCATGCTTCTGTAGAGATTTTTCCACTGATAAGAGTAGAATACAGTTGGAGAGCAGTATGTTTTACTTCATTTAAATGGACTCCTATCATAATTCATGATCCCCAGACGATGAATCGCTATGACTTTGTTGATCCTGCGAAACTGATCGCCAATACTAAGCCTATAAGGTTATACTTAGCGTACTCTGCTCAACTACGTCTTTGTATCCTACACTAGGCATGGTATTTTTTCATCCTCATATTATTATTCTGACTCTGAAAAAGACCTAATGATTCTAGCCTACAGGCTAACTAACTTCACATGGTTTACCGTTTGTCTTGCCATCATTGTTGGTATCGTTATCGTCTAACTAGACGTTTCTCTACACTTTGGGGTTTTGGTTGAATGTCAAATTGGTTTGCAGTGTATGCATAACGTTAGCAGTGCTAGCACAGCCAGCTTTTAGTCCACATAACTGTGCTTGTTACACATTGCTCAGGCAGAGTGGTTATTTGCCAGTTCAACCTGACAAATCCGACGTACAACTTATTTCCATTTCTAGAGAAAAATATTGCCAACCTGCTCTGCACTACGAGTTGCCATCCATCCACTATGCTGCTTTACATCGGGGTAGTAGAGCAGGGTGAGCAGGCCCATTAACTTGAACTACAGCAGCTGCAGTATAGCTGACACGCAACATTCGAGCAACATTTCAGGTCTGAATTCATATCTATATTAATGATCACTTAACTGACAAGTGATTCTGATGTCATAGGTGAAGACTTAATCTTATAGTCATCTAATCGTGCACATCCTGAGTATCAACAACATCGGAACACGTCTTTGTAAGAATGAATTGTTACGACTCTGATCATCCTCAGACTTTCCATCCATGCTGTCTCTTGCACTAAGCTTGCACTAGGGGCAATTTGTCTGTTCTTTATGGTCAGCCATGGTTTATCGCTGCATATATAAGTACACAGTTTTTCTCCTGTTTATCCAACCCAGGCACTGTTTCCTTAGGCAGTAATGTAAAAAACATGACTTCCCATGTGTCTGTGGATTCTTGATTTAAAGTAGCAAAATAGACAGTTTTTCATAATTATTACTTGAATCCCTTTGCATAATAGTCCTTGGATACTGTGGAAACTATTCAAGCATACGGTATGACTCATTAAAGGGTATTACAGTTCATTGCCTTGTTTACTTAGTTTAAAAAAAAAGTGTTGAGAGCATTTTTTTCTGAGAAAGCTCCCAATACACCTTGCTGCTCGCCAAGAACACAGGCACAGAAAATGTTCCTGAGAATAAATTTAGATCAGAATTGTGAGAACAGGATCTCAGAAGGAAGAAACCTTCCAGAAGATTAATGGTGTGAAAAGGGGAGGCAACTCCTGCCACCCAATAAAGTCAAGGCTTAAGCAAACAGCTAAAGCTCCCTCACCCCTGGCCCACATCTATGGTCTTACAATTTAACTGTGTGTGAGTGAGAGTTGCTAAAAACCCACACACATGCACAGAAACACAGACATGTGCTCATTTGAACATGCACAATAAAGTATGAAGCTTGGTCTGAATTATTAATCAAGACGTTCTAGTTACATATCACGACAAAGGCTTTTAATGGCTTTCTAAGTGAGATCTCCTCAGTGACAGCAACTCTTCTTCAATGTTTATTATTTTAAAAACACTTCCCTGCCTGCAACCCAAAGACAACTTTTTAACTCTGTATCTCAGACATACTGTGAAATCCGGTGTATAGTTCGGAGACTGTTTTCGGGGGTTCCCCAGAGGGAAAAGAGGTTTTCCTGCATGACAATTTCTGTTGTGTTCAGCAAAGTCCACAAAGTACAGTTTCTGTGCAGCTGTGCAGAACTTTTCATTACCATCTGTTTTGCAACAGGTTGCAAACCCTGCTAGCTACCGGTACGATCGTTGCGTTCTCAGCCTTCGGTAACGTTGATAGTTGTGATGAACGGAACCACTCAGTCCTCGACAAATTTGCCTACAGAGTGGCACTGCTTCCTCAACTGGTCGCTTTGGTTGTCTTTGGAGGTGTCCTCTAATCAAGCCAGCTCTCCACAAGGTTCACCTATTATCAGAATAACACAACTCTCTTTAAATGCATGATTATGACCTAATGACCTAATGAGGTCTGGTCCGTGTCGCTATGTGACCCAGTGAAGCTCCACTTGCAATACACAATGAATGGGGGCGTATCTTGAATCTCGTGGTGGAGGCTGAACTGGTGGTCATGTCTCAGCATTTTATACTGGTATATTGGCCTTACCTGTACATAAACTGAAGGCCATTTATTAGATTTTAAAAAAAGATTTTGAAAGTGTGTCTTATGCACTGAATTTCATGCCGGTTGTTAGAAACTAAAAACATAAAGGAGGCCATAAAAGAGCGTACATTACGGGGAGAAGTCAAAGGATTATAAAGCTTTCCAGAAAGTCTTCATAATCCAATCTTTAAATAGCCTTGAAATGGACATCAATGCTGTCATCGTATTCTCCACTTCATACTCTGGCAATGTGTCTCTTAAAGGCTAAAGCGGAAAAATGCTAAAATACTGCATCTGTATTGTAAAGACAGCTAAGCTAGTGTGAAAGAGAATGGAGAAATGTCAACGTACTTTGATATGTATGAATACGCTTGGACAATACAATACATCTAAGTGTCCCTGGAGTGTGCAGCTGAACATAAATGAAAGCACTAAGATCCATTAAAAAAACACCATATCTGGCTGCAATTTAAGCAGTCATAAATATTTAAAGGTGGAATATCTGTGGATTTTCCAATATCTAAATATGGTTTTCCTCTGCCCGGAAAGATGTCAAGTTGTGGCTGAAGTAGGAAAACATTCACAAATGTAGCCAGCAAACATAAAGGGAGAGGAGTGTGTCCTGACTTCAATCTTTAACATCATTCTTATATTTAATGGTATTCTCCTCTAATTTGAATCAAATGGATTAGAATTTAAAACAGCGTCTGAATGAGCCCGTTGAGCTCCCATGGGCTGAGCTGAATAGAGAGCAGTAAATGACCTGTCTGTTAGAAATTATGTCCACGGTAAACGTTAGAACTGCTTTTACTGTTCTCTCTATAGCCCCACGTTTTCAATTCAGTTGAATTTATTTATGCTTTATTGGCAAAGCAGCAAAATTCTACGTCGCCAAATTAAATGCTGCCAACGTAAGAGTAATGAGAAAGAATACGCCCCTTCTCCCGCCTTCTGTTTTTATTTATTTTTTCACACTGTGCATGTGTGCAACTACATGCAAAACACACAGTCCCACGCAAGCATGCATGCACCCAAACACTAACTAACACATGCGAATGCTTCCCTTGGTAGGGTCAAAGGTCGGCCTTAGCTTGTGATAAAGTGTGTGTTTGTGTGCACGTGTGTATGAGGGGGTGTACGACTGATCCAGGTGCTCTCCAGAAGGGAAGATAAAAATCTGTTGCCTGCATGTTCTCTAGTCGGGCCTCTGAATCTGCCAACAGGAGAGAGTTTGACCCTGACAACCTGAGTCCTGGCCCGCTGCGTTTAATGGCTGAAAGAGACAGAACACCACATGTGGCAGAGAGAGCGCGAGCATATATCTTATTCAAATTTACACATCATAAACCTCTGTTTACATCAGACAAGTTGAAGTTTGATGTGTTCATTTAGCTCGTGTCTAATCACAAGCAGCTAGATGCTAATGTACTAAAATACCTACCCACAATTACTCTAAATAGAAAACACATGTCACCCCCCCTCCCCTCCCCTCCCATACATTGTGCAGTAATTTGAATTCATATTGTAATAATATATGACCTCCTATACAGGCTGCAAATTACAAAGACACCCCGGGCAGATTTCTAGTAAATAATCCCTGCTCGCTGCAACAGTTTTCCTTTTACAGAAATGTTCAAGAATTCTGCAATCACTGTTTGGCTTAGATGGTAAAGGCTAAAATCACGTTGCTCACCCTGTTCTCAATACAAAAATAAACGTCCCTGTTGGCAAAACATTTCATTGGTCACAATGGGATACTGTTACCATACCCAGAGCTTAAAAAATAGACAATTGAAACCATATTAGAGGGCGTGAGAGATATGCAAAAGTCTGTGCACTCTTAGTCGTATGCCTGCATGTGTGTGTGTGTGTGTGTGTGTGTGAGTGTGTGAGTCCGGGGCAGTTCTGGCTTTGATTAGAGCCTGCATGATAAAATGAGAGGCAGCCGAAGGCCGAGCTGGAGCTGGTTAGCGGCTGCCTACAAATGCAGAGAGAGCAGGAGGATTTTTATCAAACACACATGAATGTTGGGGGGATGCCATTTATGTTTCCCAGGATGGCAACATGCACACAGGCAGAAAAATGCAAAATAACAGAGGAGCACGTAAGCATGTTCATTTCAAAGTAATCATCCAAACAAAGAGGAGCCAACAGGGAAGGACGGAATAAACACGGAACAAGGAGAACTGTGCTGAAACCCAGAGAGAGAGCGAGATAGATATAAACGGCAGTGAAACTCTTGCAAAATACTATCTCGGAGTTTTCCGATTGTGGTGTTTAGCCAGCAGTAATATGTCACGGTTTCATTGTGTTTCTAATCTGATAAAGGTTTTATGGTTCTTCCTGCTATTAGCGTCATTTATTGTCATTTAGGGTGGCAAGATTGCCGCCTGTGGCACTGACCTCTCAGAGATTATCCAGTAGAGGACGGATTGAGTTAGGAGGAGTGACGCTTCATTCTGACATCAGAATCTATCTAAGAAGGAGCAGAGGAAGTAAATGATTGCTGATAATGGAAGAAGAGAGAATGAGATGGAAGTTACACCACGTTTTGTCTCCCCCAAGAGGCGGAGGAGAGCTTTTCTGCTCTGCTTTACACTCACTGGACCTCCCTCTGCGTGTCTTCCTCTTCTCCGCTTCCCTCCGTTTCATTCCACAGCTCCAAAACCAAAACAAACGCCACATGTGGTGCCGACGACCTTTGCTGTATTTGAGGAACATCACATCTTGACGAAGGTTCAGTTGAGCTGCTCAGAGCATGGTCTATTAGGCTTTATAGGCCCAAGTTGTAAGGGTTAATTTAATTCTCCAATATGTGTTTATTTCTCAGCACATCCCTCAGATGAATTCCAACTACATGAACGCACCAGCCGTAGTTTCTCTTCTATTCAACCCATATGCTTATGATTTATGCCTTTTCTGCTTTTTCACGCTACGGTAAAGCCATGAAATTTTTGAATAGACATATCTGCACAGTCAATGATTCCCCATGACCTATTTTAGTCAATAATAAATTGGAGAGAAAAAAGAACGGGGATAACATCTCTTAAGCTACAATAAGATGGCTTTTATTAAGCTGCAAAAGAGACGAGTATCCTCTTCCTATACTTTCACGGTTAAATGAACACAGGGCTGAATGTCGGTTCTGCAAGTTATCCCCTTGCAGAAATTAATAAGCATTTAGATCATGTTTCTCTTCGGTATTTATGTCAGGGACCCATGCCCCCTTCTTCCTCCTCCTGCTGCTGCTGCTGCTGCTGCTGCTGCTGCTGCCCACCTTTTCCTGGTCTGAATTAACTGGAAACATGTTTCCAGCGCTGATAAGTATCAGAGAGGACAGGCCGCAAGATTACTTTGGATCTTAGAACTGCTTCTTTTATATTTTTCATTTTGGACAGAAGATAAGAGAGGGTTGAACAAACACGTTGAACCCACTGCAGCCCTGTTACAGATGGAAGGTCACATACTTGTGGTATTCCACTGTGAGGCAAGAAAAACTTTTTTTAAATTAATTTGATACTACTTAACTCGACCGCTTCAGAAAACATGTTACTGCTTTGACATTAGACGTGATATGTTTGTTTAAGCCACATGGAATAACTCCTAAATGGACCCTGCAAGGCCGGATTGAAATCAAAAGTCATTCCATATTCTGCTGATGGACGTCGAGGAAGCATTATGACGTCCTACTGTTCGACTGGCATGTAGACCACGTCTAATAATGCTCTGCATGCTAAGAGCTCTGAACATTTCTACCTGGTGTGTTGTAGTGAATGGTGCTTAATGAATTAATAGCTGGCTGTGATTGACCAGCACAGGGTTGGTTTTAAAGCACACTGTACCTTAAAAAACAGCACAACATGGTGAAAACGTGTTATTCTTCTGAATACAATATGCATGATTCTATGTGAACAGTATGTTTAATATCACAGTATAAAACCCAGAGGGTGAGTCATTCTGGCTAATTTAACTTTTAGTTTCAAATTATTCTGTAAATATTTTTTCTTATATATCAATGAATCAATGAATCATTTAAAGTCAGTAAAAAGTGTCCATTAATTGATTGATTTGTGCAAAAGCAGCCAGATTTAATCTGAATATTTAACTTGTAATATTTTAAAACTACTGATGGGTCAATACGATTTTTGTACCTTCCTGATAAAACTTCTAATCCCTGGGCGTATGCATTGGCTAATATTCAGTACTGATCTGATTTAAGTCAGATATAAAAATATGAATATCTTCTATAACAGCTCCAGAACTGTGACACTTCTTTGCTCTGTTGAAATTGAATCCTGGCATATTCAAAGTCTACTCCTGTTTTACTTTGGGGATGTTCCGGTTCAAAATATTTCAGCGTTTCTGACAGTTTACGAACTCTTTGGAACGTTTCCTTCATTTTCTAGCATCATGCATTTATGTTTGCTATTACTATGTACATCCATGGTGGCAGCACAGTGAAGCTTGGTGTGAAAGCAACTGTTTTGGATTATTGGATTTCTGATGACACAAGTTCATATTTTTTAGGCTTATTGAGGAAAATAAATTGATTGGTGGATATGCTAGCATAATAGCCAATAAATCATCCTTCATTTTTGTGTGCATTTGCCAGTCACTTGATGTATTTTTGACCTTTGTTCCTGTTTAAAAACTTCAACAATTGACCTATGCACACCAATTCTGATTGACTTATCTGGTTAAAGACAAAGAATTCAACTCTTATTCAGTTTCCTGTTATTTAATGGTTTTGAAATGGACACCACGTAGTATAGTTCAACATAAAAACGTAAATCTGATTATATTGATTTATAAGTGTAAAACTGTAGACGTGCAGCCAAAGATCAGTTACACATAAAAAGAAGATAAAGTACCTCTTCCTAATATGAAGGATATGTATTCTCTAATGTGATCTGCTAACATTGTGCTACGGCTAACTACATTAAGAAGCATTCTGTTGCCATGTTGGCCATGCAGGTGAGGAGGGTTCTGTCTTCAGCTGTTTTGAATCACAGATAATGAGATGCTCCCCTGACCCCTGCAGTCGCTTCCAGTCTGAAATTGATCGATGAGAGCCCCCCCTTTGAACCTTATCTGGTGTTGGGCTTTGCATTATGGCTCTACATCTGGAAGAGAGATCAGGGCGTTTGCATGGAGTTCTGGATGAGGACGTGACCAGACTCTATTGCCTGGCGTGTTACTGCCAAGCCACCAAAGTTGCACACTTCCTCCACAAGTTTCCATCAGGGGAAAAACAGCCTCTGATGTCCGACATGTCATGGTTTAGTGATGTATGAGCTATGGGACAGAGACCCTAAATAGAAGAATGTAGGAGTTGTGTTTTTCTCTTTATCTCATATATATGTCCCTAAACATTAAAATGGACACAGTTTTTATTGCAGCCATTAATTCTGGGAAGATAACATTAAATTTTATGGTAGCATTGGGCAAACCTTTTTTTTTGTAAATGAGATATAAATTCTACCTACTTATATCTGTCGAGGTCCTTCCTGTGGAGGAGGCCCGTCCTACATTCCCAGGATGATTTCCCAATGATTTACATCTGCTCTGCTTCAACTATGTCAGTTTTTCAGAGTCAGGGTTTTGGTAAAAGGAATAAAAAAAAAAGGGGGGGAAAAGCCCATTAGAAGGATGTTAGTGGCAGCCTTTTTCTGTTAAGTCCCCTCAGTGCTCCTCTAAATGGTCCTCTGAGTCCCGCGGGTAGGATAATTACAATCGATGCTCTTTTCATCAGCACAGCTATCATGTCCACCAGCGCTGCCAGCTCTACAACAAGCCAAAACTTCATATTTCTCTCCAACTGGAATGACCAGCAATCCTGAAGATGATTTCACCAGACAGTCCATTTTTCCACAAATCAAATATGCAGATGAAGGAGAAATTGATTGACAATATCATAAATGTTTTTTTGATTGAGTTTCTAAGCTTAGGAAAAAAACAAACATCTCAGATCTGCGCTAAAAGAGGAAACCCAGTAAAAGACTCCTCACACTCTAAATAACGAGTAAACATACATTAATTACACATATGCTGCAGGCCCAGCAGGGTGCTGAAGTGGTTTTTCCACAGCTCTCTGTTAATCCCAGCGAGTTAAAAACCATGACTATCAGTAATTAGCTTTCTTGGTTTACCAGCATGTGTCATCACCAAATTTATCCTGCATCCACTGCCCGCTGGCAAAAACAAACAGCTCCCAAAGCAGAATTTTCCAAAGTCGTCTTGGTTTCTGTCTCTGTAATAAAACCTAATTTGTTGTCGTGCCTTGTTAAAGTCCAAATAAAAGCCTGAATATTTAGTTCTTGGAAAAATAAAGGTGCTCTCTGCACAGCGCACTGGATCATGGGTATGACTCATAAAACGGAGTACCGCATGTGATTAGGGATTTATATGGAAGTGGAATGGTGTTATTGCTGATTGTGTGCATTGTGTGTGTTGCTGATAACACACTGAAAGTGGTATACTCTCTTTGAGCACACAAATCAGTGTGTGTGTGTGTGTGTGTGTGTGTGTGTGTGTGTGTGTGTGTGTGTGTGTGTGTGTGTGTGTTTGCCCTTGCACGTACTTGTACATTTTATGAAGTATAATTTATTTTTCAGGTTTATTCTCCTCCGAAGAAAAAGACCTCACTGAACCAGCCTTCAACGACGATGCACCTTTTAAAACACACTGTCGAACCACTGACAGACAACATCCAGTTTCAATTAGGGGTTCATATTAAGTCCGCAGCAGGAGGCCTAATTGGAGCGGTTGTACAAGAGTGACTTTTGGCTGATCCAGAGAACTGTGTTCAAACTCCGGCTTTATAGCAGTTCTCCATCTAGAAATAGTCTAATATGTCTTGAAATTTAAGGACCATGCTAATGGTGTTGTTTGTGTGTGCCAATATAGAAATAAAACACTATTGCCAACAGTTTTTCAAAGCATACCCACTGTTTGAGATCAACGATGACATAAAAAAAGATGCTTATTTTTGATGTATTACCTACGTTCAAGGAGGTCTGACTTTTATAAGCCATGGGAATTCACAAATCAAAGCGATCCACTCAACTTTGGTACAGCCTGAAAGTCAGCAGTGATGTCATACAGTACATGCAATTTGTAGTAATGATCTTAAACATTTCGAAACGCTGTAAAGGCTCCTTTAACGGTTCATAAGAAATGTACCTCATGGACCTTTTTAAGTCGAGCATCACACAGAGATAGTTAAAATTCACATCACATATAGTATTCATAGCCGCACATCACTTCATTAATCTTCCGTCATCAGGTTTAGAAGAATCCATTAGGGCTTATTATAGACAATTAGCGAGAGCAAAGAAATGATCTAATAAAGCATATCTAACCAGATTACGCCTTCGAATTAGACCAATATTCAGTGTAATTATTGTGACAGTAAACATAGTTTTATGGTGAGGAGAATTTACATTCTCACTGATCCGGGGAAATGAGATAAAAGACAAAAATCTTTGATCTCAGAGAGCATTATATTAAATGCAAAGGAACAACAATAAGTGTGTGCACGATGTGTGGTGACTTGAGAAGTTCTAACTCCCAACTTGTCCCCAAAAAACAATAGGCTTAATCTGCAGCCCTGAGTCTAAATATGACGAGTTCTGAACCACTGTACTGTTAGTTTGGCACAAGCAGGAACAGTCAAATTAGAAGAAAAAAAAAAAGTCCAATAAGACTTTCGGTGTAATGCTTTCAAGTAAAGGACATAAATAGAGATCAACTTTTTCACATTAGGCCTGCTAGCAGCAGTTTGAAAATAGAGGATTCTTTGATGTGCAACAATCATTAACATGTGGTTAACGTTGTGAAACGATAACAAGTGCTCATGTTTATGCACCAACATTACTTAAAGAAGTACAGTTCAGGAAAATAATCTTGGTTTTGGATCAAACAAGTGCTAACTGACTTCTGTACCTGTATGACAAACTATGAATAATAAAGTAATTAAAGCCATCTTAACGTATGCCCCTGAAATCTTCCTGAGTTGGTTGTTCACACATGCACCTCCTAGCAGGAGACTGTCCATGTCAGACAGGGGGTGGGGGGAGGTGGGAGTCAAAGGAGGCAAAACATTATGTAAAAAGAACGACCCCGTAGTGGCAGATGAAGCAAAAGAGTCCGACGCTATATAATGGCAGCTTTTGGCATTTTTATCAATGCTACAGTACGTGTAGTTCCACATATACAAAACAACAACAACAACAACAACAAAAAAGTAGAAAAGAACATGCTGGTGAACAGAAAAACATACTGAAGCAGTTTCAATAAGTGCACTGAGATCGCAACAATCTCGGCAATACCTTTGAGATTAATGCGCGGGTTGCAAGAGACAAACATCACCCCCCTCCTATCGGTCATGTTGATTTTCCTGGATATTCCCTGCTGTGTTCTCACATCAGCTCACCGGAAAATGTACTAGGGAGCTGGAAGAAAAAACTCCCATTTTTGCCTTCACACATGCAGCTCAGTCTGAAAAATTCAGGACAATTTCAGGAGTTTTGTGTGCATGTGTGAAAGCACCATAACTCACCTTAAAATACTTATGAATAAGTCAACTTCATCAAAGAATTCAACACTGACCATCACAAAGGGTTCGAACCGCTGTGTGACCGGTTCATCAGCTCTAACAGCCAACCCAAGAGGACTACGGTACTCTTTATGCTACGTCATTTGACTTCCGTGGCACTTATAATATCAGGTAAGCATAAATTCTGTTTGAAATGCAACGTTTGTTTCTCCTGAATCCAAAATAAATTCAAAAAGGTTTTTTTTAACGCTCAATAGGCATCAGTAAAACTGGGGGTAGCTGATGGCTAGCTTAAGCTTCATTTAACTTTATTTAAATAGTGTGAAAGAATGGCCAGTATAACCAGGCTTCCAACCTATAGCTCAAAATGTACACGCATGCTGAGAAAAGCAGTGAAAGAACTGCTTGTTTACATTAAAACATTTTCACATTTATTGCAATAAATTCCAACTTTTGCAACGTGTTTACTGCAAAGTCTTGTATTACAATGAATTAAAATAATTTGCAATCAATTGCCCAGCCCTACTCGACAAATGTATAACTAATGGACTGACCAAGCTGCTGTATTTGCAGCACTTACAACAGGCTGGGTGTCTAATACAGATCCAGCCAGTCAGAGGCTTGCTAAGTGGATGAATGTTAAAATAGGCACCTGTGCCTCCATGGGCCCCCTACCACATAATGATTTATCCACATGTACTGCTAATTTGCTTTTATTGCACTACCTAAACGCACTTGCGTTTCACTGTTGCGTGAATAATAATAAACACTGAACAGGACTAGGAGACCACGGCATAACCACGGCTTTTCTTCCTCCCTTCATTCACCTTCTTTCTTTTGCGTTTCTTCATTTCTGGCCACATAGATGCTTTTTCAATTAGGCCCATAGAGGAGAACAGTCTCATATATATTCATAGCTGCTATGAATGACGGAGGAGTGATGATAATGATCCCGATATGAGCTGAGGAAAGCAATTACAGTCACCGCTACCATAAATAGTAATTGCAAAAATCTCTATCATTACAAAGAGGAACCACAAAACACACACCATACAGCCAGCATTCTGCAGAAGGGGGGGGAGGGGGAGGCACAAGCTACTTTTTTAAATGAAGGTTGTGTTTGCCAACTTTTCCCAACAAGCCGTTCAATAAGCCTTTCAAATGAGTGGCCATGCAGATGTGTTATCGAGTGTAATCACTGATCAGTCTTTTATGGGTTTCTCAGAAATGGATTTTCTCTCCTTCGTTTTAAATGGTGTGCAAACGGTAACAGGAAGCAGAGTCAATTACACAAGTTACTGTATGTTACTAATTACTTTATTGCGAGGATAATTTGGCTGTATAGTCTCTTTGCTCTTTCCTTACTTTTGGGAACTCAACAGGCCATACAGCTGACTGTGTGTGTACATGTTCCAAAGCACCAGTGTCTATGTGAGCGTGCACATGCCCACCTTTGTGCCTGCCTGTGCATTGATAGCAGCTGCTTCTGTGTGTGTGGGAAAACGTAGGGAGTGAGGCTTTTAGGGAGCATGATTTATAGTGCTCTGCAGGTTATAACTCATTTCAAACTGAATTTCCTGCCTGTGTGATTGCATCCCTCTGTAATGCCCTTGACGGAATGGAAAGCACACCCGATGTTCCATGTCTAAAGATGGACATTTTTGGGTGTTACTTCAGAATCTGGGCTTATAAATTACCCCCATGTGAGACAAGTCGATTGTCCCATGAAGACAATAACAAATCCCACTCTTGCATTACGGAAAATGGCTGAAAACGATTTTTGGCCTATTACTGGATATCATACCAGCAACATTATTTATGGATCAAAAATTGCAATGACTGCATGATGGTGCAATGAATCAGGGGACAATGACAGCCTGTAGTTTTGACCTTATAACAATCAAACAATGAAACTGAGGACAATCACAACTAGCTCCCTAAAACTGAAAACAATGAGGGATAAAAATGGTTATTAGGTAGCTCATGAAGCAAGTGAAGAGACATGTGGAAAACCATTTCCTCTGAATTGTCCCAGAGGTCAACGTTTCAGACATTCCCAGTAGCTAATGGGAGAGGAAATCTCACCAGCCAGGTGATTTTATTTGGGGTGATTAAAGGCTTATTTAGTATCTATAAATAAAGTCAACCTGGTGCTAAACTGTGTTAACAGATTTCTCCTCCCTGAGGCTTGCAGCTGTGCTTTATCAAGAGCAAAGGAAAGCATTTACCAGCAGAGCGTTTAACCAAGTCAGAGTATATTTTTAAATAAAACAGAAAGTGATGATTTGTAAAACATTGTCACCCCAGATTTAATTTTAAATAGCACAAAGACAACGTATTAAAGAAGCAATATGTAACTCTGACACCTAGCATTTAAAATGGGTACTGCATTCCAAACATTGGAGAGCGTCGTTTGCCCTCGCCCCCTCCTTCGTAGAGTCGATGTTCACGCGGGTTGTTATGTCACGGACACAGAAGCTTCAAAGTTTAGCTTCAGTGTTTAGCTTCAGTGTTTAGCCAGATCTCCATCGGTCTCTTACTTGTTGTGGGATTTCAGCTGTTCTTTAACATTGGTTCACATTTTAAAAAAGCCCCAAACATTTCCAATGGCTGACCAGTCGGGACTGAGAGCAGGCCAGTTTAGCACCAAAACTCTTTTACCACGGAGCCATGCTGTTGTTACTTTTACAATCTTTTGTTAAAACTGTCCCAACTTTCTTTGAAATGTGTTGCTGGCATCAAATTCATAACGTGCATATCATTTCAAATAGCAATGAAATGTCTCACTCTCAACATTTGTCATCAGATTCTCTTTTTATTTACATTTTGCACATCATTACAACTTTTTTGGAAACAGGGTTGTACAAAAACTGAATGTCAATAAATATGGAAAAAAGAAAAGAGATTTTCTCAAGAAAGATACTTGTAGGTATTTGTTGTTTAAATAAATGCATGTCAAAGTTCAGATGATTTTGATATTGTAGCAGAATACAAGCTGCTTTTGTAAGTTTGTTTTAGGGACTAACAGAGCCAATGACTTCTGACCTGCACCTCATTAAATGTGCATGCTGTCATGCTAGATTTGCAAACATAAATACAGAGACACTGAAATAAAGAAAGCATTGCATGAATCAGCAGTCTGTCTTATTTCTGAGCACATTACAGCATCGATGGCATTTTAAGACTCCAAATGGAAAGCCTAATGTCCCACTATTGATTTCCATTCCATAAATTGTGATTTATTAATGACTTTATGTCTGCCTTTTCTTTGACAGAGAGAAAAAATCAGGTCGAAAAAAAGCTGGCGACTGAAAGAAAGCAACAGGCCAACAGGCAGTCAGTGTGTGGAGCACTAGCAGGTGAATAGACAATAAATAAGACAAACAGCTGCAGGGAAACAAACAAACATGGAGAGAAAGAGCGATGCTTCAGGCTGGTCTTCCTAACAAGATATGCTCACTTCCTGAACGGCCATTCTTACATCCTCAATTGAAAGCATCTGGAACAAACAAACAACAAAGCCACACCGAGTCTTTATCATAAAGGTTTGGTAATATCTTACATCAGTGATAATGGCCTGTTTTTATTAAAGAAAAAAAAAGTACCAGTCTGTCTTTCTCTACTTCTTTTGTTCCTGAGAGTGTTCCTTCACTGATCTGACGCAGCTACCTTTATTGAAACAGTCCTCTTTTATCTGTCCAATAACGTCAGCTCAGCATGCTTGCACTCTTGAAACCAGGTCTGGCTACAGCTCATGCAGTTGAACACTTTCACACTAGGTAGTGGAAACTTCCTGATACAAAACCACCCTTCCTCTGCAGTTGAAAGGTTTTATGTCTTGCTCAGGGGCCACTGATGAGAAAAACTGCGTGGTGCTTGTTTTTCAGAAACTTCGCTCCACCAACCTCTGTTAACACACTATCTCAACCTTTTGTTAAAACTAGAGCCCGACCGATGAATCGACTTGCTGATAATATTGGCCGATATTAGCATATCAAGTTTTATCACAGATATGCCAATATTACTAGATTTATTCACCATTTAAATAGCCTTTTCTTCTGGTATCTTTGTGTTACACAAGTAGTTCCCTTTAACCAGCAGACTCTCACTCTCCAGAGTATCAAGCGGTCATGCACGTACATGCGCAGTTACTTTAAAGTTGAGTGACCATCTTCTCTATGTTATACTATCTTTTCCACAAGTGTTTTATAACTACATTTGAGGGATCAACGGGATAAATGTGTAGATATCTATCTCTATAGATTGAACATAGACTTAAGAAAGGTATCGGCCGATTTATCGGGATCTGATTTTTTTTCTCTCCCCAATATCGATATCGGCCCCAAAAATCCCGTATCCATCAGGGCCTAGTTTAAACACAATTCAAGTGTGAAAAATAGAGAAGCAGAGAAGCCTGCCATATTATTTCTGTGTACAATAGATTGTGTTCTGCACTGTAACCAGACTTTGGTGAGCAACAATTTATAGGGCCAAGATTCTGTGCCATGATATCCAACACGGATCTGTTCCTCTTGCAGTCTGTGACAGTTACAGAAATATGAAGCTGACAACCATTTCACTGCAGCTAAAGTGCACTGTATGTACCACAGAGATAAAGAAATACAAAACAGATTGGGAAAGCTTATAGGAGAGTGACTGCAGTGTGCGAATTTAACTCTGTGTGTTTTCCAGCGTGTGTCCTTGTGTGTCTGGCTGCATATGGGAAATGGGCGCAAAGTTGCCTACAACAACATTTAGTGTAAGTTGGAATGACCCCTAAAAGCTTGTGTGAGGTCATGTAATATTTAGACAGCCTAGTCCAATTTAGCCAGTCATATCTCCATCTGCTTTGCTCTGTATTTACCACGAATGGGAATTGAAAACTGAGATAGACCAGCTGTATGCATTTAGAAGTATGGCAAAAGGAAAGGTAGAGCCAGTGCCCCCCCCCCCCCCCCCCCCCCATAACTCCCCTCCAGCTTTGCCCCTGTTAGCGTGCCAATTTGTCTCCTCTATCCACAGTATACCGAGTCAAACAGTGTGCCTCCTGTCTCACTGGACGTCTGGCAGAGTCAGCAGGTTGATTCATTACCTGATGCTCACACTGTCAGCTTTTCAACTGTGATGGACTGGGGGGGGAAAAAGTTCTGATGAAAATAAACATACATGAACTTTTTGCACAACACCTGGAGACGTGTTGATGTTACCTGTTACATTTCATTAGAGAAAGTTTGGCATGAGACACAGCTGTGCCGTGGTGAAGTTAACTTGACGGAGTGAGAGTGACTACACCAGACTTTTGTCACACACAGAAACGAAAAAGAGGTTTGATTTTTTTCAGGTTTGAAAAATCTGTCTCTGTTATCAAGAGCGTAGTTAGCAGTTAGCACATTAGGTGCACATGTGCCAACAGTGCATGCAGCCTGTTACAGCTGCTCCTGTTCATTTTCCTGCCTTAATTACATACATTATTTCTGTATTTGTGCTGCATGTCTTCACATTTTTAATGTTTGGATGCACATCTGTACAAATTCATATATTTATACTTTATACATACAAGAAGGGCCTGACCAATATTGGATTTTTTTTTTTTTTTCAGTATTGGATTTATAGGGCTGTTACCGATATTGATATTGGGGAGACAAAAAATCAGATACGATATATATCAGCCAATAGCTCTCTTAGATCTACAGTATGTCCGTGATGAAAAAAATATATAATATAATGAAGACAAGATGGTCACTCAACTGGAAAGTAACTGTGCATGTACTGTACGTGCGTCACCACCTGACACTGGAGAATTATAATGCTTGTTGTAATCCATATAGAGCACTCTATTAAACTGCTAGTTAAATACAATGATGCTCAAATGAAATGCTATTTGCCTGATGAATAAATCTCGTAATATCGGCACATATGTGAGATGAAATTAGTCGATACGATAGTTACTGGATAGGCTAATATCGGCCGATATTATCGGCTAAAGGTTGGTTAAAGGAATCCAAAAAATAGTAAATAATGAAGGCAACTGTAACAGGCTGCATGCACTGTTGGCACATGTGCACCTAATGTGCTAAATGCTGATGCTCATGATAACAGAGACAGATTTTTCAAACCTGGAAAGAATCAAACCTCTTTTCCGTTTCTCTATGTGTGACAAAAGTCTGGTGTAGTCACTCTCACTCCGTCAAGTTAACTTCACCACGGCACAGCTGTGTCTCATGCCAAACTTTCTCTAATGAAATGTAACAGGTAACATCAACAAGTCTCCAGGTGTTATGCAAAACGTTCATGCTAGTTTATTTTCATCAGAACTTGTTTTTTCTAGTCCATCAAAGTTGAAAAGCTGACAGTGGGAGCATCAGAGCATGAAATATCAGAGCTTAATCATGAAAGAGTCTTACCAAATATGAAGGAAGTTTAAGGAACTTAAATGACAACACTTTAAATATGTATTGAGGTCAATTCAACACCACTTCCAAGAATCAATGTCCCTTTAACTGGTTAGTCCCCAAAAGAACATGATGACAGTATATGACAAAGCAATAAGTAAGGTCTTTTACCTGCTTTTTGTAAAGTGTCTCGAGATAACACTTGTTATGAATTGGCGATATGTAAATAAAGATTGATTGATGATTGATTGATTGATTGATTGAAAGCGGAATCAATGGTTCTAGAAAGACTTTAAGTCCTTTTATTAACTCTACAGTTTTAAGTTGGAGTCAGAATACTCAAAGACATTCAGAGCAAATTAAAAACAAACTAGCTGCATGGCTGGATGACAGTAGGGTGGGTGAAGAAATATTTTTGTTTGTAATTTGTGTGAGCTGACCCTTTAAATAGCCCCTCAGGTCTTGCAGCAAAATGTGTGTCTTTATCTTAATTAAAGCCCTGCAGGGTTTCTGTGTTTTTATAATTGCATATTAGTGATTAATCAAACATAAAACAACATGTTCAAGAGATAATTATTTACAGGAGCTGTGTCATATTTGCACACACTCTCTCTGCACACACGCAGCATACATTAGTGTCAAAAGATGTGGTTTATTTTACCGCTCCGTTTGGGCGCAAAAGGTCAACCACTCAAAACAATTTGGAGAACAACTCGGAACAGGTGTCTGAAAATCCCCTGGAAAAGTGTGTTTATATAGTTGTGAAATGCATGACATGTTTATGCCATACCAGTGTCACACACAATATCGCACGTTCACGTTGCTCACTACACAGACATTACCAGCTAACAGGAAAGCCAAATAATGAGGACACAAGGCAAACAAATGTTGCCTGCCGACGCCAAGGCTGACACCCAAGGTCCTCCATCTCTGCTCTGCTGCTGCTGCGCCACAGTACATCCAGGAAATGTTACCCAAAAAGCCTGATAAAGGGCAGTGAGACTCTTTTATTTTTCAAGGGGGTGTGTGAGTGAAAAAAACAGAGAGATTGGGGGAAATGTGTGTGAGGGATTCTGCTGTGCCATTTTCAGGGGCAGCGTGACATTTCTGCTGAGCAGTGGTCACCCATGGCAGTCGTTGGTGACGCACAAGTGACAGAAATGCTGACCCTGTTGGTCAATCTAACCACCATTCTGCTGACACATCAGTTTCTGCAGGTTCCAGAGCAAATTCAAAACCCACATCTTCCCTGCTCGCAGCACACAAGTCATTGACCTCACCGATATATGTTTAGCTACAAAGCTGAGACAAAACCACCTGTACTGTTATGGCAACGTGCTGAGATAAATCTCTGCAGAATAATCCAGTTTTTGGTCCTTTAACTGCTTTCCCTGCAATCATTTGGCTTTTTCAGATGGAGGAGTAACTCTGAGAATCTCAAAGCAAAAGCTAGCTAATTCATCCAGCATCACTCTGCGCCCTCCACCCTGTGCTGAATATTAATCAGCCAATGTTCCCAGTATCAAGCTGGCATCCAATCCAAACAGATGATGGATGGAGCACCAACTGGGCTATCTCTACCCTCTCTATCCTTCCTCTCTCGGCCTCATCCAGATATGAGCAAACGATTTATATTTGGACCGTTTCCTCCTATTGATTGTCATTCAGCCTTCTGCTTTGGCATTTTCTCTATTTGTCCCTTTTTCTATAGACTGTAGCATCTTTACCATCCAATAGTTTGTCCTCTTGTTCTCTTTCCTTCCTATTTGTTCTGTATATCTGTCACCATGCTCCTCTCCAATATTGGCTGTCCTCATCTGTTGATTTTGTTTCCAGAATGGAAAAATATCCATTGACAAAATCCTTCCTCTTTTTTAATCATGGGATTTCCTTTCATTTAGATTGTGTCTAAGTTCTGCTCCTGTGTCTGTACTCCTAAAAAAAGAGATTTTTGTTTCACTTTTATTTTTTAGACTTTCCTCACTATGCCGGTTTCATTGAAACGAGCACTAAACACCATGATCAATTTAAAATTCAAAAGAAAATTGAGTTTCTTTAACTTATGCAATATGTTTATATTCCCCGACTATGATACCTTTCTTCAATGAGAAACCAGGATGTACAGAAGTATACAGGATAGGGGTGGGAATCACCAGAGGCCCCACGATATTATCACGATATGTGAGTCACGATTCGACATTTTGCAATTTGCTGAGAATTGCGGTACAATATATTGCGATATATTTTGCGATGAAGCTTTTTTATCTACACATTGTGTCAGCAATATTAAACTAAATCAAGAACTGTTTTATCAAATCAGAAAACATTCTTAGTGTCTTCATCTCTCTTCAGTCTTTTGATTTCTACACAATGTGAGTCCAGTGACCGACACTGTGGTCAAAGTAAAACCCTGTAAAAGTCTGCATGCACCTCACAATCTGAACTGTTAGTATTTCAGTCTAATCCAACTTGAACATGAATTTTTAACAATGCAACTTCTTCAAAATGAACTGTGCAGCCCCTTCAGCAATTTAAAATTTAAAAAGCATATTTGCTCATTATATAATACAAATAACGATAGTTGGCGTCCATGAGATGATACAATATTGCCACACAAAATATTGCGATATTATGCTGTATCAAATTCCCCCCACCTCTAACACGGGAAGTCCTTATTTTAATGCAGTGCACTTAACACCTCCGAGCTAACATGTGCAGGCATGTAAGCATGACAGTGATGCAAGAGAAACTGCAAAGTAAAGTTAATCAAAGGGAAATACATTCATTCTTAGTATGCTGCACACAGAGGACTGTAAAATGTTTAATGCTTTGACACTTTGTCAATACCACGTGTTTTAAACTATATTTTGACAGATTTTTTGATAAACGATTTCAGTCATATTTGAACCCAAAGTCGCCTCGAGGAAGAGAGAGAGAAGAGGTGGTCCATTCAGATTCACAGGTTGGCAAATACCGAGGTTTTTAAAGTCCTGATTGGCGTCTCTTAAAGACGTAAAAGTTATATTTGTCTCAAACACAGAGAGCAGAGATGACTGTCTAAATTTCACAAATACTTAGGGAAACCTTGCCAATGTATTTGACAGTGTGCAAGAGTTTGCCTGAAACTTTTGGACATTTAAAACTAGAAATAACCCAGGACTGGATACCTTAGACTTGTATTTTGTGTTGCTTTGGTATCACAACAGGTATCATTAAAGTTTGATTTTTAATAGAGTTGTATGAAGATTAAAATTCTGCTTTCGTATCAACCCTAAAATGAACTTGTGCCTTAAATCATTCTTCATTCTTGCAGGAAACTAAAGCTACATCACATTTGTTCTCTTGGTTTCCAATTATCGTGTCATATTTAAAGAAGCCTTATCTCTTTATAATAAAAAAAATGTCCCAGGAGAAATATAATCATGAACCTTTCCTTTGAAAGATGAGATATGAAGGAATAAGTGAAAAAAAGATTCAGTGACACTGCTCCTTTGTTTTACTTTTATCTCTGTGAGCTCGCTCGCTGTCAATCCCGCGTTCTCTGCAGACTTTACGGACAGATCCTCCACGCCTCCCTGCATTCCACCAGCAACCTGATTATTTTCTAAGCTTTGATAAGTGACTGCTGAGTTTCAAGAGGAGGGGGGAAAAACTAAGAATAAAGAGAAAAACGAAACCCATCAGAGTCGTTTATGGCTCTGACCTTTCGCTGCACGGACCGAACGCTTTATTATCCTTCATTCCAACTCAAGACTCATTAGGAACAACGATTTACTCTGACATGTGGAATTCTTCACACACATCCACATAGAGACAAACACACATTCCAGGGTCTGTGGTGGTTATTAGTTTGGCATTGGGAGCGGGAATGACATCATGAGGCAGGCGGCGGTAAACAGCCTTGATTGGTGGACAGCTGACACTGCCAAGAGAGTGGGTGTCGTTGTTGGTGGTCCTCGGCCTCCTGCTCGATTTCTGCCCAACAGGGACTTAAAACCAAAGAGTGCTGTTCACTCAATGCTGAGGTTGAACGAGCATGTGTTAGACTGCTGGGACTGCTTACAGCATTTGCGGGCTTGTTGTGTTTATTTGAACAGAGGCAACTCACATCCGAAATCCTTTCTAAAGGACAACTTGTCTTGTAGCGTTGGGATATGTATCATAGATGTATGAGCGAGGGATGTTTAGTTTGCAAAGTGAAACACACATCAGGGTATGTGCTGGTCTGTTTGTTTTATTCAATTAAAGTTTGTGAATGTGTATTTGTGCGTGTCAACACACTGCATTAGCACATTTGGAGGGATTCTTTTAGGCTTTCAGACTTTTGCAGTTCAGTCAAGTATAATTGTGTTGTCATTTTCTCAAGCTTATCCTGCAGCAGCTTAGTGTGCTGGAAGGAAGTCAGGAGTGGTGTTACATACTGTACACACAGGTAATGTGATGAGAGGCACTGTGGGCAGAGTAAGTACACTTTAGCCCATACTACAGACTATAACAACACATTTACAGTGTATGTGTTTGTATGGACAGTGATGCTGATGTACAGCTGATTGCATGCTGTGCTGGGATACATAGCGTCACAGACCTGGCTGGCTGCGCTACTTTTTAACATCTTTTCTGTCTCCCTCAAGCTTTTAAAGCAAACGGTGACATGTTGTTCAGTAAATAAAACGTGTGTGCTCTTTTGATTTAAAGACTCCTGTATTAAAGTTCACAAGTGACCAGCTGAGTTGGGCAGCGCGACTTGCGGGCTGTCGGTATTTCACAACTCTTACCGTAGTCTGAGAGCTCAACTATCGTATTGTAGCTAGTAGGAGTGCATACCCTACATGGTACTAAAAGAGCAACCCAGCTGTACACAAACTGCACACTGTAGACTTCGCCGAAGTGTCGAAAAAGCAGCACAAAGGCCCAAATTATTGTTTTACTTTGTCAGCCCACTAAAAATGGAACATGAAGAGACACATTTTTATTTTTGTTCATCTTATATTGGTCATAAAGCTCCAGAAACACTTATTGTATGAATATCAACTTTATTAACCTTTATTAACCTGTGGCCTCCATCAGGGTCATGTCATGATGACCCTGAATTCCTTTTTATATCTCCTCTGTTTGATTTTATAAAGGATAAGACTTATTTAAAATTAGGGGCGTGGCCGATCTGACTGAGAGACAGACAGGCTTGTTGTTGCTGTTTGTCTGGGGGCTTAAGGCCGCCTAAGCTCCGGTTCTTAGCCTGTTACTATGTTGTCCAAAGGTTAGTTGGGACAGCATTTCCCAAATGGCCACCGCCATTGATGGGCTAATGTTTTTCGGGGTATAACTATCATATATTAATCAGCTGTGGCTGATTTGCTGTAATTGGACGAATCTCCTCCTGTATAAAGACAAATAACATAATGGTTCCAACATGTCAGGACAGCAAATAAAAGTAAAAAGATTTTGTGAATTGAAGATTTCTGGGATGATTCTTGGTACTGAACAAAATCATGCCTTATGTTCACAGGTTATTACTGGAAGCTATGGTGCATGTTGTACAGTCAGGTAGTGTGCCTTCATTTCATAGAAAATTGAATATATTGAGTGAAATGTATTGTCCATTGAGCTGAAGAGGTCTACACAGGCCAAAAACAGGCCCAGAGTTTTTCCATCCTCTAACTTTGGAGTTGACTCTTCCAAATTGGTATTCCACTGTGAGGAAATGTATGCTAGGAGGCATTTCCCTAAAATCTTGCCTTATATCTGCCTTATACGACACTTAATACTTCCTGAGAGAGGTATCTCCTTTCATGCAATGCCTGCAAAAAAAAAGTGCACGCCTGAAGTTAATGGAGAGACTTTTCCTTTGTTCACAAGCTGGTTTGGTTTTGGGGAGTTCAGCAGACGTGCTCGTGTTGGTGTGTTATCCTTACATTTACATAGGCGTGTAATTGTTGAACTTAGCAGTGTGTTCATTCATTAGTGGGACTTACCTCCTTGGTCCCTCTCCTCATCTCTCTACATTAGCTCTGACAGTAATGACTTGCCAGGCCTAACCTCTTAACTGGCCTGATGCATGCTTGTGGCAAACCCACTCTAGCCACTCAGCTAAAATGGAAACATGCTGTTTCAGTGTTTTACTTTTTTTCCCCCGTCTGTTCCCCCTCTCTCCATTTCCTCTCCCTAAAGCCATTTTGGGCTTTTGTTTGCAATCCAAAAGAGCTATTCAGTTAAATATACGGCATTAATTTAATCCATTTTACAGTAAGGTTTGGATAAGTAAAACTTTTTTTTTATCTTAACAAATGCCGTTTTAAACAAGTACAGAAAAAAGTCCAACTCTTCTCTTTTAATTTACATGTGGCAACCATAAAAATATAGCCAGTCATCTAAAAATGCTGACTTTTTTAAACGGTGCAGTTAAAGCCTTATTACTTTCTTGTGTCGTTTGTTGGACATGATTTTACTTGTGCTCACTCAAACAGACCAAACACATTTGTTTTCTCAGAATCTAAAATACACTTTTCAGCACCAAAAGAAAAATCTGTAAATCTTTTCACTTTATTCTAATGTTCCCTCTAGTCTTCAGCTGACAACTCAATCGAGTGCCTATAAGGGGATGTGGATAGGGAAAATGTCCACAATGTGAAAACGCTGGGTTTCAGATCAACTTTCAGATTCATACCTCAACTTAAAAAAAAAAAAATCTTTGGATAATCCAAATCCTAACAGGCAGTCTCTGCAGTACAGTTATTTTTTCAACAACTACAATTTTCAACCACTACTCCGAAGATGAATATATTTTTACAGAGGAACGCAGGCAGCACATTTTCCACACAGCAATGTGTTATTTATTGCACCCATTTAGGTTTGTGGAGTGCAGTGAGTTCTTTTTTTTATGTTATCAGACACATGCTGCAGATTCGTGAAACATATTCATGAAGGACTTTTACCCTTTAGGGCCCTTTTACCCTCTCTCTATCCAGAGGGCGGAAGAGATACACCAGTTCAGCTATATGATTCCTGACTGGACTGCAGAGATAAGAGGGCCTAAATAAATCTCCAGCCTTCCAAATGGGTTCCAGTGACAGTAGAAATAAAGAGGTTTTGGTTGGTCGGCCGGATGACTGACGTCTCGGTGCCGTTCCCACCTCAGTGACCAGCAGATAAACCCAGGATTAGAGGGAGAGACTATTAGACGGCACACACACACACCAGGCACACACACACAAATTGCATGCCACCATTCCCTAAGGCATAGTGTATGAAAACACACAATTACGCACATATGCTGACAAATTCTAATTTACACAATGTGGTTTTTAAGTAACTCACATTTGAAGTACTCAAGCAAAGATGCACCGATTGCATCTTTAATCAAACCATCGTCTACACTGCCACGATGTTAGCTTGTGTTGTGTGTTAGTGTCGCTGTGCGCTCGGCATGAAACGGCTGGTGTGTGTGTTTGAGACTTCGGCACTAAATCGGCAATATATCTGAGGACCGGCCGGTAACCAGTCAGGGCTGAGCGGGCTGAAAATCGGCAGATCCAGTTTCCCACCGATCTATCGGTCCACCTTTAGTTCTGATAAAGATTTCATTACAGAGAGTAGAGTGATGGTATTTCCAAGAAGAACTCCAATACTACAGCGGAAAAAAATGACATCCATAACATCTGTGTATTAACACTGTTTGCAGTGAAACCTGAGGATGTTTTGAGGTGGCATTCTAATTTTGGTATTAGAGTGGTGCATTGCTGGCATACTTGATATATCCAATATCCATGGTATTATGCCAAAACGAAAATAATATCAGTAATAGAACTCTGTCAAATTACAAAATCAAGCTCCAGAAATACGTCACACTATAAACCAAGATCCCATCCCTTTATGAAACCTCCCTGGTCAATCACTAGAGTCACTGGTCAAGCAACAAAGGCCTGATCCCTCACTGGCTTCCCACCAGCAAACTCAACCAATTACCTCTCTGTAGCTGAAAACAGTTTTGACCCCTCGTAACCCAGGAACCCCAGAAATCGTTATGTATCAGGGATTTAAGGCTCCTAAAAGGCTTGGTTGAAGCAAGAGGAGAAGAAGAGAAGGGAAACAGTAAGGGGAAGATGAAGGGAACACCAGCACACAGAGAGCGAAGAGATGTTATCGGGGATCAGAGATTCCGCCTGAGCCAGGAACCTCTCTGGGATGCAAACTCCTGGCAGCCTGACCTATTATAATTCCAGTCGTCTCTGAACGTAGGAATGACACGGAAAAGAAGATAAAGCTGCTGAACAACTTCATAGAGCACACATGTGTTTCCCATACACGCTGGAAAACTGTTCTATACAGAATAGCTTTATGGATGATGTACTGCTATATGAAACGAGAGAGGCTGACCTTTTGAGATCGTTTTCTGGATATAAACTCAAGGTCAGCTTCTGGCTGCTTAGTGTGGTTTTTCTCTAGCACCCAAAAATCCAACAAAATACAGAAGAGAAATTGTAGTCATCAAATTAAAATGTAAACATTCCACCATATGAAGTCCAAGCAATCTGAAGAATTAATGATTAGTCATTTGATTAATATGTAAACAACCTCTTGTATGATTCATGTCTATGAAGCCAAAGTTTATTTCCACAAAGTTTCATGTATTACAAAAATTAGGAAAATCCCTCTGGGCGAGGCTGCATGAAAGATGTGCCAAACACTGTTCTCCTTAAAGAACAGAATCCTGGAAGTATCAGCAACAGTACGAAGTGAGCTAAAGCTTACTAGCCTGAGCTGAAGCCTGCCATTACAGCAGCAGACATAAAACATTGAAAGTACCCTATTTCCTCCAATATATGTTCTTGTTGTAAGACCTATGGGGTGGCCTGTGCACACACAGATCTACAGATGTAATGCAAACACTATGGGCCCATGAGAGACACAATCATCATTAATGTGGTTGTTCTAATTAAACCAGCAGTGCATACTGCTGAGCCAGCTGCCGCTCGTATGATAGTTTTCCTGATGGCTTGTCTAGCAGGGTCTCTTTAACCATCAGTCAGGGATCAGAAAGAGTTGTGGGACTGTTAAAGTAAGGGCCACACAGAACAAATACACAAGGACATTTAGCTCCAGAGTCAGTGGGCTGAGCGTCAAACTAAACTGAAACTTTAACATGCTTGGTAAGTATCATCTGTTTTGTTTTTTGGATGAGATAATCTGATAAAATGCTAATACAATGCGTATTGTGCCTTTTAATAGAGTCTAAGATAAAATAATTTTTTGGTTTGGCTCCCGCACTAGGTGATTTCCGTAAGCACCAGTTTGTAGGAGAGCTCTTCCCTTCTCTCTGATTTGCATGGTGTTGCTGTTGGCTGTCGATTATCCCTTGAGGATAATGTGATGCAGTTGTGCGAATGCTGCACCCTGGAGAATGGCCCTTATCTTCAATGGCTCTGCTAAACTCCAGCTGTTTTTTAATTGGCTGTCAGGGTGGGTGAACAACAAGTACCTCCCAGCAGTGCTCTGTTGGGTGATGGAGAAGCAGTAATGCGTGGCACGTGGCCAGGAATTCGGAGAGCCTGCTTGGGTCAATAGAAGCAATACTTGCTGCTGTGGTTTTCAAACATTTTCACAGGGGGGAGGGGGGGGGGGGGTTATATAAGATTTGTTTTCATCACCTAAACTGATTTTGTGGGCGAATGAGTAAGAAAAACCAGCATTATTTGTTTACTCAGATTTTGGCTATCAACCATCAAGGCTATATCAAACAGCCTGTTGTGCAGCAAAGAGAGTTAGATTGCCTTAGCAACACAACATGCATTCAGACAGAAACTAACGCAGTTACTTGAGGCTGGAAGCAGAAGGAGGTGGACAGATGTTGAAAGCAAAATTTGAGGTTTTAGGTCTAGCAGGGTTTTGCACTTCACACAGTTAAAAGGCTGGGCTTTAAATCACCAGTTTAATGAAATGAATATGATATTGGTTATTTGATCCAAACTCTTTCAGCCACCAAACTAAAAACAGTAAGTCTCTTTTAATGCAAAGAAAAAAGGTAACCTATAGATCATTTAAAATGTCAGTCGGGGTGCCAATAGCATAGTGGTTATCACTGTTGTTGGAGTTCGACGAGAGCTGGGGGCGGTCTGATATTTGATGGAAGCAAAAGGTTTTAACACGAGTTTGTCAATCACAATGTATTGTTCTGTATGGGAAAGATGAGGGGCATCCCTGGGATGCAGGGCTGGTTGCTTTTTAGATTTTAATGCGTCACAGACTCAGGATGTGTACCTAGAAACATCACTGCCTCTCCCATTTAACATGATGACGAACTGTTGAAATGAGGCTATAGCTGTGACTACTTTCAGGATATGTCAGTGTTTCCCCTATATGCATCTAGCATATAGGGGAAATAATTCAGCAGCGGTGGTTGTATTTCATTTTTTTTTTAAATTTGGTAGTAACTGTTATTAATTACTTTAATGACAAAAATGTTCAAAAAATTGCACTTCACCACCGCTGCTACAACTTCAACCTCCTACACCCACTCATAGAACCCGACAGGGTAAGGCTAAGGGTGGGGTTGGGGTTAGGGTAGGGTAGGGTAGGGTAGGTTAGGTGGAGGGCGCAGCATCCTCTGGGGGAGGGTGGGTCCTCTGGGAGTACGAAAGTGAAGTTGCTCGGATCGGGCTGAAATTCGGATATGTTGTTCCCCGGGATGAGCGGATTCCAGGAAAATTGCTCCCAGGTCGGTGGGACTTTGGGAACCCAGGATACTGGTAGCTTCCAGATTAGTGATCCCCATGTTATCAGATGGGAGTGATAAAGTGAAGTTTGTCGGATCGGGCTCAGCTTGGGATATGTTGTACAGGGGGGTGGGGGGATTCCAGGAAAATTGTTCCCAAGCAGATTGGCAGGACCCGAGATACAGCTTTTGAAAGGTCGCCGAGTGGCACCCAGATACGCAAATCCCAATGTAATCAGATGGGAGCACGAAAATTAACTTTATCCAATCAGGCTCATCTTTGGATATGTTGTTCCCTGGGCCTAGTGGATTGCAGGAAAATTGCTGCCATGTCCCTGTGACCTTCAGAACCCAAGTTACACCCACTCATAGAACCCGACAGGGTAAGGCTAAGGATGGGGTTAGGTTAAGTAAGGGGCGCGAGGGTTACGGTTAGGGTAGGGTTACGGTTAGGGTAGGGCAGGGTAGGGTAGGGTTAGGGTAGGGTTAGGTTAAGTAAGCTAAAACAGGATGTCGGTAGGGCTAAAGAAGACTCTAAAACGTGAATAACTTCTGACAGGTTTGTCCTATGAACTCAAAATCAATGGCTATCATACTATTTAAGGGCATGGCCTTTCCAATGGTACCACCCACGAGACTCTACGGTGTCAGGAAGTGCTCGAATGTGATTGGTCGAAAGTTGTTTTTGACATTTCCCGGGAACCGAAGGTCGTAGAGACTCAGGGATAAGACCAGCGTGTTCAGTGTGGCCGAATTATGTCAGATAAAGTGTGCTTTGGAGTCTCTAGGACCTTCCGTTGTGGAGTTATAGGCACAAATGTCCACCCATCTGAAATGAACAGGGCGAAATGGAAGTGAAATTTACTAAGTGTTTTTGTCGAAAATTGTTCTTCCAGAAAGTACTTAGAAGCACGTTTCAGGCCATTTAGAGTTGATTGGCACCTTCTTGCTTGTGTCATTTTTGTGAAATGACTTGGGTAAGGAATTGGGTTAGGATCAAGTCCAAAAATGAATGGGCCGGACCGGAATAGCAGATCTGGGTGTTTGAATTTGGGTGTCCGTATTTGGAAGTCCACCCAGAACTAAAATCCCACTTTAACATTACCGAGTTGAATGTTGGGTGCTCCGGAGCACGGATCCGGAGACACGCTCTTGGGTATACATCTAGCAGTCTACTCAGACTATGTCTACTCAGTCCCATCAACGGCTGAGTTGCCCCCAAAGAAATGGAAATGTACTTCAAAATGTCTTGAGACAAAGCTTGCTACATGTCACTATTTGGAGGTACACTCGTCTAACAGCAGCGACTAGACTATGGCTCAGTGGTCAAAAGAGTTTGAGTGATGGGCACTCAGAGCTGCCCCAAGCTCTCAAATTTCTGAGTGGCATTTTAAGTCAGACTGGATGACATTTATTCTGCTGGACTGTCGGTCTCCTGGAAGCAGAAAACACTAATAGCATTAGTTTACTGCAGGAGTTGCTGTTGACTTATTACACTTTCTGCACATAGAAGATGTAGCGGATGAAATAAAAAGCCTTTTCACTGCACTTGAAGGATTGTCCAGCTGCCCTGGTGGGAGGCACTAATCCATCCTGGCCCTGCCACTTGGTTCACTATCAAACCACCAAACTGAAATGTCACTTTAACTTTCCACAAGCACTTGTCACTGCAGGACAAGCCTTGTCCCTGGGCTATGGCTGCAGCTTTCATACAGTGTGGTGTCAGAAAGACTATTTCACCTCCATCTCACATTCAAATCTGATTCACCTATCTCCTTTAATACGTTATCCCTGTGGTTAGGTGGGTGAGAGTCTGTATTCACTCAAGGGATGCTAAAAAGGAATAATTACACTAGTGTCCCCCCCCACACACACACACACACACACACACACACACACACACACACACACACACACACACACACACTTTGGAAAACGTGTGCATGGATGTACACTACACACACTCATGTACACACCATCTCCAGGAGGGAAGGTAACCAATTTCAAGAGGCTTGACACCTGCAGCCACTTCCCCCTTCTCTCTCTCTCTCTCTCGCTCTCTCTCTCTTCTTCTCTATTCCCCTGTCTCTCTCTCCCTCCATAGGTCACTCTCTTCTGCTGCCTAACCTGTCAAGCCAAGGAGAAAAATTCATTCCAAGTGAGGAAAGGAACCATTTGCAGGTCTGGAGAGGAGATCCTTTCCAGGTTACTCTCTGCTCCATGTGAGAAATGGGTAATGTTCCACTTTAAGAGCCAGATATCAACTACAACACAGATGGATCAAACTGCAAGGATCAGACGATAGTTTGAGCAAATTTGATATGACATGCCAAATATTCAGAATAATATTAATTAACTCTGTGTTCTATATGATGGAGGGACCGCCTCCCCTGGGTCTGGTGCGCCTCCCAACACGTGTACACAGTAAACAAACTGCTGCTCTGCCTCTCCTAACAGCTTACACTCATATTATCGGCAGTAGAGTGGAGCTTGGTCTGAAACTCCCACTGCAGCCCCTTACCGCCCAACCTAGACATTACTTAAGTTCTTGTGTATTCACCCCTAAAACCACAGCATGGACACACTAACACTAACCACCCCCAACACACACACAAACACACACAGTCTTTCTTCTCCCTCTCAAACCCACCAAAATAACATGTTTTTTTCTTCTCATTCTTTCTTCTTTTCACTGTTTGATTCATTTTTGTTTGTTTATGTTTGTTTTGTCCTGCATGGTCACAGTAATGTGTTTGTTGAACTCCTGCCTTAAGTCTGATTATATTGTACTGTCTTTACTGACCTTCAAGGTGATGTTTCTTTTTTAACCTTAGTATGGTGCAGTCATGTATTTACTGTTTTCACATTTTCACACTTTTTTTTTTTAAAGCAAAGACGTAGCAACATTTTTTCAATCATAAAAATTGTATATGGGGAAAGCTTCCTCAATCAGGGACTTTGTTTTCCCATTATGTTTACACAACATAATTCATCCGCTACATCTTTCTTACTTCTGCACACTTCTCCCAGATGTTTTTGTTGGTGTGACTTTCTGCTCTGTAAGACGTCTATTTTCATTTTAAAAAAACACAGCATGAGCTAAGGGTCAACATGGACTGCACCAGATCAAGCTTATAGAATTTTTAGAGCGCCCTCTGCTGGATCAGAAGGGAAACCACTTCAAACAGTCTGTCACTGTTAAAGAAAATTAAAAATTCGGACAGGGTTTGCAGTACAGAGAAAAGGACTGAGTGACAGTAGAAGTTGAAGATGGATTTCCAGAAATAAAGTGAATATGATATGATGTGAACAGAACATATGCTCAGTCCCTTTATGAATGTTTCAACTTGCCACTTCATGCACTTAAATACACTCGCCCCCTGCCTCAATCTGTGAAGCATATTGCGACATATGGCGACTTTACGATGACTGTCCAGTCGCAGCCACCAGCCAATATCAGCCAGTTTAGAAGTGAGGATGCGCCATCTGCCAAAAAAGCTGATCACTGCTGCATGCCAAGAGCTTTCCTGCCATAACTGATAAAAAACACATAGAACATGGAAACACACTGGGATCATGCACAAAGCAATGAAACGGGATGCAGAAAAGGACCTTGAACAAATCTAAAAGTTGGAAGAAAGGAAACATTGTGACTCTTATCATAAGGGAAAATCAAACTTCAATGAATCTTTTGTTTGGAATCAACATGTTGTTTGTGATTTCACTGACAGGTCTGTTTACTGAGTCAAATCACCATGGAGAAAGGGTATTGTTTTTCCTTTAAAGATTGCCAGGATTGAGATCTGGAAAGGATAAAAAATACCAGCATAGCTTTCTCGTTCTGGTTCAGTGAAAAGATAAGGTGATAGGATGAAACAATGGCACCGTCTCTTTACTGAAAAAAGACAAAAAAAATCTTTATCTCCAACTTTACAAGGATGTAGAAGAAAATCAACGTGCTTTCATTCAACTGGTTCAACACAAACCTCAGCTAAGCTAGTGATCCAAATTCATCTTTCTCACCCGTAAACATAAACCATGGAAAAAAGATGTTGCCACATCTCTTTGGCCGAGCTGCAACATTTCCGTAAAAGAATTACACCCCATCTGTTCTCGTGTTTATAATTAGTGATAAACACTAGGAGGGGAAATTAATCTCATTTGACAAAGCAGCAGTAACAAACACAGTCAAATGGTCAGACTTGGTGACAGGGCTATTATAGGATGGAACGAAGTAACCGCAAACACTTTGACAGTTATCGAACACATGGTGGAAGAAAGACAAAAACAAGGGACGCTCCACAACCAGGAAGGAAGGGGGGATACTAAACAACTTATATCATAAGGTCTTATTCTCACATTCACACTTAGGCATGCATATAGGCTCACATACACGCCTTCACATTTGTAGGCATACTGATAAAAATGACATGATTTCTCCACAGAAAAAAAACATGATTGTTAAAAAGTTCATTTGTGCAGATGTTTTGGGGGATACGTTTTAGGTTTCAAAATAAAATGTTGAGTTTTTCCTGCATTCCTTTGAGTTCTCTAAGCATCAAAATAAGCCTTCCCTCACTGAATGACTGTATACCTTATGGCATGCATACTGTACAGCACACACTATTTAAATACACTAACATATGCTCCTGCCCTCCAATGCAGCAGCAGAGGTGGAGCAGGGGATGTGCTTTATGTTTAATGAGTCGTGTCTAAGGTGTAAATAAAACATTGTCTATCTCAGACGGTGGCTACGCAATGCTGCACCTTCACAGCTTCATTTAATCCTGATATTCACCTCTCTGCGCTCTTATAGCCTCTTATCATGGCGGAGAGGGGATACTTCTCTCCTTCATCATCAATCATCGGAGCTCGTGCCCTGTCACCCTGCTGGCAGAGGTGCTGTGCTGCTGCGTGCTATTGTTTTGTTCTGTTTTGTTTGCTGTATTAGTCTGGCTCTATTTTGGGGCTATGGAAGGTCTTGTGGGGTTGGCTTTGCTCTCAAAAAAAAAAAAAAAACTCAACGGTGATAGATGTTTACCTCCAGAGATTCCGAAAACTCGCAAAACTTTCAAAGGCAAGTGGTTTGCTGCTGCCCTTGAAAGTCTCCAACCAAATGTTGTGTAGCTTGATAAGCAGATACGCATCAGTACACGGAAATAGCTTCAGTTTGGTAAAACATTAAAAAAAGTGCAACTAAGTTTATGCAGCATAAAGTTAAATCCCCCTACAAATATGGCTAATAACTATATGAAAAACACAGTCTTAAAATAAACCCACTCTTATGTGTAAAATTATAATGCTCAGGTGAATTTGAAGTGAAGACAGCAAACCTGTGTTTCTGAAATGTGACTTTCTCTGGATGACAAAAGCAATGATACCGTTTCCAAGGAAACCAGTAGGAATACATTGACATTTTAAAGTTTACAACTAGGCCAAATATATAGCCAATAACATGTATTATCTCGTTCAGAAGCAAAAGCACAAATAATCCAGCCCATAACTTGTACCAAATCTTACTCACAGATGGGATTTTATCACCATGAATCATGCACCATAATAGCAATATGATGTACAACAACAAACAGCAAACCCAGCATCACCAACAATAGACATTCAAGAGCAGTACCAGGAAGCAGGTTAAGGTACTAGGATACAGCAAAAAAAAAGTATCAGCAATAAGACAAGCAAGACAAGTAGAGCTAGAGCATTCAAACAGCAAGCAGCATTAGCCAAACACACAAGCACAGACACTAGCATTGCCTTGACATACCCGGCAGCTTAGCAAGTTAGCACAAGAAGCAAGTGAACTTACTTTTCCTGTTGATGGGTAGTCGTCCTCGGCGTTTCTCAGCATTTCGTCCCCACACAAGAAGCATATTCGGACTTTTTAAATGTCAGCTAGCTCGAGAATAACTCCGTGGACACACCGCGGTGTAGGGGAGTTGGCGTCTGCGCAGAAGGAAAAACCTGAAGGACGAACTGACAGCCAGCTGAGAAACAGCGTCTCAGTGAAGTGCGCCCTGCTGGAAACGATTCAGAAGATTAGCTAACTATATGTTCCAATCCAGGCAGAGCTTCCTATCTCCGTTTATGTAAATTAAGGCTTAATATAGCCTCGCTACTTTAAAAATGACCATTTAGCAACACATAGGCTCAAGGCATATGTTTTGTAATTTCTAACCTCACTATAAATTTTATTTAAAATGTTAATCAATAGGCTATTGCAAAATAATATTTCAGTGGATTTGTTTCTAAGTTACTAGTAGCCTACTTCTTATGAAAAAACTGTATTTATAACAGGCTAGTAATAGGCCTAGTAGTTATTATTATTATTATTTACATTAGTAGGCTAATAATAATAACAATAGTTGTTATTGTTTTATTGTTGTATTTATTTCTTTTTTGTTAGATTTGATGGACACTTTGAATACAGTCTATCAGAATCAGAAACAAATCCTCTCCCTTGTGTGTGGTCCCTTAAATGTAAAACAATTGCATGGCCAATATTTTTTAGGAAAGAAACTAAAACAATAAACCCATAAACATGACTTCCTGTGAAAACCACGCCCTCTCTCCGTCTTGTATTAAAATACAGATCCAGCCAGAGACGGATACTTTAGTTGGTTTAATAGCTAGAATAAAACCTATTATGGACAAAGGACAGCATTACCAAGTCACATAAAGTTAAAAGCAGGCAAGTTACTCATTTAACAGTCCCCCATTTACCTGACTCACATGATAATGGAAACACAAGGACAGCAGAGTACATAACGGTACATGTTAAAAAGATCTGCCACATTGGAGCCCTCTTAAAAGTTAAAACTACTTGAATAAGAAATCTTTGGTCCTGCAGCCTGACCTAGATCATTTGTCCTATTTTTATAGGCTTGATGCGTACAAAACCAAGCAGGGAGATGATCTTATAGCCAGGATCCTGAGGGAAATCAGAAGGTGTTCTGTTCAAAAAGCCAGAACTCAGGACACGCCTGGAAGCAGTCAGAGAGGCATGAAATCCTGATGTTACCGCCCCGGTTACAGTGAGCAGACCAGGTCCACCGGTCATCTCTGCCTTACAAAGATTAATGGCCAGACTCACAGGTTGGGTTCCCATTACGTAGTTTGTCCATCGCCACCTCGTTATGGACACATCGTTCACTGTCAGGCGGCAGAAGAAGGAAGTCGAACAGTCGTATCCCTGCTAACCAAGCTCACATAAACCTGATATGCTCCGTACCGCACATGGCTAAGACCCGTAAATCCTCACCTCTCCTTATGCTGTGCACACGTGGTTAAAACACTGCAAGCTTGATAGGCAAGTGCTGCATCTTTTTAGATTAAATTAAACCAGGATTAAGACTTTTGGCTTCATACACTTGGTGTACAAGGGGAAATCTATCTCCTGTGCAATTAGGGTCTAGAATTTTCTTTACTTGACTGCATCCCTGCAAAATAAGCTGTTATACCAGACAATGTGATATGAGCTGTACCACTACTCCTTTGTCTCTTGCTTACATTTTTTTACATAAGGAACCATGACCTTATAGGAATAAATTCCCTCAAACAATTAGACCTCAAGCTTTGAAAGCTAAAGCACAAAGAAGATCAATAAAAGGCTAAATATGCTAATATATTGTGGCTAGGCATATCCTGTGTGTCTCTTTTTTTTTTTTTTGCTTTACACACCTACTTTCCATAAAAATGTGTAGTCTTGTGTGTATTCGCACTCATTTGTGTATTTGTTGGCATAATATTTGTCAGTAAAATGCAAAGTAGGAGATTTCCAGGCTGGACTGCACGGTCTGATCGCAGGATGAGAGACTGTAACTAATGATCTGGTGTCAAGCCACGGATAATTTATGAGTCCACATACACTTGGATAAATAGGATAAGGCCAGCGTGTATGTGTGGATGTGGATGCATGTGTGTGTGTTTGTGCACGGGGGTGAGTGATGTGCAGCATGTGATGGTGATAAAGTATCGTTTGTGTGTGCTTATGTCTCTTGGCATGTGCTCGGTGGGTCATGTGTGCTGGAAAAAGAATGCACCGTGAAGATATTTGTCAAATATCCTGGATTCTTTTTTTTTAAGGAATTCAGGCCTCTGCTGCATCTCTCCTACTGTATGGGCGTGTTACTGTATAGCTGCTCTTTAAATAATTCATAGGGAATTCTACATGCCTAATGTAAGTTATTGTGTTTTTGTGAACCCATTCATCTTCATAGTGACTAATTTGCCCTGTGGTGTAATGGCACTGAGGGCTTTGTGGGTGTAATGGGAGTCAATGACATTTTCTGTAGCTGTGATTGCCTCGGCTTTTTATTTTTCCCTGCTCGCCCAAAAACAAATGTACACGCAGGTGGCACATACATACACACACACACACACACATACACACACACACACACACACACACACACACACACACACACACACAAACAGACACATGCTGCACAGATTTTTTTTGCAGGTGGAGTTAACGTGCCTGCAAAAATCTCCTAAGCTTGAGTGAATGCAGGCGCTTCATCCCTCACATCCATCCGCCTATTTATCTAAGTAAGCTACATGTAAGCTGTTATTTATGATGAGCCTCTGGAGAATTATGGGATCTAAGTAGCTTCCTTCTTATTATTGCCCTAATGCGCATTAAAGCATTAAAGCTTGCCGTGTATACTCTCCTGGTGGGTTTCTTCATCCATATTCATGAGGACAGGAGAATCTGAGTTTTGCTAGGCCGTCAGTACATTAATCTCCCATACACTCTCTCTCTCTCTCTCTCTCTATCTCTCTTTCTCTCTTTTTCTTCGGCTTTCTCCTGTGAGAGATTAAAGAGATCAGAAGTGAGCTAATGTAATAAACAGTTGCGATGGGCTGTCATGTCTGCATAATCTCAGTGGAAACAACTGGCCAACACTTGACGCAACATACGGACGACAGAAGTTGTGAATACAACAAAAAGACGCGTTTGATGACGCCTGTGGCTCGGGACAATATGTTTTCTGATTCATGACATCTCATTTAAACATCAAAAGTACATTGATGTTTTTATGATTTTAAGAAAACGGAGAGTAATGTCTAACATGGGGCTTAAAAGAAAGTTTGGACTTCTAAACATTCATGTTTCATCTCCAAAACCAAGAGGCTGCAATCTTTCAAATTGACAAACAACAGAGAAGAAACCAATGTGGAAATTGTGTTTGATGTATACTCATGTCAACTATACTCAGTAATTGTTTGCTGCTATTGGTGAAACAAGCTGTTATGGAAAATATGTAGAATGTAATTGGAGAATGACAGTTTACCACAATTTATGGCCCTTCTGTGGGATGCAGTACATACAGATGTGTGGAAGAGATGCAGACATTGTTTCTGCTATAGATAGAGAAGAGCAGAATGAGGTTGAAATAAAGTAAGATATGGATGAGAAAGAAATAAAGAGACGCAGAGATCACTCACCTCTTACCTCCATTCACCCGTCCTCCTCCTCCTCCTCCTCCATCCCCGGGTTCCTCCCCCCTGCTGACAGAAATACATTAACCAAGACACGCTCGCCTTGAAGTTCCTCCCTCAGCAGCTGCTGTCTCAAACACTTTATTGAGTTATCGAACAGAGAATATATATGACAAATGGAGTCAACAGACTGGGCTTTGGTTTACATCCCTATCCAAACAGTCTGTGTTTACTGTAGGAAATCAAAGTATAAATCTGTTCTCTGCCTGTGTGCGGATCAATAGTCTGCTTCAGATACCTTCAGGTGTCCGTCAACAAACACATGATTGCATTGAATACTGAAACTCTTCCTCAGGGCCACAGCTTTGTGTAATTAACTCAGTGACCTGTTTGTCATTTGCACATGCACAGGTTGTAGGAATTGTTAGAAGCTTTTCATGTTTGATAAACCTCCAGGAGTCACATATTAAAGAGCGGGTGCATGTAATTTACTGCGGTGTCTAAATGACTAAATGGAGCCCCTTTTTCACGTGCACTACACTACACCTACAATTTCCAAGCATTGCCCGAGTGTGCTTCATGTGAAAACGCAGATGGCCATATGTTTTTACCTGACTTTAAAACTTAGTCTTCCTGCCAGTACCCAAATAAAAAGATTGTGCCAATTTGTGAACACATCAGGAACAGCGTCCTTACAGTACTGGTATTTATGAAAGCCCTAAGAGGATTTGCATCTATTTATTTATTTCAGTCGTTTTCTTGAGATCACAAGAAACAAATTCATTATCGCGGGGAAACTCCGTTGTTAACCCCTTTTGACAGGAAAACAGAGAAAAAAAAAGTATGGATGCATGTCCCCTTAGGGCTTCTGTAGTTATTAACCCAGAACCAGTTATTCCTCTTCACCTACAGCAACCCAAATATTTCCAGTTGTGGGAAAGTGGCTGACATCATCAATCTTTTTTTTTAGTGGTGCATGTGTCAGCGAGGACAAGTCCAGTCAATGTCAGGATCTGATTGGAAATAGTCCCAAGATCATGTGAAAGAGTCTTGAGTCAGCTTTGATGGTTGTGTTAAAATGTCTTTTACAATTGTAGCACCAGAAGGGTTAACATCAGGACCGGTGACTCTTCACCAGAGGAGGTCCAAACCCTAGAGACGCAAACATCTGCCACACTCGTTCAGAGCCTCATCCTCCTTCAGGCTGTGTGCACATCTGTCAGCACTGTCCTCCCCCTGGTCCCACCTGACCAAGAGGTGAAAGGAAGGGATGAAAAGGGGGATATGAAGTTTTTTCCACAGTCCTTGTATAAGTTTCTGTGTTATTTTCCCAACTGATCAACCTACCATGCTGTCAAAATAATAGCTTGGTCAGTGGCCCAGCATGTTTAAATATAACACTGTAGGTACCTTTCCAGCATGATATCTTGATGCTTATCTTTATATCCCGTTTTGTTGAATGTGGTGTTAAAGTAAGGCAACGTATTACAAGGAGCATGGAAATCCACTTGGGCTGACCTCCAGTGGTGACAAATGGGTTAAACAACGACAAGAGTTTATTGAAAGCCTGATTAAAATTACTGAGAGAAACAAATATGCGGAGGCCATAGTCCTCCAATCAGGCGACCTGGACCCGGGTAATAATTAAGCTGGCATATTTGGTGAGTTGGGAGTGTTGAATTTTGTATATGAATATGTTTACGGTGGGAGTGTTGAATTTTGTCTATTAATGTGTTTACAGTCCATTTTTTTTGTCTGCAAACAATACTTTACCGTTTGTATGAATCCAGAGAGTGCAGCTTAAAGGGCAATAAGACCTCTGCGTGAGTCTCAGTGTCACTGGATGAGTCAGCATGTTGTTTACTGAAGTTGTTGGAGCAACAACACAGCCTCACCCTCTGAGTCCCAGTGTGCCTCATTAGCTGCTGCCATTTCAGCTCTTGTTCCCTTGTTAATCACCTCAGTCGATCACCTCCGAGCAATCAGTTAAATATAGTGATAAAGTGCAGAAAGCTGAGAAATGCAGCCTGGCTCAGTTTTTTTGGGCAGTTTCAGAGGAAGCACACACGGCTGCAACCAAAGACTGTGTGTGTACTCAAAAGAAGTGATCTGGATCGGCAAATGGATTCAATTCTGTGTGTCCATCTCAAAATGTTGTCCTCATGGTTTAAATTCTGCTACTGACTTAGTTTTACTGTTACTGTCTAAAAAACTCTGAAAATAAATCCTTTTCACAATGAAATCTCTATTTCATTTCAAACCTGCAAACTTTCTCATTTATCGCCCTAAAAGAGGCAATAAATGACCTGAGCAGCTATTGATTGTACAGAGAACTGTGATCTGCAAAGAGTGCAGAAACACCTCTACAATCGAATCAGTTATTTTACAGTCCTGGGTTCAACCAAGCCATCCTGAAGAGTCTTTTGTCAAGAAACTTAATACATACCCAAATGTTAACCCTTACATACCGTTCACCAGTTCTATCATTTTGACACATGCTAAATGTCATTGATTTAGCTTAACATTTTGTTAAAGTGGCCCACTAATACACAAACATGGAAATATTTTGTATTTATTTATTTTGTGCAGGTTCTACATTTTTTTGTACACTGAAGCTCTTCCTGTTTAATTTTCACCTCTATCAAATATAAAGGAAAATGGTGGTTTTATGGAATCTTGAAACTCTGAAAGTGTACATACCTCGCTTGTTAGGGATGCACCAACATCGGTATCTGTGGATACTGGCTCAGTTGACAGACGTCGGTCCATCTGCAAGTAATGTGGCATGAACCGATGTCAGTTGCAGAAGTTTATTTGTTGTTTCAAATCAATTTCATATTGGCATCAACTACTGGTTCAGATAAAATGTTTTATTTAGCAGATGAAGTCACCTGTTTCCATTGCCAAACATGAGACAGAATGGAGGCATTGTGAGAGTCGTACACCAAGAGAATTCATGAAACAAACATGAGAATTGCCAATAGGCTAATTTTTTAACATCGGTATAGGCCCTGATTTTCCCAATGGGTGGATCTCTAATGCCGGTGTTTATTTATTTTAAATAAATAAAAAGTATTTCTTATCCTAGTTTACCTTTTATTGCCCCAGTCTTCCATTTCTGCCATGACATAAACACCTCTGTTCAGATTAACACGCCTGTCATGTGTAATATGATGTGCGATAGATGTTCTTATTTTGTGTGTCTGCTGCCGCATGGCTTCGTAGATAGTGACTTTAATGAGCATCATTCACTCTCAATGAATGACCTTGTTGTTCTCTGCCTTTGGGTTATTTGAAAATTGCATTATTATTAAATAAAAAGACACTTGAATACACATGAATACACTGAAACATGAAACACTTGGCCGTTATCATAAAGGAAAACTGAAATGACATGTCTGCAATCTGAAAGTCATTGAAATGCTGTCAGTCATGCATCACCTTATGAGCCTTTATTATGTTCGACAAGCAGGAAACAAGACTGTCAGGAATATCACCAGCTACGTGAAACCTTTTTTTGATTAGAATTGTGTTTATATGAATTTTCTTTGCTTACCATCTTCTGTCATTTGACATCAAACCACATTATAATTCATGAACACATGAATTGCTTATATTCCGACAGATGTTCACCTTCATTTTGTTGTCTTGTTGACATAAGTAATCATAACGGGCAGGGGCGTGTCTAGAGAGGTGGCCACTGGCCCTATGTGCCACCCCAAAAATCCTGAACTCTTATTGGTTATTTGCCCTGTCAGAGGCCAGACTTATGTTAAAACCAACAATTAGGTATTTTGAGCAGAAGGTTGCTTGTGTTTTTCTTACATATCAATGTAGCATATTTTCTCGTTTGTACTTTAAATTATAAATAAAAACTTTGCACATATATTTCATAAAATAGGTTCATTCGAAGGTAATGCTCGATGTCTTACTTGCAATGAACTAACTGACAATGTGTTTGGATCAAGTCATTGCCAGTTAGACTGTGTGCAGGAATTTGCATGCAATTTTTTAAATTGTGTTTTTGAACATACAGTACATCTTTTTTGTGTCATTAAAAAGTTAAGCTAATGTTTTTGTTATCATGTGTTATAAAGTCGATAGGATTGATGAAGTTAGAAAGGGTTAATAATGGATATTTGTGTGACTTTGTGCACACGTCACACTTCAGGCCACCCCTGTAGAAGTAAGTGTCCCCAGTCACAAAAGTCTGGGCACGCCCCTGATAACGGGAACTTAGTTAAAGGTGAACTTTCATAACCTCTCAATGTGTGAAAGCAAAGAGCTGGATTTTATGAAATTAAAATAAAGAAAAAAAGAAATCAAATTTTTTTTTCCCAAAGGTAATAAGCAGTAATTCATTTTTTGTATCTGATAAAATGATTATCTCAAAGCTCTTTCAACCCTCTTTGCTCTGAAGATTTTTGTTCTGAAAGCTGATGGATTTGCTCTCCATATCTAAATTGAATTTGTTCTGTTTATCAAACCTTTTCAAACATGTTGGCTCTTTTTATCTGATCAAGTAAACACCTCTCTTTGTAGTACCGTACTTTTCCATCCTCAGTTGTTATCTCTTATGTATGGCCACGTGCCATTTGGTTCAAGGGCAGTCTGCTCACTTGTGCTTCATCCTTGAGCGTAGATTCCCCCCGGTGAGCGGACCTGACCTCGGTGCGCAATGCAGATGAGCATGTGGCCGGTGCCAATGCAAGATCAAGACCTTTGCTCCCTTTGGTGCAAACATGAGGGGTTATTTTAGCACCTACAGTTTTTTTGTTGTTGTTTTTTTCCCCTTGATGAAATATTTTTATAAGTTTCTCCTGCCTCTCATGTGTCTTCTATCAGCGCCCTGTCAGTCACCGGATGAATGCAGCAGTTCAGAAGTCACTCTGACCTTGACAAAAAGAGCTGTCCTCCAGTAAATCTGCTGCATACCAATGCCCCTGTGTTGTTGCTCAGAGATCTGGATTAATATATTCAGAAAGTATTCTGAAATCTGCTGGCTTTTCTATAGTCTGTAAAGTTGCTATGCAGTGGGGAAAAACAGCCAATGCCTGTAGGATTCATATGCACATAATATAAATTAAAACAGACTTTTCTTAAACTAAAAGAATAAACAGAAAAATATCAACATGTTGCTGTGGTCTTTTAAGTTTGTTAGGAACCTTAGATCAGGCGTTCCCAAGGCTGCCAGAGACGGGGGACCCCCACTGTCCTGGAGATGGTTGAGGCATGTGGCACACAGCGACACACTAATAGACCAACCCAAACACTGGTAACAAAAGACTAATGCAAAGGAATACAACAACAGCCTAAAAACCATACAACTAGTTTATATAGTCATTTATTGTAAGACATGCTTGAAACAGAATACAAGTCATTTCCATGTAAAGACTTTAGCAATGAGACGACATGCAAGACACACAGGTGTAAGCATCTCACTGAAAAGAGAAGCAGACACTTACATTGTTGCTGTCATGTGCAAACTTACCATTGGAGTATTTTTCTATACTTTCTATTAGTAAAGTCCACCCATTGCCCCCGACAACACCTCAAGGCTGCTTCATAAACCTTTGCCTGCTTTAACTCCAAATAAAATAATAAGCTAAAGGACAGTGTTCAGAATGGACATTGGTGCTATATTTGACGAATCCAAAATGAGAACAGGCTAGGTTTTTAAGAAATCTGAACTTGATGCTTGAAGTTCATACACTTTGAGCTGTTTGCTGAGGTTTTCAGAAAGATGGAGGCCAGGAGGGTTCATCTGTAGGTAGATTTTAGGTTAATATATCTTTACTTGTAGACCTATAGAGTTATCCTGCGTAGTCAGATATGCTAAAAATGTCTCAGCCACCAGCTAACTAATTCCATTTGAAGACAACATACAGTGACCCCTGTGAAAAGCAGAAGTTTCAGTTATTTCCCTACTGCCACTGCAAATTATCCAGCAGCATATCAGCCCTATGGTACTACCTGGTTTTCATGCCTTCCTCTAATTTAGCTAAGCACACTAACCTTTCACTGCACAGAGTGATAATGGCGGGTTTAATGTCACAGTGTCGTTTATTGAAGGCAGATAGAGGAGTCATAGGGGACTTACACAAAAGATTAAGTGGACTAATTATCCCATGTACCATTATGAGTGACACGCAGCTGATTGGGAAGGATGAGGCCAGAGTTGACAATGTACATAATCATTAGAGAGACCCTGTTTAATTATGGGTGAGAAGTAATGTAAATAAAAATGACATTACTCTGCCATGATAGTCAGTGACTGAAATTGGAGCTTACATGGAGACATGTTGTATATGCATTAAACATGTTTGTGAATGTAACTCAGCTTTGCTTGTTAAATGAGGGCTTTATTAGCTGTTGCAAAATCAACCGAGAAGATGGTGTTTTCTTTGCTACATGGTACCAAAAATCCGATGTGTAAACATTCACTTTAATTTGATGAAGTCCTCGAACAGCTGAGCTTCTTTGCATATTCCTTCATGTTTCTTCAATGTGCCTCGGGAAATATGTTTAACCAGTGTGCACTACACGCTTCCCACGGCTAGTTGTAGTTCAATTTCCTCTGTGTTTTTTTTTATTGAGTTTGCATCTGAGGGGAAAAGAAGAGTTTAAGCGTCATCTTTTGACTTGTTTCTGAGCTGTAATTTTAGCATCCGTTTAAATCTCTGCCAGTGAGTAAGCCTGTAATCTCCTTTGACATGTGTGGGGAGCTGATGCATTTTCAGTGAAATCATTCTCCTTGTCATTTCATTGTAACAGAACATCTATAAGTTCATATTCTTCAAACCCTACCCGTTTGTGCTTTTTTTTGAATGAAGCCTTGTGAAGTAAAATGCACACAGTTCAGCAGAATGGCTCTGTAGACCAAACTTTTCCCACTTGTTTGTACTTCATTTCCGTCTTTATGTGGGTCTTCTCAGGGTATTCTAGCTGAAGTCTTGCATTTCTTTGGAGCTGCAAACAGGTGTACACAAAGTTTAAATTGCTCCTATGAGTGTAAGTGTATGTGTTTATTTGTGCGCCCAGCAGCAGGCTAATGAAGTGTCCAGGGTGTTTTTCTCTGCGCATGCTGATTATAAAGTACAAGAGGCTGCTCAAAGCTTACACACATCCATAAAGATATCGTTACATGAACAGATAAGGGGGTGAGAAGTTTACCTCCCCCCCACCACACTTTTACCCACGAGGTTGTTGACTGACACCTCAGTAAGAGAGACAGGTCTAAATTGCTCTTACGACTGGGATTTAGTGAAAGAAAGAGAAGAGGGGTGAATAACTTAAGCCTGGATTGCTATAGAAAAGAAAAAGGAGTTGAATGAGGAGAAGACGAGTGGAAAATGTGCCTGCTGAGGCGTAAAATTAGCAATTACATTGGGTGTCATCAGTAATGACTATTTCAGTGCAGATATAGGGGGTTAATGTTGAACAGTGAGACTGTAATTCAGCCGTTACACCTGTGTTCAATCAGCCGGTCAGCAGAGGCTGCGGAGGAGCACAACCAGGCTCGAAAAAGCACACCTATGCACCGATAAGCCAAGATGGCCGCCATCTGCTGGGAAAGCTTTCAGAGGCAATTTATTTTTTAAGACCCATATGCTGACCTTGGTTGTGATGGAGCAAATTTGTATCAAACCCCTCTGCAGGTTTTTATCCCTGTGTGTGTGTGTGTGTGTGTGTGTGTGTGTGTGTGTGTGTGTGTGTGTGTGTGTGTGTGTGTGTGTGTGTGTGTGTGTGTGTGTGTGTGTGTGTGTGTGTGTGTGTGCGTGTTTACATGTTGTTGAATTTCTCTATTTACTCTCACAAAAACAAGTGCAACAGCTGAGTCTGGGAATTTAATTGGCTGAAAAACAGACGTCAGGCACACAGTTTACACTGAGCATGACAAGTGGAGAAACAGATTAGCTTTAGCTTGGTTGCTAACACAGTGGGAACTTTTATGTCATTGAACTATTTAATCTGGCTGGCCCCCATGATGTAAATACATTTTCTTATCCTCTTTTTACATTTTTTTTTCTCATGAGACGTTCCATAAAGAATTGATCACATAGGATTCCTGTAAACTGACATCTTCATTTCCACGCTTACACAGCCCCCTTCATGTCTGGCGAATCTGTCCACCAGAATATTCCCGCTCATTTGCTTTGATTATTCTGCTGCTCTCATAAAAAATAACCATCTGTCCTTGGTTTCCAGAGGAAGCGCTTTTTAAAATCCCTTCGCCTTCATTCATCACCATGATGTCACATCTATCACCGTGGCGACAGGAATACAAATGAGGTGGATGCGCACTCAGCGGCCCGCTGTAAATAATTTACTGTTTTGTTTTATTGGAAACAGAGACACAACATTATTTTCTGCTAGGACTCCCCTTGGCCAAGGTCTGCAGACACATTTATCCAGGATGCACCATATAGAGAAAGTTTAAGCTGGTTATTATGTGTCTTTATTATGCATTATCACTAACCATTAAGCGGGGCTCTCTCATGGCCTGGACACACACTGGAGTGCTGTTAGCGAGATGACTTGATGTATCACAGCTCCTCAATGCCATATGGTGAAAGCCTTGATGTATCATGATGTATTAGTGATATTTTAGAAGCCACATTTGGACATATTCTGTTCTCTCCTTTGTTGTTATGATGAATGACATGTTACAGTGCAGCCACAGGAACACTGTCTCAAGGATACCTTTAAAAACACACGTATGGTAACAAATAGAGTAACTCACAGACACATCTGGGTAAACACCCAGCTTCCACCCTCTTCATCAACCTCCATCATCCTCCCTTGTTCCCTAAACTATAAGTCACTTCACTCCAAGCTGAATTTAAAAACATTCCCTGGCAGAGCATGCATCCAGCAATTTAAAGTGCAACTCTGAACGTTAATCCTGGTGCACCAGTTCACTGACAGTGCTGATTATAAAAGCTTTAATTGCTGGCTTTAATTACCCGAGCATCGCCGCTGGAGTGACAGTTTTAGGACTCTCCACTTTATGCACCTTTAAACTTGCCAGCCAGTCGTAATCCTGTTGGGAGGGTGACATAGTGGAATTGGCTGTAGCCGTGCTCCAGAGTTATTTTTCAATAGTGCACAAAGCATCTAATCAAACCTTATGAACTAAAGCACACCCCAATCTATGAGACCAGCACTATATCCCCCCAAAGGTACCTTATTTTCCAAGTCTTTAAAGTTGCAAGAATCAATATTTTTATATTACACATAGGTCAAATGACTGAGTGTAATGTGAAATGTGCATTTCCTAGGGAGAAACACACAGAGGTTTATCACTCCACCTTATAATTCAACAAAAATGTTATGGAACATTGTTTTTTTACCTTTGAATCAAAGGGTTTTTGTTTGAATCTTTACTCTGTCTGCTCAGTCTCACAGCACTCAACAACTTTTTCAACTGCAGCAGGCAGCTGGTTCCAATGAAAAAGCCCTGACAAACCAACTGTACCTGATTAGCAGCAAACTGAAGACGGTCAAAGTTAGTGGCTTAAGGGTTAGATTTTGACAAGGGCAGTCGATCAACAGCTGCCAAAAAGAGTAACATTAGGTAGATTGTGCTTAAATTCAGAAACGATGCAAAAAAAAAAAACACATGCAAAAGTCCAAAACACATGCAACTATGGTAACACACTACGATTGGAAAAAAAATGCTTCAAAAACGTATGACAACTGCATTAAACGCAAACACACAGCAATTACATAAACGATGCAAAGTCAAAAACACACACATTGAGAAAATGACTGCAAAATCAAATCAAAATCCAGTCTTCGACAGAAGTGCTCCAGGCCTGTAGGGGCACTCTGGGGAGTTTCCATAGTTAGATTTGGTTCAAACTTTTGCATGTGTTTTCAGCTAGCATTGTTTCTGAATTTAATGCATGTTATTCCTATGTTGCTCGTCTCCTCCGTTACTGATTGTTTGTCCTTGTACAGTAGGCCGCCGTAGACTTTCCCCTGAGGATTTGGTAGAGAGCAAAACAAAGGTCAAAGGAAAATGAATAACTTACTTTTTAAGGTGATTATATGGTGGTGTGGTGTTTAAGCATGTTATGCTGCTCCCAAGAGGCCAAAACAACAATTCATTTGTGCTGAAGAAAACAGCACACTCACTGACAAATATCTGTCTCTATGTTTGGCCATGCTTGCCATAAAATTTGTGATTCCTAACGCTGTCCTCCTCTAACAAATTCCAAACATAAAGCTTTCAGAACTATCTGGCTGTTTTCTCTAGCTGAGGCCTCACACAGCGAGGCTTCACTACCTCAGTGTTGTGCCTTCATTTCCTCTTGTTTCTTGGGCCCATTCAGCCAACTGCTTCTGACATATCTCTGGTTCCCTCTCTCGCCCAAAGCAGCCACTATACCAGAACTATCCAGCCGCAGAAAATCAATTTGTCCTCCTCTGACGCGTACTGCACATCCGTCACTTCAAGCCCCGGCTCGCCTGTTCATTTACAGGGAAGACTTCAGCTGGCCTCAGGAGTGTGGAGGAAGTGGACCGTTGTCAGCAAGCTAAAGAGCAATTCCATAAAAAATGACCAAAACCTTTGCAGACAGGCAACACAAGTTAAACAACAATTGTAAAAACATAGAGAATATTTAGATTTCAGTAGGTGCTTCTATATGTTCAAAAAACTATCTTATGAGTTAAGTTTCCTGAAAGGAAACCCGTTAAGTTAACCTGTTTGAACCAAGTTACATAAATAATAATGCTAGTCATTTACAGTTTGTGTAGATTTTGGTGATCCCGATGCATAGTGTTGTACCTCTTTTGTCTTTGCTGATCTCATCCTGTACACATGTAGGTATGTGTTTTCTCTCTCATCCTGCTTTCTGTTCTTCGCTCATTGGGAATATTTCATGAGGAACATGATAACAAAGGCTGTTTCTTCAGCGTGCTGTAAATTGTCTCATCTGACACCTACCCCAGTTAGGCAGCAGTAACAGGCATGAAAAACTACCTTAATAAATTACTCCTCATCGCTTATGGTCCAATGCTTATAGGTCAGAAAGAGGCCAAAGCACTATTGAAAGTGTGTTTCATAAACAATCAAAAAAACCTGCTTACAGGAACTTTAAGATATTTTTTTTCCCATTACATTGATCTGTAGAACTATGGTCATTTTCAATGAGTGGTGATGTGCAGTTCAATTCCAAAAGGGCAGAAAATTCAAAAAGTTGAGAGCCATTGAGTACCATGGAGCGTCAAATAAATGTTCCTCTGGGTCATACATTTCAGTACTTTGAAATTTGATATGGAGTGTAAAAAAGTGATTTGAAAACTCCTCAAAAAGTATTACTGTATTGCACAGTCACGATTAAAACTTAATGTCTATCAGAGATGGCTTTTTTTCTTGTAATCTTTGCATTTTTTAGGCCTATAGCACAAAAACAAACTAGTATTTTAGGTTAATCAGTGCTGGTGAAGATTTGCATGAAAAAAAAATCTAGTTAGACAAGACACTTTATTCATATCTGATAAATCATGTCATAAAACATTTGTATGAGGACCAAACCCTCCCCGGTTTCCTTCTTTAAACACTGAACTGACAGGAGATGAATACACTATTCGTAAAAATTACAAGAAGAGATATATTTTAATTTAGTTTTATTTTGATTAAAGGGTACGGCCAATGTGCTGTGATTTAGTACATGGTTGTATCTGTTCAAAGTAAGACAGGACACATGTTTTAATCGGTATACTTTATCTTGCTGCACCCAGACCTCTACCTGAATGCCATGATGACCTCGTCCTCACTCTCTCTGTTTTGGAGAATGTAACCACAGATCCCTTTCCTTTATAAAAGAGCGATATTCTTCCATTTCTCATAATCCTGAGCCACAGAAGCTCTATTGCAGGGGTGGATAATGATGATTATAATGTATCTGTTTTATAGGAGGCATTCAAACTATCTGACATGTGAAGAAGGCTTTGCTCGATGTCTGTCTCTGAAGCCTCTTTGTGACAATCCATTGTCAATGATGATGAGAGGTGTAGTGGGAGAAATGTGAATGTGAGTCATGTGAGTATTTGATATGCGCTTGACTTAATTTCAATGTGCTCAGGCTCTGCTGCAGTGAAACAAAGTGACATCTTTGGTGCACTTTTCCATTTCCACAGTCACCAGTTGCATATCAATGATAAATCTTCACCTTGCTTGCATCACACGTAAGGAGGAATCATCAAATCAGTGTTGTAGTCGCATGTGCTCCTGGATAATTCAGTGAAGGCACGCAGCATTATGGGTATGAAAAAGCAGATAAAATCCAATTTGACAAATGGAGCATAGCAGGCACAATGTGACATTGGCATCACCACAGTTAAGACATCGTCTCACAGCTTAAGCCATGCTCTAAATATGAAGTCTTAACTAAATCTCTCAGCTTATCTGATAGCAGACACTTCAGGGAAAGTGCTGCGGCTATGAGTTTTCATCCCCACCGCCGCTGATTTGTTAGGGCCACCTTCGCTGCTGACACTGAGACTCTCCTCTCCTCTCCTCTCCTCTCCTCTCCTCTCCTCTCCTCTCCTCTCCTCTCCTTCCATGTCCTCACTTCTCCTCTCCTGTCACTGCTTCTTCTTTCCTTCTCCCCATCTTTATTACCATGGTCTGCTGCTCCCCATCTCCAGTGGGGATTAGCAGGCTAAACACAGGGAGCGGCTCAGTAGCATATGGGAGACGGTCGTAAATTCGTCCATGATTGAGGGGAGTAACGCCGGGCCCCTACTGGGCGAGCACAAGTTTCAAGGCGTCATATCAGGCAAAAAAATGACCTCAAAGTGACATTAAAGCAACCTTGAGTGGGACTTAGTGTGTCAGCGCTCTTGCTGGAACATGATGATAAGGCTCCAGATTAACAGTTGAGACTTGTGGGGAGGGGGGATGAAACCTTTTTTTTTTTTTTTTTGTGATACAGGAGATTAAGAAGAGAGGAAGATGCAAGATACATGCATGGTGAAGCAGCAGCTGCAGCAGAGTGTGTTTTCATGTGATATATTTGAGGTTAAAGTGTAGTCTTTTCTCATAGCACGCCTTTAACGGGTTAGGTGAAGAATGAGGATAGAATTTGGCGGAGGATGGTTTAATCTGCCTAATGCAAAAACACCATTAAAACCTTCCCTCAAAATGTCACATGAGGCCAGAAGTTTAACTTAATATTTCTCTCATTAACAGTTTGTGGGACATCATTAAAGGAGAAAGTCTTACGAGGCTGGTAAAAATATTAGACATAAGAGGACATGATAATAAAATCTATCTTTTTATCTAAGAATTTAAATACGTTTTTCAGCCAGTTTTGTCAGTGAACCCTTCCCTGTGACCTCTTTTGCATTGATCACATCTCCATTCACGTGCAGAAAGGCCAGACGCTCAAATAAGAAAGCAAAATGCTTGCTTTATTTTACTATTGATCTTATCTACGTGATTATTATCCAAAAGACATTTGTAATTGTGCCTCAAACCCACGTATATTCTTCTTTCAGGATATGATAGATTATTATCACAATGGATGTGCATGATTAGTCGATTAAACGTCGACATCCTCGCCGGAATTACTAGTTGGTTAAATACATTTTTGACATTTTTTATTAATGTAGGATGACAATACCGGTCAAATGTTGTGTCTAAGCTAAAACGCAGCCACCTGCCACTAGCTGCGGCTCTAGCTCTAGTAAATAGGGGTGCTCTTCCCACTCTACTTTCCAGATGTAAACAAGCACAGTAGACGAACAACATCTGGGAGCAGAGCAGTCTGGCTATATATTGATCAAGAAAAGAGGCTGCTTTAGGTTAAACTGGCTCATTAATCACATTCAGCACATGTGTAGATATTACTGTAACCTGCAAAGAGGACCGAAGGCTGGTGGTGCTAGCACTGCTAACGTTTGCCACACTAGCAGTGGCGGAGCTAGACTTTGTTGACAGGGGTGGCCAAACTGGAGCACTGACTTATACAGAGTTGGCTTAGTTTTATGTGAACACACACAGGGATGAGAAGCATTTTTTACCCCTACTAGCAGCACTAATAAATACCTATGTTAACTAATAACATTTAAGTATGTAAAATATGTTGCATTCCTGCATAACAAATGTATTGACTTTGAATAGTAATGTCAAAAAGTGCTACGTTGAAATTTCTGCCTCTGACAAAGCCAATAGCCAATAACAGTTAAGGATTTTTGGGGTGCCCACTGGGGTGGCCAATCAGATTTAGGGGGGGTCATGGCCAACCCTGGTCACTTCCTGGATCTGCACCCTGCACACTCTGTTAACAAATGTGACACCGCTTACCCGCAGACGCTGTGACTATGTTTGGTCTGAAAAGATAACCTTGCACATCACGACAATGACTGTATTAGATTTGCTTCCCCACAACTTCAAGGATTTGTGCTCAACTCTGATTGTTTCCTGATTGTTCTCTTACCTTTTTGACTAGTCAACTAGTCAGACTTTATATTTCTGCCTAATAAAAATCAAGTCCAATTAGTCTCTAGAAAATCCCTACTTAGGACACCACAAAACTTGCTTGCGTCCCATGTGGAGAGATTCCAAACACTTTATGAACTAATCCGTCACAGAGTTCAGCTTTCTCACATTAATCTCTGCCCTTTTATGCAGAATTAACCCCACACTTGGACTCTGTTGCTTCCTTTGTCTCTCGGCCGAGTGGCTGTGATCCAGCTCACTATCAGCCCTGCATCTGGAATCGACATGAACCGGACTTATCAGATTTCTGCTCTGTCTACAGACGAACATAGCTTTTTCATGTTCTGTGTGAGAATAATACCAAGTGACTCTTAAAGGAAGCTCTGCGGCTTAATCAAAAGTATAATTACACTTGTGGAAAATATTATGTCATGTGTGGCAATGGTTGGACTCTGGTGTGTTGTAATCAGCGTACATGCTGTGGGTATGTCTGCAGTGAATAACTGTGGATGAAGAAAATAGAAGGACATGGATGATCTCATAAAGCAGACATGGTGTTTATAATCAGGCTGTGGATTACATGAACAAAGTCACAGTATTACAATGCTAGATCAAACTTTCATAGCTCCAGCCCTCTACAAAGATTAGTCCCTGGAGTTTAATTAATTTAATACTCAGAATACTTAACATTCAGTATCACATGTCTGTCTTTTCTCCATTTATCCAATTCCTGACTCATCAGCCTCTCTCATGTTCCCTTGATCGATTAAACACTCGGTTTTAGCCGGTGTGTGAATGAAGCTTTTGTCTTAACATGGACCTGCTGACCAGATGCTTGGTGCTTTTTATTTATTCTAATGAAGAAGAAACCGTGATGCAGTGAGCACGAGAACAGCCGAGAGCTGTCGAAAGCACTCTGTACTTGCTTTAGGATTTTAGGACATCCTTTTTGCAGACACATTGGCTGAATTGCAGCATTGTATTAACTTCCCTCTGGAGGCCTCATTTGATTCCAGTCAATGACAATTTTTCTGTAAATTGTGACTTAAGGGAGTAAGAATGAAACCTGAAAAGTTTCAACTCAGCACCACAGTTCTGGCACTTACAAGTGTTTCTGTGCAGCTTCTGTGTCAGGATACATCAATAAACTGCAGCAAGCAATGAAGGTGTGCACTGAGTGGGAGCAGGAGTAGAGACTATTCCTTCGGCAGATTTAAAGGAAAACATACAGTATTATATATTCAAATGACACTTTTATTTGTGAGAGGTGGAAACAAATCTACATTCACATCTGTTCGCAAACCCTGAGCACAATTTGTTTTATTCTGACACACAAGCACGGCTACAGGCAACAGTTACTGATTCTCATTAAAGATTGTTCCTTTTCACGTTGCATTCGTCTTGTGTCGCTGGAGCCAAGCTGAGAAAAAAAACAAAAAAACATGCCCACTGGAGTTCTCATCACTCTCGTACTCGCTGTGGCAGGACTGGCAAGCGGCCGCTCCTTCAAGGGTACTCAACAACAAAACATTTTTATTCCATGTTTTCCTCTGAGAACACAAAAGAGTTCCTCTTCACCTGTCAACATGATTATTCAGTCCTGTGTTTCCCACTGAATGCAGAGCGGTGGTCTTACTTTCCCACATGGGAGCTGTGGGAAGTCTTGAGATTTGAGACAAAGGAGGCCTACAATCCGGCCTGGATTACCTCATGCCTTTGGTCCCTGAAGTGGCCAGTCAGAGTCCCTCTCCGCACTCTTAAAAAACAAGCAAGGAGGGCGAAGGAGTGAGGAGGGAAAAAGGAGAAAGAGTCGGAAATAGAGGAAGAGCGGAGGGTTGAGTAGGTAGGAGCATAAAAGGTGCCTGTAAGGAAACAGAAAGAAAGAAGGGGGGTAGTGAGAAAAAAAAAAATAGGGGTCTAATGTTTAGTATTCATGCATGTTTTTATGATTAGGCCAAGTAGGGCAATTAGTCCAGATGGAGAAAAGGGATTGAGTCTGAGCACAGGACTACTGATTCACAGAGAAGTTTCCTCAGGGACACAGTTCACCTGGTGTGAACTTCCCATCCAGAGCTTCAGGGCAGCTGACCTGACACAGCACCCAGCACGGCATCACACACATATTTATTATTGGATTCCCACCTACAAACCAATACATATACGCCTGTAGCCACACTGACCTCATGAGTTTTTTACCAGAGGGAGTCACCAACAAAAGTTTTTCCTGGTTTGCAGATTTGGGTCTGTACATTACATTAGTCCCGGATGATACAGTAGGTGATGTTATTATTTATGTTCTCAGGGGGAATTTCTATTTCAGACCACTGTGCTACATTAAACAGGTGGTAAATATGTTTCATCATGGCTGATAGTGACGACCTGTATGTTTAATTAATTAACTGTTGTCTTTTTTTTAAATCCTTGTTGTTCCGTTTCTGGCCATTTGGGGGCAGAAATCCCCATAAAGCTAGTTATCGTATACAAGTTCTACATTATGCAGCCTAATCCAGCTGATATGGCAAATGTGTTTTCAAAGAGGCTTTTTTTTAGGAAATTAAAGGTACAGAGATTACATTTCAGATGATTGTGTTGATCCGTCTTACCATTTTCTTTTTAACAAAGATTATTGTTGTTGCATGCAAGAATACAGCAACGCTTTGTTTGACAGCAGTCCTGTACAGCAACATTAAAAATCTGGTCCAAAATAAGTGGGTATAGACCTTTAGACAATTAAACATGAAAATATACAAATACATTTGCTGCTATTTGCATATGAGACAAAAATGAAGGACCTTTTGCCTGTATAGGACAGCAGAAGAAAGTCAGTAAATGTGGGGAAGAGGAAGTGGATTTAAACAGACGACCAGTAGTCTGACCGCACTGAGGACTGCTCTACTAACTGAGCTAAACCAGCGTCCCAATTATAACTCTTTTATTAAAGTTCTATGTTGGTCTTAACTTACTCCTAAAAAACAGATCTGGTATTGCTGAACAGGTTTATTCTACTGAACCTGCAACCACAGTTATGATGGCATTAGGTCCCTAAATTCATCTGAGAATAAATGCTGAAAGGTGATAATGAACACCACTAGAGGTCACCAGAAACAAGACTTTGAGATGTAAGGTTTCTTTTAAGAGAAGTAAAAAAGTGAAAAAAATGAAAATATGCAGCTTTGAAAGTTGGCACTTATTTTTTTTTCTTAAGATAATAATCAGTGAAAGACTTTTAACAACACTTCTCCAGTAAAAAAAATAACATAATCTGTTGTCATTGCAGCAACCTCAAACCACTTTGAATGGCTTGAACACAGAACAAGATGATGTTTGTGTCTCCAAAGCCTGTATTTGTATCTGCTGCACAGATTGAAAGATGGTAAAAGTAAACTTGTACAGATATCTCTTGCTGTAAATTTCTGATGTTGAAAAAGTAATGAGTTTGCAAAATCTTTTTGCTCATGAGCAAATAAGAACCGTTCAGAGCGAGTTCTTTTGAATCAACCTCAAACACACCATTCAGCTCACAGGTTCCAGCAGTTACTGGTTCATTCATTGAGTTATACTCAACAGGTACAATATGTTCAACCAAACAACACGTTAAGTGAAATGTTCCAATACACCGAGTATTTCTATAAAGCTATGTGGAACATTTTTTATGATTTTTTAATTTTTTTTTGTGCAAAAATGTAAAGTGCCTTTATTAATAAAATGTATTATTATTATTATTATTATTATTATTATTATTATTATTATTATTATTATTATTTTATATTATGCACGGTTAGACTAACTATCTACTGCTTGAAGTGCATTAAATAAAGACTTTTACAGCATTTGGTTCATTTCACCTCCAGAAAAGAAATGAGGATTTGACCATTTCCATGAAAGTTTAATTAATGATGCTTTTGCACCTGTGGCCTCGACAGCTTGTTGTTCCTCAGTCGAATCTATGACAGTGGAAGAAAAAACGTGATTAAATTGATAATTCACTTTTAAGAATTTGAACTTCAAAGTTGATGAAAAAAGGATTGTTCAGAGCAGGTGATGAAGAAAACTATGTGGGGAAAATGTAAGTTGTGGCAACTATCACCTCAATATCTGAGAGTATCAAGCTGTCTCGGGGAATCAAGTGTTTCAAATCATAAATGAATTGGAAAAACAGCTAATATCTCACTGGACTGAGCTCCATTGATTTTACCCTCAGTATGAAAAAAGAAAAGAAAATCACTTTGCAAGCAGCATGAAGCCGGAGTCAGTTAGCTTACTGACTTAACCTTGAGGTGTTGAATACATTTTCTGTCATTTGGTGTGATCTGTGCTGCCTCATAGCATGAGAACTGAAGACCACACATATAGGCCTAAGCCTCTTTGGTGGTATAGCCTATCAAGCAGGTGGTTTAGAAGACTAGAAGACTGCTTTTGACTTGTGATAAAACCACTAAGCTATAAAAAGTCACAACTAAGAGAGGATAGAATGAAAGTGCAAAATAGTTGCTCAATAATAATTGTCAAGGTGCTCACAATATATTGTAGCCTAATACAATACGCTATTTGGCATTGAGAAATATGGACAGAAATTCTCTGTATTAGAATCTTTTTCAAAGTGATAGAGAATCAGTCAATCAGTCTTCATTTGTGTAGCGCCAATTCATAACAAATCTTATCTCGAGTCACTTTACAAAGAGCAGGTAAAAGAGCTTCCTCTTTGATATTGAATATTACAAAAGAGCAGGTAAAAAAACCTTCCTGAAAGCCTTCTGTGAGGAAAACTATACCAGGGCTAATGGAGCACACTAAATCCTGTAGGACACAATTAGGCCTATATCTTTAGACCACCTGTAAACTACTAGGCCTTTGCATTATGTTTTTGAAGTATAACCTAAATGGCCTACAAAAATCAGATGGATTAAATACAAAAACAAACAAAACAGCAGATGATTCGTAGTTGAAGTCTAACAAAAGATAAGCTAGGATAAGGTCAGAGCTTTATTGTCTCAGTGGGAAATGTGTCTTGGACTCTTCTGTGCTCATGATGCAGTAACAAAATATCAAAGTAGGCCTACATTTATTCGTCAGTAAAACATGTCTAGTTAAATAATCATCCAATTCCGTTCATACCACAGTAGGCTATAGGCCTACAGAACTAACATCATCAAAGATAAGATGGACAATTTCCTAATCTCGTAGCAAAGATGCTAACCTTTACAGTCTACAATCTTGGGGTCCATCTTTTTTTCTTGACCTCGCCTTTTAAAAGAGAACCCTGATATTGTTCCAACTCAGTTATATTTTCGGTCAATGTTAATAACTTTTCAGAAGTCATCATGTTAACAACACTGTGTGAAGCAGGCTCTACTGCTCTACAGGCTCTAAACTTCCCCCCAGTCTACATAAAAAAAACCCGGCTATTTTAAGATAGAGGAAGTCTAGGCCGCTGTTTTTGTTTTTCTTTCTCCGGGACATCTGGAATAGACATGCGCGGTTATTTGGATGATCAACAGAGAACATCCGGGAATTTCGTTTCCGCGCGCTCTTTATTGTTTACAATCCAACAGGTAACGTGAGACAAGAGGACGGAGAGGAAATGCAGACATGCGTCAGTTAAACGTCTTCAACTGGCTTTATATCTGCACTCAAATCAAAAAGGCCGTGAGTAGACAACTTCTTCCCCCCACAGGTGTCAGTTCAGTAAAACGGGACACACACTCCGGGTTATAAAGGTAAATGACAATAGATATGGCTCTTATGATGAGCTGATACTGTAACAGGGCACCACCAACGTTAACTCATCCCACTATAATGCAGTGAACGTACTTTTGAATAATCTAAAGACTGCAACACATCTCACTGTGCTACAGGTAGTCAGCTCTAATGCAGGCTTATGATGTATACGCCAGCCTCTCTTCTGCACTGCATATTTAAACCACGTGTCAGCATATTAATATATGAACACATTTCTATACATATGGAACATCTATTATTTACTCTGTTCTTATAGAATATGAAAGCAGAACAATTTGCCCTTGGAATTTTTGTCAGTTTTTCTGTGATTACAGCGACTGAATGTATTTAACGAGATGAATATATTTATTTAGTGTTGTTTATTCATCTGTTTATGCACAGATGAATGCAGTCATACATTCATAATTGCACAACAGCAGTGCATTCTGTGCATACAGCATTTTGAGGAACCGATTTCATTGAGGCTATGTTTTCAGTACGGATATTGAACTTAAGTTTGATTCTATTCTTTTGTTTTAAACTCATTCATACATTTTGTTTTAGTATATTTTGTCATATCCATATTTATTTCTACTGACACAGGCATAGTATTCCCCGTCAGCCAGTGCCTCCACGTTCCTCAGAAGCTCAGTGAAGCCGGGTCCGTCTCTCGGTGACATCTGCCATCAGCAGTGCATGACTGTGGAGAAATCTGTTGAGAGCTACAGGGCACTGTACTGAATGGTTCCCATTGATCTACATTTGCCTGACACTGTGACTGACAGAGCCAATCAGCCTATCATGGCCCTGGAGACGGACAGACACTCATTTACAGGTGAGATGGGGTGGGATGAGTTTGATTGATTGGCAGGCTGTCACTGAGCCAGTGGGGCATTTCAAAACCATCTCTGCTCAGTGGGAGAGCAATTTTATGTTGGTGTAGGAGTGTGTGTATGCAAGTGTTTGTGGGTGTGGGTGGTCGGCCTTGTACAAATTACCCAGCGCACCTTCAGTGTGGTGACAGGTAAAGAGCCACGCTGTCAGGTTGGCTCCGCCCACATCTTGAAAGACTGTCAGAATTAAATAACCTATTAGCGAGAGACTCTGCCAGGCCACAATCATACTGACTCTATACATAGAAATGAAGACTCTATAGTATGCGCACATATGCTGACACGCCCCTAAGATCTTTCCCTCCTTTGTTTATGTGTTTATTCAGTCTCCCTCCTTCTTTCTCTCTTTCTCTCTTTCTGTCTTTCTCTCTTACTCCCTCTCTCCGTCCTGTAGTTCAGTGTTAGATTCAGCAGTGCCATTACTCAAACACAGCCTGTCAGCACAGATAACAGTTGTTTGTTGTTGTACAGAGCCCTGCATGGCATTGGCAAGCCAAAATCTAAAAAAAAAGGTTTTTTTTTATTCCCACTATGTTTCCCATGACTTACATTGAGCATTTCAAAGGTGGCTTTAAGCCTTAAATGTGAATTTAATTTGCCTTTCTTTCATATTCTATCGCAGAAATCATAATTAAAAGAGAGGAAAAGTGTTACATTAAAAAAAGTGCTGGTCAGCGTATTGAGACATCAATCAGAGAAGAGAAGAAAGGTTCCTTAAAGAGCTTCAATTTGTCCATTTGTTAACTTCCTGTTTCACAGCTTCAGCCTATATTTGCTTTACAGTAGGTCTTTGGTTTGGAAGCTTGGATTTTTGCTCTGATGGGATGTCAGCCTGACAAGGTTTTTAAATTACTTTGTTGTCCTGAGTACATCTACTGCCCTCAAGTGGCCAGGATGTGTATGTCAAGCACCAACAATGATACTGTAGATTCTCCTGTAGAGCAGCGTGGATTATTTAGAACACGCTCCGGTCACAGACAAGGTTCATATTTTAAATTATTCCAAAAAATGATTAGTGATTAACCAGTTGAGTTGAAGACTATATTTAATATTTATTTGTGCTACAACTTGCAACATGGACCCAAACTCAAATCAGACGAGGTCCTCAATCAAGCCCTCTCCAGTTTCATACCTCTCCTGCACATTTCTAAACTTCTCTTGTTTTTTTTATTTTGCAAAAGATATGTACTGTGTTTGTGTGCAGATTAAATTAAAGAACGTTAACCTATATCTCATGTTGCTCTGTAACTGCAGGATGAGATATATAAGCAATAGTTTGCTGAAAACATCACCATGACAATTTCTATCCACAAGATGATTCCACTGACCCAAACAGCAAACAAAAAGCTTCTGCAAGTTTGAATAACATTATCTATTTTAAGATTTAGTGTGAGTTAAAATTGTACTTGAGGCTTGAGAATAATCGTTTCTCATCTCCAGTTACATGTAGTATAGTTTGACACCAATCTGAAACGCCTGAATTCTGCGGCATCTCTTGATGACACACTAATCAATTATATTTGCCTTAGGGGCGCCCGTGGCCGAGTGCCATGTGCAGGAACTGCGGGCCCTTGGGGTGGGCTGCCTGGGTTAGGGTCCAACCTGTGGCTCCTTTCCTGCATGTCATTCCCCACTCTCTCTGTCCACTGTCCTGACTCTACAATGAAGGCACAAAAACCCCAAAATAAATCTTTGGGAAAAAAAAAATATATATTTGCCTGAAATCGGACAGCATCTTCATGATAAATAGTCACTTAATGTTACACTGGTATCACTTTATGCTTGATAGGGACTCTTTATTTCCTACCATGACAGCACAGACCTCAGACTATTGGTGAAAAGTCTCCGTTTAACAACACACTGCAGTTGTTTGCTGTTTCTCCCCCCTGGGTGGTCTGCTTCAGTGACGAGGTTTCGTGGGAGAGGAAGCACGTGGTATTACAGTTTCCTGACGGTACAGTTTGGTGTGTTGGCGTGTGTGTTATTGATGTGCTGTTGACATGTTTCTATGAGGCCAGTCATGCTCCACTGGAACCTGGTTTACTGGAACACACCTGTTGCTGCTGATCCCGGCAAAAAGAACTTCCTTTGCTTTCAGGAAACATCAGGATATTTAAAGAAAGAAGGCACTTTTTAGCGGGTCTAATTATTTACACACCTTTAAAACATCTTTTCCTCCCTCTATTTCTCCTCTTTCATCTCCTTTCTTTTTCTTTTTACAGTGGATGTTTTATTTGTAGGAATGTTGAGCAGAAACCGTGAAGACAACCGGGGACGTATAACTGAATAGTTGTGAAAAGTCGAGAACAAGCCAACAATTCTGATAATACTGAACCACATAGACCATTAGCCAGCATGTCCACTGACACCTTCTGCCTGCACATATATTCTCACTCTCATGTTATTCCTTATGTCCAGGCATCCGCAGACTGCTCCTTGTTGCTTTTGGATGATTTTGGATCCTATAGGCTGTTTTACCAAGCGCACGAGTCCCTGAACGAGCTTCTCACCTCGGGTTTGGCAAAGAATATTTCCTGTGATAATAACCTGAGCAGCAGGAGATGTATTCAAACATAATAAATGCACAGTAAGGAAGGCAATAAGGAGACGGGGAAGTATGAAAGGTGGCTGCTCAGCATGAACTTGAAAACAGATACGGATGATTTACTTCAACAAGTAGTGTGCATTTTTTAATCAATCAACTTCTTTAACAAATCTTAATTGTTTACAATTATTGCACTTGCATGTTTTTATTAGATAAACCAAAAGTTGCATCGAGTGCAACACAACAGAACATTTAGGGCGAAAAAAACGTGATATAGCAAGCAAGAAATAATCAACAGTTTGATACATCTGTGTACAGGTCATTCAGATTTAAAAAAAGCCAGTCCTGGGAACCATAACTGCCATACACATACTCCCCCCCCCCCCCAATATTAACCATATACCTGATTCTATGTGCAATAATAGTATATGCACATGATGGTGTTTTTTATACCTGTGAATGTTCAGACTACTTTTGTCACAACTGCTGCTCTGTTTGTTGGCTCCTCAACTATTTTTATTTTGTATTTCATTGTGCACTGTGTGTGCTCTCTTTTTGGCTATCCTTACTCTTTGCTGATGTAACACTGGCAATTTCTCCGCTGTGGGATGAATAAAGTCAAGTTTATTTTTTACATCACATTTCAGCATCAAGGCAAATCAAAATGCTCCACACAAGACATCAAAAGCATCAAAACAAATAACAAAGCTTTTACTTATCTTATCATACCAGGCTGAGACGACCTCACTTCCATCCAATCAGGATTGAATAATAAAATAAATGTAAATCCATATATACAGTCATTTTCATCTCCACATAAACATACATGCACATATACATCACTCATCTTGAACCAGAGGGAAATGAAGTCTCTGGACGTCAGACCACGTTGCACAGAATTATTTAGAGACCCTTTTAGAGTGCATTTAATTTCTCTAACTTTACACAGCTTAATACAGAATAAATCCAATTAGTACCAGAAAGGGGAGTAGATTTCCATCCGAGCAAAATTAATCATGTTGCCAACAAAGTGACAAATGCTATACATACTTATAATTCAGTCGATTAATGCAATTAAGGCAGGCTTTTCCTTCCTTGCTTTCCCAACCTTAGGGGCCTGATCCAACATCAGGTGGCATGGAATTCAAATGGGGTCCCCTGAAATGTCTAATTATTGCTCAGTAAAAGATATTGTAGCATTTCTTCTTTCATGAAGCTAGAAGTTATCCAGTTTAACACGTGGGCCGTAGCCCATGCATGCTAAAAACTAACAAACCTGCAGTATCTCTGTCTATCTCCCGTCCATGCGTCATACATCTAGCATACATTTACAGCTGTGCATATCTTGTCTCATCGAATCTCATCTCGGCCTTCTATCTATTTCTATTTCTGTGCGCAATAATATACATGAAAAAGCCTAAATGTGGTCTAAAATGAATGTAAACTGCAACACAGTAGAACAAACTACCACATGATTGGAACAACAACAACATCATTTTAGCAATAAGCTGTGTGTGTTTTGGTTGGGAATCACTGAGTTTGAATTAAGGGGTGAGGATCCAACTTCATCATTTTCTTAAAAAAAAAAGAAAAGAGGAGTGAAACAGTGCCCACGTTTAACCAGCAGATGGCAGTAATACACAAATGAGCCAATACCACTTCAGTGATGAGCATCCATTAATGTGTCAATGTTAACACTAACAACAGAGATTTCAAGGCAAGTGAAGTGTGAGTCTACATTGTTTTAACATTTTGGAAGTTGTATGAGCAGTGATTTCAGTGTGTGAACAGAGAAAATGTCATCAACCTCTGTGTGTTTTTATCTGAGCAAGTTAATTAGCAGAGCAAGAGAAGAGCCTTACATATTCTCTTTGCACACTGTATCGTTATCAATTAGCTCAAATGAATCCAAGTGCTTGACACACAGTTTCAAAGCCAACTTTAACTCCTCTTAATGCTTCTGCCAAATGTTTTCTTACAATTACAACTTGCTTCATTCCCAGAATATCAAAAAAAAAAAAAAAAAAGGATGATTGGAAGGAAAAACCTTAAACAGATAATGTCTGGCCATTTCTCAATTCAGTTCTAGTAGTTTGCAGTGCTTATCTTTCAAGAAAACATATGACATCATGTTACCTTGAAAACTTGGGCTGTAGGGTTCAAGGTTCAAGGCTGTCTTTATTATCCCTGTGAGAGGGCAATTTGTTTTGCAGTCAGCAGTAAATTACATACATACAGCCAGTATTCAGAATACATCATGAGAAGGACACTAAAAAGTAAAAAGTCCAGCGGACGATATTTAAATACAATAGATAAAAAACAGAAACACAATTAGTGGTTTAAAAATCTGATGGCCGCAGGGACAAATGAGTTGTTCAGTGTCTTTGTCCTACATGCTCACAGGCTGAATCTGACGGCAGCAACTTCAACTCCTTGGACAAAGGATGACTATGATCTGCCAGGATTGACTGAGCCTTCTTCAAAGTCTTTACTCTGTATAAATATGTAAGGTCAGAGAGGGACGAACATGACATTTCACCACACCATTAAATGATAGTCTGTATTTTGTTGCGATTCTTAACGCTTAGTGACCTGTACCAGGTGATTTTGCAGAGAGTAAAAACCGATTCAATAAAACATCTTCATAAAAGTGTTGTCGACGTCAAAATTCTGAAGCTTCCTGAGAAAGTGAACCCGCTGGTTGGATTTTTTACTAACAGCATCAGTTTGAAGCTCAAAGGTCAGTTTGTCATCGATGATGGTACCCAGGTACTTACTTTATATTGAGCTACAACATCAACAGCCTTGTTGTTTATAAAAACAGGGGAGATGACAGAAGGATTTTTCCTGAAATCCACTGTCATTTCTTTTGGTTTTAAGACATTAATGTCCAGGAAGGATGACCTGCACCTGTCTGTAAATCACTCAGGACTCTGCCGTGATCCGGGTCATCAGTGCTGAGGAGGGAAACAATCGCTGAGTCATCGGGAAACTGAATGATATGCAGGTTCTCACGTTTGCTTTGACACTCAATAGTGTACAAGACAAATAAAAGAGGAGAAAGAACACGTCCTTGGGGAGGCGAATGATGTGCTGTTTGTAAGCAATGATAGTGTCATTGATCAAGGAATGATGATATTAATAAAATGTTAGGGGGTCCAACTCTTTTCTTCCTTACTAATGGTAGGGCTGCACTGATGTGTCTGACATCTGTGTCAACAGCCAAGGACTGGTAGTTTTCATTATTGCGTTTGGGGGTCCAACTCTTTTGTATAAGAAGAACATTAGTATCTGCCGATATTGGCCATGTTGATTGACATCGGCTCATATGCTCAGAACAAAAGGAGCGGTGCAAACACAACATGAAGCTATGGTAGACATTATAAAGTAGACCACATACAAGTGCAGTTTTAAAATCAGTTTAAAATGTCTCCAAATAAAAACAAGTTAGACTGAAAATGTCCATGAATCAGTGTTTAATTGCAGTCCCCAAAGTAGCGTACGAGTTAAATAATCTTATGTAAATGAGAACAAAAGCTTGACATGGCACATTTTGCAATAATGCAATAACAGTGGAGGGAAACGCAAAAAGTCAGGAAATGAAACACTAGGGCAAGAACTACAAAACAGGTAACACTAAAGACAAGTCTCAGAAATTAAACAGGTCAAGGGTTAAACGAGATGACGTGCAAATGGAAGGAATTACAAAATGAAACAGGAAATACTTAAACTTGGGAATAGAAAAATGCACACATTGGGAAAGATTGAAACACGAGGAAGATGAGACAAAAATAAAACAGGAAACATAAAGAACGACCAAAAATATATACTAAAAAAACCAAAACAAGAACACATGACAGAGGCGACATGTTGAGACGTGTTAGAACTTAAGTTTTCCTCTTGAACAGACTAAACAGAGACTTTTATTGACTACTAATTCACTTTTCACAGCCAGCTTTACCATGCAAACGTCTCATTAACAACCCTTAAGAGATGAGAATATTATTATGCAAGGATCCTCCTCCACTGTAGGACTAAATAAATGATATTCTGGGAATGAGAATACAGGAATATCAGCGTAATTGAAGGAAGATTCTTGTTTGTTTGCTTTTGCAGCAAAGTTTTACACATTGATTTCAGAGGAAAGTGTCATAAAACATTCAGTTTATTAGACGCACTTTAGAGAGGAAACAATGATAAAAGGTGGCACTATTGGATTGCTTCAGTTATGAAACAGACCGAAAAGTCCTTTGATTTAATAAATATATTGCCTTCATAACAGAGAAATGAAACATTGGCATTTTTTCCTGGCTAAAGATCAGCTTATCATCAAAGCTTCTGTTTCCTGATAATCTGAACTGCTTTCCAATAATGCACAGAAGGGAGGGGGGAGGAGGAGGAGCAGGAACAATCAGCCGATGCAGTGGAAGATGCTTTGCAGCCCTACAATTGGCTGCTTGAAAGTCGGCAGCCGGCCACAAATCAACACTTAACGTTTAGGAGGCTGGAGGATTCTGGGAAAGCGTGTGACAACAGCAGGCAACATAACAGCTTAAATAATCACTCGTAGATTTACTGTGGATATTACAAGAACTGCTGGCTGGGTGGAAGATGCATAATCATGCTTCCAGGAAGACAGCTGAATGACTTCTGACTGTGGTTGGATGTTATTAAGCCAATTTCCACTTAAATTAATGATTGCATTATTTGAATATTGGGTTATTGAGGTGGTTGTGGTTTTAACAGAATGATTTTTTAAAACTCTTTCAGGACAGCATCTTTAAGGAAAACACTTTAATGCAGTGATACATTTTCAAACATATAATTGGAAATATTTTGAGGTGCTGCAGCTTAAGGTGTGCTTAGAATTGGCGTAATACCCCCCTTTCGCCAGCAGAGGTCAGCACATACCTGTTAACCAAATGAATTGCCGGAGCCAAATCGGTGCTTTCTGAAACTTGCCTGTGTTTTGACCATTTTACCAGGAAACCGACTGATTACTTTTCCTTGCATCATGTTACGCAGGCTCACACTTGACTCCAGCTCTGAGCTGCAGAGCAGTATGCTAGTGTCTTCCAGAAGTTGGCTGTGATTTCCAGCCTAGTTTAATGGGCTAATTATGGATTGGCCTCTAATGTGTTTCCCATCTTTGCTTCTCCCATAGAGTGCTATGGAACACTTTCCTGGCTGCATGTTTTACTTTGGAAGTTTATCTGAATCCTGATACCAATGAATCACACCAGGATCAAAACATGCTCTTTTACAGCATGTTGAGTGAGTTCTGCACTTATGTTACATGACATGTCTTGCAGTTCTACTCATGCAATCTTTCACTACAACTTTCATACCTTTAATTCAGCTCACTACACTAAGGCAAGGGGGGAGGTAAGAATTGTCTTGTCACATGCCGTCACCTGACTGAAGGACGAGTGAGCGAACACGGGGTGCTGTTACAGTATTAGAGTAGATTGTAGTTATGTGATTTAGAGCTGGATACACACAGCCTTATGGAGGGAGGGAGGTCATGTGGTGTTGGTATGCAGAAGGACACCAGCGCCATCCAACTCTAGAGGTATGGCATGCTTGGCTGTGACATCACTAGCCTGCTGACTGCATAACTGATAAAGAGGCACGTCTATGTTTGGACATTGTTGCAATGAAAACCAAGTAAGGATGCTAAAAATGTAAATGCAATTATCAAACTTTGAGTTTAAGGCCACGGTTGTCGTCATACCAGAATTTCAAACTTTGATATGATTCTAGTTTAAAAATGAAACAATATGCCTGGTTCGATAGTACGGCAACAACAATAGAAATCCTAGGCATCTCATTATTTTGTAATTTAGTGTTTTTCAAACACCAAAAACTGCAGGCAAACTCTTGCACACTGTCTGAATTGCACAAAAATTGCAAACCAGCTGTACTGAAACACAATTTTTTTGTGCAATTTAGAGTGTGCAGGAGTTGGCCTGCAATTTCTGATGAATTCATTCCCTCTCCTACGCACACGTCCTATGAAATAGATATCGTTTTTTAAGTTCAGGTACTTCTTGATACTATTGATCCTTAAAGTAACAGAGATTGTATTTGTGACCAATCATTCCTCATCATCAATCATATTTATTTCCATTCCTATATTTCCAACTGTGTATAAGAACAACTGTGATGCCTGAATGACCTCGAGTATTTCTGACTCTGATTCTGCTCATGTCTGCCCTGGATTTAAAAAAAACACTGTAGTACCCAGTAGAGACGGGGGGTCTTATTATCTAAAAGCTCATGTAACCTGTTAGTTTTTCCGATGACATTTAGTAGAGTCTACCCAGCATGCTAAAAAAAACGCTGTTTATACTACTTCACCTATCTTGTCTGCCTTGGTTTTATGCCAAAACAGGACCTTACACTCTTGCCTATCCTCTCTGTGCTCTTCTGTCTTTATAACCAAGAGCAGTCCATAGCCTGGAGGTTAAAACAGTCTGATATGTATTCTTCATACTGGATTTTTCCTCAGTCAAATAAAGTTCTGTAATTTATTTTGTTGACTTGACATATTTTGGAACATCCCTCACCAGGAGGCTAGAAATGCAATCTCACCTTATAAAGGTCTATGCGAAACAACAGGATCATAGTTGTCCTCGGGGTGGTTAGAACTAGTTCATGACTGTTATGTCCAAGGCTGTTACATTAAGTACTCAGCAGAGCAGCTGTGACTGTAAAACGTGATCAGATGTAGGTCAGGAAGCCGATATCAGGGATAGTGAAAGACGACAGATACTTTCCTGTGTATTAAAGTAGCACAGAGAAAAAGATGGGAGCAATGAGTGTGACATCTCAAGGATTCTTCCTTGTTTGGTTCACAGTCAGATACAAACCACCCGTTTACTGTCACAGGAATATGAGGAGGAGACAAGCTGTACAAAGCAGAGAATTTAGCCTTACAGTAACAATAAACAGCGGTGTCAAACTTCAGTCAGTGCATTGTCTGTCTGTTCTGTATTGTGTGTCAGAAATACAACTTAGAACATTTCCCATCAATGCCTTTCAAAGCTCTGACAGCTGAAAAATAAGCATCAAAAGCAACCTTTGCCTGCACAGAAAGGTTAGAGATTGCAGATACTGGGTGATTTTCTGAGTGTACTTTCCTTGCAAAAGAAAACACAGTAGCAGTCTGATTTTGACTTTGTATCATTTCTGAATTCCCTTGTGACCTTTTCATGCAAAGTGGTACCTCTTTACAGTAAAGCAGCCCCTTTTTTCAAGCATGACTTTTGCCTTTAAGTTGCTTCAAAGTCCCTTTTGGGGGGCCATGCACTCTTTCACAGTAAAAAAAACCAACCAACTTTCACCTTCCCCACACAGAGAGTGGGATGTGCTGCTCACTGACTCAAAGTTGACATCGGTGGGCTTTCAGTTCTGTTTGCAGTTAACATGGTTGCTTTTCAATCAGCAGTGAGCAGAAAGCCCCCTATGTACCGATGCACACATGCATGGAATTTCAAAAACATGATAAGCCTGCAAACAAGACATCCAGCCTCTAAATCTCGTGTTCTCGGCGTGCATGTGCTGAAGAAAGAGAAAGTTGAGAGGAGGTGGTGGGGGGGCTAGAGGAGGTAAATAAATGGAACAAAGAAATACGGTGCAGGACATTCTGACCCAGAGTGAGGAAGAGAAAACACGAGGCTAGAATAACACTGTGTGTCAGCTTTGGCCCTTGTGATGGTGCCCCCATGCCAAGACTGTCAATAGATCACACAGGGGCACACACATGCACACCTGCAAACACCAACACACGCACTTAACAGGGCCTTTTGCACTTGCAAACACTCGAATCATCGTGCACATGCACTCGCACACTTTCACATGGTTAATGATGTTCTCCGAAGAGAGCAGGAAAGGAGATCAATAGCTATTAGAAAGCACTGTGAGGTTGTATTTCTCTCTCTTGCCTCTAATGTAAGCTGGCTATGATTTGTTTTCAGTAAAAGTGCACAGCCATTTCTTTTCATCTGGTCACTTGCTATTACAGTAACAACTTAATATTACCAGCAGCACATTTCCTATTCCTCTGTGCCCGAGAAGCTATATTTGTGTCATACCCTTAAGTGATGACAAGAAGGCTGCAGACTATATATAACCATTTTAACAACAAAACCCTGAAAAATATTATACCAATTAAAAAGAGAAGCCATTTGACAGTGACTATTTCATAATTGCAGTGATAAGTTTGCACTAAGAGTCGATAGAATCAGCACATTTTATGAGAGCTTGGCTGAACTGAAGAAGAGACTACTTGTCCCTATGCGACTCCACATTACTTTCTTTTATAGCGGTTTAAAATGAGACTCCGGAAATAGCCACCTGGAAGGACAGCTTGTTTATGAAGCATGTGTCTGTAACACATGTTTGAAAAAAGAAAAAGAAAAAAGGTCTTCATAAGAAGCAATGCTGCTTCGACAAAAGGCATTAGCAATTGGATTTGGGTCAGAGAACATTGTGATATTGCTTCCTCTCGATATGGGCAGTACTGCAATAATAGTATCTGCAGCTGGCTCTCTCTATTTGGCCAGTGGGTTGTTTAGAATTTAAAACAGAGTCCTATTTAAAGGGGTCACTGGATGGAGCAAAGCTGATTGCAGAGTACTTGTGTGCAATGCTTGAAATGTAATATGGGAGGAAAGAGTACAGGACATGCATCCCTGATTGCCCAAGATGTTATGTTCAATGTTTGCAAAATGATGACTTGATGATTGCTTAGATGGATGCTATGAAAGAAGTGTTGGACATGTAGAGCATAGTTTGCATTCAGAAGAGAGCTGCAGGCATACAAACACATGCAATGGAAATGACTAAAACAAGCTGTGGTAGGTGTAAATACCCGTGTCCATATATGATTCTGCATAAGCCATTTACATTTCACAACATTGGAGTAAATAACGGATGTTGTAATGCATTTTCTGCGTAATCGTTCACAGGATCACTGCAATCCGTGCTCTGTTTGCTTTGAGTGTGCCTTCCTACCCACGATGCCATGTGTGCCGTTCTCTCCCTATTACACATAACCGACCTGTTCTCATAAACCTTGGGGGAAAACTTCACACACTTGTTCCAGTTTATCATGCATGAAGTGCAAAATCTCCCATCAAATAGTCAGAATCTGCTCACTGTGTTAGGTATCATAGCAGCAAAGCAGACAGCTGGGAGGAAAGGTGATTCAGGTGGTTTCACGTCACAGAGTTTGAAACTCTCCTCATGTTGGGTTCGAGTTTTTTTGCTGTGCGCTGATTTCCTCCCACATTCAGAGGAAAAGCTATTCAGCTTTTCAAATTGACTTTGTGCAATGAAAAAATGCATCCCAGTTGAATAACTTCTACTTAATGTGTCGCATGTTCTGCATGTAGTACTTTGAACTCTCTTTAAGTGGGACATACAAGACCTTATATTTAGAAATACCAAAGTCCAATTTCAATACCAGTTAATTATTAAATGTTACAGGAGATTATTGTTCAATCGTTCTGTAGCGGCATGCAGACACAAATACAGTAAGCTAATCATGGGGAAAATGAAAGCATAGAATGAGACCTAAAGATACTGAAACAACAAAGAGCATGTTTTAGGCAGGTGTGCTGTGAAAAGGTAAGCTTCTGTCTGACAACGAGCCACTGTAACCAATTTAAGGGAATGTACCAACAACATGGCCTTCCCCCTCCCCCACAAATACACTTTGTTTAACACAAGTTATGTTCAATCAAAACAACAGCAAGACAACGTATCATGTCAAACTGATGCTTCGAGTGTGCTAGTGGCCAGCACAGATGTGTTCTCTTTAAATTTGAGTTTGAGAGAATTCTGTTGTCTGTCTAAAACTTTGTTTCAGCTGCTTAGTGTCTTTACTGAGAGCTACAGTAAACATGAGCTAAAGCTAACTTATTCATGTTATTAAACCTACTGTACAGTGGTGCAAGGCCAGCTAACGCTAGCTTTCTTGCATTAGCATAAGCAGACCATAGTAACTTGGTTTGATTAGCATTAGCTAGTGACTGCTTACGTTAGCCAAAGTAAACTTTTCTGGAGCTGCGCAGTGACAAGTGGTGTAGGTTTTAGTCGGGCTATCGTTTTTTTTTTTTTTTTTTAAGTGTTCAGTTTAATTCTGACAACACAGACAGCAGGGTTTAACAAGAGATGTGGTTTCATTGTTTGTTGAGAGACTGATCCAGTGATAGCTTGGGATTATATCTCATTATTATTAGAAAAATTGAAACGAAAATGACGGGTAATAACACATTATGATGGAATTTTTAGGACCATGCACAAAATGACAGACAACAACAAAGTCTAAGGCATCACTGGTCATGTATGACGTTAACAAAAAATAAATTGACTGATAATAATTCCTTGTTGGAAAAAACTGCATCATCATTTTCGTTCAGAGTACTGTGAAGTACAGACATAGAGCCTCCACCTCATTCTTCTCCCTATTAAAGAGCCGCACGCTGGACCGTCAATGAGCGTTCAGAGGTCAATCAGTAGCAGAATGAAGGGTCAGCGGGTCAGAGGTCAGTCCTTGTGTTGTAATTGTGCTGTCCCCTGGGCTGTGTAAGAGGGACTAGACAGCTGTCCTGCCCCATAAAGACAAATTAACCTTGCCCTCAAGTGCAAACTGGACCTGTGAATGGCTGTGTACTGGCAGCAGCAGGAGAGGGTTGATGGTCAGAGTGATCATTGATCAGTCTCTCTACGATTTGAAAGCTTTTTCTGTGATTGTAGCAACCTAAAACCCATGATTCTACATCATGTTTAAAAAAAAAAGCTTCAATGCAAGTTGCATTAATTTGAGTATTTATTTTATGTGTATAGCACACTGCACTTCAACTGTAAGTGACTGGGACAAATACTCGAATGAAGCTCTCTATATGCTGCGAATGAAGTTTGTCTTCTGACATCCCTTCTGTTTTAAGGGCCCGCCTCTGCTCCAGCTCTTTGCCTGTTGCTAGATTGATCCCACATTAGGTTAAGACAGCATTTCCAACATGGCGACTGCCATCTTTGGACTTCAAAACACTTCTTTAGAAACCAATGGATGACATCACTAATACGTCCATGTTTTGCGCAGTCTATGATGCTGACACACAACAATAACTCAGTGTCTAGCAAGTGGAAAGTTAGAAGCACAGCCTCTGATTGGTAAATAAACTTAACACAAGGCATTAGCGGCAAAACAGTCATTCTCTGTGATCCGTTCGAATCACTGCCACAGTTTGGACCGCATGTGATCCTAGGATCAATGGAAAATTGATCATCAATGTGTAAAGTATGTACTTCCAATAAATACCTGCATCAGTGAAAAGAAGGCAGTGTTTAAATAGTGCATGTAGGCGCCATGATGATCTGTTGTAAGATAATTCAGCTTCTCTGAAAATATTTTTTTGCAGACTTTGGTGCACAAAAAAAAAGTCAAGCTGTGCTTCCACTTTTCTCCTCTCCCTCTCACTGTGTCTGCATGTATCATACAGGTGTCAGCTGGTAGCAGCGTGTGAAAACAGCCTGTCACTTTACTTTAGTAACGTTATCCTGCAGGCAACCTTAGTCTGTAGCTGTAGTCTGTACCAAGCAAACTCCATTATAGAGCGCTGTGTTGGGTTCAAAAACTGAAGATATAGTCCTCATACAAAGGCTCCCTTTTTGTTTTGTCTGATTAACAGATCCTAGCAAGAGAAGCCTGTACAAAGACACACTGATCAGCTAAAGGAACGATGCGATGATGTCACATGTTCAACATTGTGAAAGCTCAAAGCATGTTCTTATAGATGCAACAAACTTGTTATTGGTAGAAGCTGTCTATTCTGTCTTTGTAATGTGGATTATCTTTGTTTGTGGGTAAGAAATACTGTTAAAGAAATGATACAGCTTTTTATAGAGCACTGTCTTGTACTCAGATATTTCAATAATTTATTATAAGTAGGCTATTCTTTTCTTTTTTTTTTTGCAAATCTGTTACAAAAATCTGTGATCTGATGGATCCATGAGATTTGGGATCCATTGCGCCACTACAAGGCATTAGGGAAAGGGCTAAGTGACAGGCTAACAAATTAACAGGGAACTGTGGATAAATAATTACACAGAAAATCAAGTATTTGATTTCTGTTATTATAGATCTACTGTAAAAACTCTCTACAAAAACGCTGTTTGAGATCGAGACTGGATTAGGAGAGTTCTGAAAGTGATTGGAGCTGTGTCTGCAGGAAAAGTCTCCAACATGCCACATTCTAAAGATATTAAGGATACAGTAAATAATGCCCTCCGAGATTTTATTCCACATCTCTGACCTGATGGGATTCATTTATTGATTTAATTAATATTGGAATTTGTTGATGCACGATGCTGTAAGCAGGGGATTTGGTCAAATATGCAGAACAATATAGCAAGGTGGTGCAGAATTCACAGGGATTGGTTGAGTTACAGTAAATAGTTATGACTTTGAAATTTCCTGGAGGGACTTGTATAAATACTGCGATACAGCTGTTGCAACATTTGGTTAACAGAAATTTTTAGATACGATGTTGTTCTGGAGCATGCACATGTAAGTCTTGTACCTTTTATGCTATTTTACGAGACATCACAAATGCGTCTTGTGCATTGTGTGTCCGTTAAGTGGTGCTGCTCTGTGTGTGGTGCAGCTGTTGCATCTCCCCGGGGTGAAGAGGAGGAGAAAGGGGACAAGAGGAGAAGGGTCTCTGCCCTTTACTGTCTGTTTCATGCTGCTGCTCCTCTCATTCTCTGCCTACTTCTCAGGTTTCACAGCCCACACGCCTGAATCACAGTCACCCATAATGCGCACATGTACACTCACACACTTTCTCATACCCGCGGGGATGATTCACCGTTACCCCCCTCATTTCCCCGGGGAGCAGTGAGTCAGGGTGAGAGGAGAAGAAGAAGAAGAAGAAAGGGACAGATAATATAATAGAGTTCTGTGAAAAGTGAAAGAACAGAGAGTGGCGGAGTATCGTGGTGTAAGGATGAGCAGTTTGGCCTTCAGTCCTTTGAGGAGGCAGCAGGCACTCTGTGCAGCTCAACTCGTGCTGAACATGAGCTTCATGATGCGCAGTGCCTGTCTTAGTCACCACAGCAACTGTTCTATGGAGTTCAATAGAGGGACATTTTCTGCAAAAGACTGTAATGAGTGTTTCAAGGAGTGCATGTTTCACTTAATCCCCTCATGTGCTTAACATTGTTACAAAGATGGTATATTGTGAGCAACAGGCCCCCTTGAAGAAGAATATTTCACTCCGGCTTCCAGGAACTAAATTAAAATGGGAATGGCTGGAAATGACCGTGCTGAAATGTCTCTTCTTATCTGCACTGCAGAAAAGATCCTACAAAAAAAAAACTTTTGCAAGAATCTGCTGCAACCTACTCTTTTTTTTTTTTTTGCAACTAAATTGCAAATTATTATGCAACTTTTAGTTGTGGCTAAGGTCTGTATTTTAAAACCTGACAAATCAAGAGAACCCACAAAATGACCCTAACATCAGGGGACTGAAACAACATCTGCATACCGATCTTGCACTGCAAACACAGCTTCATGAGCCCTTAATTAAGTCGTCCATGTGTTGAATACTCGTTATTTCTAAAAGATATTTGTCTTGTGAAGTGGTTAACTATATCTTTGTTGTTTGTTGCTGACGAAAAGAAGAAATTCAAAGTAGTGGACTAATCATGTTTAATAATCTCTAAGGTCTAAAAAAACAAAAAAAACTCTTATTGATCAGTATTGATCTTGGGATAACAGAGAGTTGTTAACATCTGCTCTTTTCAGGATGTTCTACAGACCAAAATCGTTTGCTTAAAACATGTAAAAAAATATAACTAGTAAGCATTATCCTCTAATGTTAACAATAGGGTTCATGCATTCATTGTCTCATGAAGCCATACGTTTTAATTTTGCGGATGCTTCGATTTCTTTCATTCAAGTTCATGACTGTAGTCTGCACATTAGAGTTAGATTAGCAACGGTGTAAAATGAGTGCCACAGCTCTTATCACAATATCTGCTTATTGTGCAGCTCTGCGCTAACAGGCAGGTTACACAAGCAAAAACTGTAGCCCACAAATGATGCCATGTTTCTGTAAAGGTGCTGAAAGATAAGTGAAATGTTTCAGAATTACTGTTCTACGAAAATACCCATCTTTCTTGATTCAAACCCACAGTGAGCCAGCAGTAGTTCTCCAAATGATCTGTCCGATTTTCTTTAAGCGAAGCCAAGCACAAAAGCACTTAGTCAGAAAACGCTCTGACCTTTTGATCTCTTCATATTTCTCTCTCTCTATTCTTCTGTCTTTCCCACATGGTACAGTTATTGCTACAGCCACTGTGTAGTGAGAGTAGCTACAATCTCTAGCCAAGTAGTCCTAATTGGTGCATTTATGAGCAGTCTGCCAGTGTGACCTTTTTAGTCTGAAAAGCAGGGTGAGTCAGAGTGTGTAAAATGAAGCATCTTAAAGCATGACCAGACCACATGGTGCAGAGTTGAGAGCGAGAGGGAGAGAACCTCACAGCAGTCGGGTAAATGACTCACGGCTCTTTCTCTCTTGGATGCTTTCAACCCTAGGTGGGTGTGTGTATGTGGGATTGTCAGCATGTGTGGTAGCTTGTGGTGAGAATCGGCAGCAGATAATGTCCCTTCATTTCATGCACATACAGGTTCAGTCTCGACTGAAATGCATCAACATGTTTAAACTTAAGCTTGTTTTAATGGGTAAACTAAATCCTACAAATTAGTTTTAAGGTTTCCAATTTAAAATGAAATGTAAGGTGGAAAATACTTTCAAAACAACGTCAGGGAGGGTTACCCATATGTCTTGTTGTGAATAGAATGCCGAGCAAAGCGGAGCTTCCGTCAGCGGAGGAATCCCCCCTTGCAGGTGGGGGTTGGTTTCTGTCTCTCTCACACATCACACATCACACACCCACACACACCCACACATACAATACTTAAAAGTGCAGATGTCAGATTGATTTGTGCACTTAGCTTGTCATATAGTTATATTATATTAAATTAGATCTTTATACTACATGTAGAGTTGTTTTAATACTGATACCAGTAGTGGAAATGGCTCCAGTACTACTATCGAGTATGCTAGTCAACCAGACTTGTCCAGTAACATCATTATTTAGCCTCCCCAAAATGGACCACTACCTTGTCCTTCACAATCGTAGGTACACAGCAATATGATACTACGGCTGGTGCAAGCTTCTACTATTTGAAAGCGGTGAAGAGGAACAGTGCACAACTAGCTAAGAAAGAAGTTAGAGCAAAAGCTAGCAAAATCTTAGCTAATTGTGTAATAATCTTCATTTTAAGGCTTTACTTTTTATAGTCTTAAGTATGGTTATTAAAATGGTTAACCAACTAAATACATTTGTTTCATGATGAAATCAGGGTTTCTAGGATACTGGTTTGCAACACAGGTGGTCAGGCTGGGCTGTAAGCCTAGCTGCCGCGAACCCTAACTTAGCTTGTTTCCAATTGCTCAGCTTGTTTTAAGGTTAGGATTCCTTTCTTCTACCAACTACCAACAATGATAGCAGTCATATTACATTCATGACTTGAGCTGTGTCCCGCTGTGAAGTGCAAATGTGAACACCCAGGTCATGAGACTTCCAGGTGTAGTCCTCCTGAAATTCTCTAGATTTTTCAGGAGTTTATATGTGAAAACAGCTCTAGACCTCGGCATTGGTGAATACCTAATATCCCTGTGATACTATAGCATTAAAACAGAGTTATTTTTGTTTAACTATTGCTGTCAGACGGGCAAACCATGATGTAAAAAAACTGCTGTCTTTCATAACCAGTTAAAATCTCCTCACAGGAGCTTTAAACAAATGAATATTAAATGTTTCCATGTTTTCTAAGTTAAAGCCTCAAACCAGAACAGGTTACCAAGATTTCAATGACATATTGGTGTCTATTTAATGGCGGAGTGCCAAACAGACAAAGGTCCCCATTGGATTGACCCCTCTAATGGAGTATGATGATCCCTGGCTTTTGACCTGTCTGCTCACACCAGTCACGGCCCTTATTGACTCAGAACGAGAGTCAGCTCACAATGACCCTGAAGAAAAAGTGAAAACTGGCCCTGGATCAGCATCTGTGACCCTATTAGGCGCTCCTGCTCTTGCAGTCAGTGCGGCTGGCAGGGAGGAGGAAGTGAGTGTAATGTGTGATGATTATCTGACGGACAGGAAACCCCTTTGTCTCCGGGGTTATCTGGCTGCTTGCAGAGGAGATGACGTGAGCACTGGAGGATAGAAAGGCTGTTTCACTGGCACTGTGGACAACTGTGAGTTTCCTGCCCACACTCATCTAAAGATGACTCCAAAACTGATGCCCCAAACCCCTCCAATTTTCCTGCAGAAGTCTACCTCAAATCCATCAGGTCAAACAAAAATGTAATAAACCCAGACCAGCGTGTACTTTTCCTCCCACTCTAGTGTGTCTCCATCCAAATTCTCCCGCTGCTCTTGATGTTTTATCCAGCACTTGGTTCCAGACATAAAATTTCACAGGAATTATGAGTAATGGGACCCCACAGTGCATAGAGAACCTTGCAGGGTGGTCTAGTCAGCGCATGCTCCAGTTCTTTGTGTCCTCTGTTTACCTTTTACATATCTGTTTGAGCTCAGTTTATTAAGCAAGAGATAGAAAAGAGGATAGGATAAACAATCTATAAACACAAAAGCCGCTCTGCTTCATATCTGTCTGATATAAGGCTATATATTATTCTGACTATTATTAGTTGTACAATAACATATACGTACATAAACAGGTTTTACATCAAATATGCAAAGTTTGCATTGGCTTTTAAGACATCCAAAAACCAGATGCATGCAATAAATATGCCTCACCTGTCCACATAAGGGGCTGCTGATGTAGAGCAGAGTTTCATCTTCTAGTTGGAAGATTAACATTTGATCCCTGCTCCTCCTATATCTATGTCAAATAACAGATACCAAACCCCATATTGTGTGAATGTATGGTTATGGTTGCCTGATTTCTGGATAAATGTGTTTTTGAAAGTGTGAATGCATGTCGGCTAAATCTCCATAAGTGTTCAGAAGACAAAAACATGGCACTATTTTAAGTGTACAGTAGTCCATTTTAAGGTTGTCATAATTGTGTTACTTCAAAACTTTTCAAAACACTATTCTCTAAAACATTATAATCTCTGTTATTGCAGTGATTTATCTTATAAGAAAGTACTGAAACTACCAATAAATGATCTTCAGACATATTATTTAATGTGAGTTTAATGAGAGCCGAAACTTTACAACAGTCCACCCATCCATTATCTATTCTGCATATCCCGTTTGGGGTTGTGAGGGGCTGGAGCAGATCCAGTCTGTCATAGGGCGAGGGGCGGTGTACACCCTGGACTGGTCACCAGTCAGTCACAGAGCTGACATATAGAGACTAACAACCAGTCACACTCACATCCACACTTATGGACAATTAAGAGGCACCAATGAACCTTATGAGCATGTGTTTGGACCGTGGGAGGAAGCTACCTACGCATACACAGGGAAAACATGCAAAAACCACACAGAGAGGCCCTGACTGACGAGGGGTTTCGAACCAGGAACCTTCTTGCTGTGAGGTGACAGCATGACCACTGCTCCTGTGTTCAACCCACTTTGCAAACATGCAAATTAAACAGTGTGCATGAGTTTTTATGCAATTTTGGGTAAATAATACATATACTATAACAAAACATATACTTGGGTGCCACGGACACGGATTGTTGTTGCCATGGCATCAAGACAGGTATCATAATGGGAAATGAATCAATAATCTGTGGCACACTGAAAATTACTGTACTGTAACTTCATTGTAACAGGTATCGCCTGTAGCTTCCTCAGCTTCCTTGAAACATGTTGTTCACTCACAACAAAGTTTAAATAAAGTCATTTTCAGTGTGCCATGGATAATAGATTTATTTTTTCATTGTATGTTCCTGCAACCGAGCGACAGCTGAGAACGTATAATTGGCTGTGCACGGGGTACCCTGTTGGTCACACAGCTATAAATATTGTTTAATTTTTACTAGAAAATCAAAGTTTAAAAATGTTCTATTATCTATTAATACAGAGAATATACTTTTAACCTAACATTCAGATTTCACCTGTTAAACTAATGTAAAAGTTAATGTCTTGCTTTCTTTCCCTTGTTCGAAGCTAACTTAACCACATCCACACTGATTAACAGTTTCAGTTTTTAATATAATATTTCAGCATTTGATTCCTGACTAGTTGAATCTCACTGTACTATGTGCAGTGTATACTACAGAGGACAAGCTGACTCATTCTCCATTTCTCCCAGATCACATAGCTTACGCAAGCTCTTTTCCTCCTGACCATTTCTTGATATGCAGACCTCTGTATCTAGAGGCAGAATAACACTTCATCCGTCTGAAACGAAGGATTGTGTGCCTCTGAATCAGCAGGATTTGACGCATGAATTGGCTTCATTTGCATGGACATTCCTCCACCTCTGTTCACCACTCAACTGTGATTCCTCATGAGACTTCAAATGCACATTCATGGTTATCTGCTCAGATAATATGCATGATTAAAAGGCTACATGATAAGATGGCCTGCTTTTTTAGTGTAGTAAAAGGGACATCTGCTTGTTTACACATAAAGTGAAAGGGCAACTTCACAGGTGTGTGGTGTGTGTGTGTATGTGTGTGTGTGTGCATGCGTAAAAGTGTTTCTCAGGGGAGTTTTTATGTTGTGCCTGTTTGTGATTTACCTCTACATGTGCGTGTGTTTGTGTGGGGTTTGTAGGCTGTAGTGTGACTCTGTTAGTCAGGTGGTTGGTCTGTCGCTCCCCACACAAGATTGCAGGTGGCACCCGATGTCAACCACAGACATCCAGCACCCTGAGAGAATCAGCGCTAGACGACACAACCTCTCTTTAAGCCGCAGGGTGGGCTCGTTTTCAGAGACTTCATCCTTCAACTGCTTGATCACCCTCTCATGCCAGAAAGCATCTGTCCTACTGAAATGTACTTTGAAAGATCCTTGCCAAAACGAGAACCATCGCCTCTGATCTTCATGTGACATGTAAAAAGAGTTTTACCACACAAAAAATTAATAAAGTATCACATTGTTTTCAATCCCTGTCCCTCGAATTCCCCACCTTCTAATCTCTCTGTCACACACACACAAGTAAAAACGACTCTCTTTGTTGCCGAATTTGTCCGACTAACAGTAACAGCAGTATCAGAGTCAGCTGCCCCTCTAAGCTAATGAAATGGAGTTTTAAGACTGCAAGAGGGGATCTGCTTACTTCTAAGAGATGCCCCTTTTTACCCATAATGCTGTGGCAGGTGGAAAAGCCGGCTAATCCCATTAGCAGAAGTTCTTCATCTAATCATCCAAGACAGAAGGTGATAGCTGCATAGACAGAAACAAAGCCCAGAAAAAGGGGGCCTTTGTAGGGAGGCGCATGCTGTGCCTTCTTTCAACCAAAGTCATAAATAGATCTTTAGAAAGGAGATGATAGAACCAGCGCTTAATTTGATTCAATCTATCTTGCTTCTGCAGATCTACTTCCTTGAAGAGAAAGCTTTGAAGTACACACAACATACTAGATTCTAGAAAGTATCATTGATTTCTGCCTAGTTGTTTTTTTTCATCCTGTAGCATAAAGAATTTCAGAGGCTTCCAGAGTGCACTAGCTTCAGCTGTAAACAAGCATAGGTTGTGTAAGGTCTTGCTCAGTCTATTAAAAAGGGTTGAAGCAGGACATAAACCCTGAGTGCACAGTCTCCTGACAGCTGAGGGCACTTTATCACTGCAGCTTAGATCTGCTGTTCTCAGTCAGTCACCCTGCAGAGCTGTAAAATGCATTTTCCAACCCACTGTTTTTTCCATGTTTTTTTGGGTGTGTGGGTGCAGGAATGCAACATAACATGCTCCGTCTTTTGTTAGTGGACTTCGCATGTTTTAATCTGCAGCTGAGCTTTGTACGTCTTCATTCAGTCACGTGTGTGCAGGTTTTTTGTACAACACTAGATTTAGAACAAAGGAGCCTGATTCTATGCTTTTTTGCAGGTCTCTCTTTAAAAAAGGGGGGGGGCGGGGGGTTGTGTTACTGGTGCACTTGCAGTGATGTTTTTGCATCTCCTTGTGCTGACCTGTGTTGTGTTTTCATTAGTCTTGTTTGATTTTTAAATGCCGGGGTGATGTGCTGGGTGATGTTCAAGTGTCTGGCACATAGACAATTCATTCTTCACACACTCCCACAATCACACTGTTCACAAGCACACACCCACCACTACTGCATTTCCATCACATGCACATGCACATGTATGCCTGCTCTGCCCAGACAATTCACACAGACTGACGTTATATCCACCCTGTCTGAAAAAGGTTTCATTGTGACAGGGAAGGTTAGGTTGTAACACAAATGAAAGGGTTTGTCTTTCAAGATTATGATGTTTTTATGTCAGTCAGTGCTGCAAAAATGAGTATGTTTCATATTCATCTACAAGTCTCTTTACTTTTAGCCGTCTCTCTGTCTGAATCAAAGTGATCTCCACCCTGCGCAGGCTCCTATAATCTGAGTCAGACACAGACGAACACTCATAGGAGAATCTGTAAATGACACAGCCTTCATTTCTGAATGTTCTGGATGCACAAAACCAAACCTGAAAATTGGAAGCGGTGCAGACAGACAGTCATACAGCTAAATGGGCGATAACTGTCACATACAAAAACCTGTTATTTTGCAATCTGCAGCCTCTAAAGCTCACAATTACAACTCTGAGTTACAGGATATGCAGTCAGAACTTGCAGTTTCTATTAGTACCTACAAATTACAAGATGTTCTGTCCACATTAATACTGTAAGCAGTTCTGAATGATGATTAACGAAAAGGCATTATTCAACAAAAGCTAACTTCTTGCTGCAGGACTTCTGTGTATAACCTCAATCACATGAGATAATTCCAGCCCCAGCATGGAATCGATTACGCTCAGACAAGTTTAGACGTTGCCTGATTTAGAAGCCCTGGTAGCCACAGATGGAAACCACGAGATTTAGCAAGCTGGAAATAGACAGAAGAGTCACCTTAAAAAGGAACTGAGGCTCCAAAAATAAACGTTTCCAGACCCGGTTCGGAATAAAGCTCCCAAAGACACATCTTAGGGGATATTTACTGCGCTGTCATCCACTTAAAGGGATACGTTTTTCTATTCCTGCTGCTCTATATTAGCGCTGCCTTGGCTGTCCTCAACAATGCAGACAGATAATCCATGGTATTCAGGTGAGAGGTAGCAATAAGATCTGGTTTTCTCTGTACAGTTCTAACTTCAGGCTTAACTTGTTGCATATGCATGAGTGGCTGCACACATGCATGTGTGTTTGTGCATGTGTATCTGGGAGTGAGTGGATGTCCTTTGAGACTTTTGAAAAGTTAGTCACATTAATCATGATTTTAAATTACTCCAAAGGTGCATCTCTGTTACAGAATTTCTCTACTCAAAGTGTGCAGTTTTGTGCATGTGTGTTCTGTGCAAAAGTGCAAATCACACACTCTTTTCCACACATGCACTCCTGGAAATTGCTAGAGAATTTCAGACAGCTTGACCACAGCAGGAAGTATTCCTTGAAGCCACGACGTGAAAAGCTTGCACCAAGTTGGCGGACGAGCAACAGAGTCGAACGCTCTGTTGATGATAGTTTTGAACATTTTATCAATGTTAAGTGTAATTGGCTTATTCCCGGTGTAATAACATACTGTAAAGTCGGGAAACTTACTTGCAGTAAATGTTCCCTTCTGTGTTCACACATCTTCTCACCCTGACTTCTGGGGAAATGTTAAAAGGGGGCTGGCAGGAAAAAAAAAAAAAAGATCTGTTTGTGTTCATGCATGCTCTCCCTAAAAAATGTTGGACATTTTTCACGAGTGTTGTGTATGTGCGAACAGGTCAGCTCAGCCTCATCCAATCATTCCCCTTCACCTTCCGTGGCCTTTTAAACTTCAGTTTTGGCATTGTTTTGCTCAATCCATGTTATAAAATGATTGAGATTTGTAGAACATTTCCCAACCACATTTACCCAAACCAACATGTGCCAAAGTTTGCGGACTCTGAGGTAATACATGTAATCCGGACGCTGACTGGAAACAACCCCTTGCAGCAAGGATTAACAGGTTTAACAGAGAAGTTGCTTGTGTTTTGAGGGCCTGAATGTTCTTTCGTCAGAGTGAGTTCACATTGATGCTCATGTCCAGTAATTTCTTGATGCTTTTGACCTCTTAAAGACTGCAAACACATCTTACTTGCTTATTGAATCAATTGGAATAAGCTTTGTTTTTAGTCTAGTTTTAACCCTGGAGGGATGACATGTTATCAACAACATGGCCTGTAAACAAGCTATTTTTAAGTCCATTGCTCTTGTTTTCTTTCCAATTCCTGTTCTGCTTAGTGTGGAACTAAATGACAAAAAAAAGAGTTAAAATACAAGAAAAAATACTTTTATTTCTATCATACTAATAGAAACATGACCCTCTTGTAATGCAACATTATTAAAGAAACTGATGGAGGATTGTATTCTTTAAAAGCTGCTCTTCCTCTTCTTTTTGTATCTGCCCTCTCTTTTACATCTTTCTGTTGTTAGCCCCCATCATCTCTCTCTCTCTCTCATATACATGTCTATTGTCCCCCTCTAGTCAGGCGTATGAGATGGCTGTTGAGATCGTCTCTCTTGTATCCTGCTGTTAATCCACTTCCCTTTAAAACACTCCCCTTTCCCTTCTCATATATACTAACGGACCTGCACAAAGGCCAACTCCTATTAACCCACAAAACATGCACACACATACACACACACACACACACACACAGCCTGAGGAGTGGAGCCGCTCACCAAACTTTCTACGCATTGAGGCGTGAGCGTGTTTACTTGTATGCACATGTGGGTATGCGTTGGCAATTTCGAAATTGCTGCATCCAGGTGATATTTTCTCGCTCCTCCTCCATATTGCCCCCTACTTTTTCATCCTCATAGTGTATGACGAATAGCTTCACCTGTTTTTGAAGAATAAGTTTCGATCCACGTGGTTATACAAAAAACCACCATGTGTTACAGAATGACTCACTGTGCCTGTCCCTATCATGCTGCACAAGCCGGATGTGTACAAATGCAAACTATTGCTCTATTTTCTTAAGTGAATTGATCAGTCGCTCCCATCTATTTCGGGAGATGCGTATGCTTACCTTTTGTATCCACGGATATAGGTCAAGTGAAGGGCTCGTATCGAATCTAGACTCGCTTGGAAGTAGAAGCAGGTCAGTCGAACAGTTATGCGTTGGCCCAGATATCTTAACCTACATCTCCTCTTTTGTGTCAATAGTGGGAAACTAGAGAAAGGTGTAGAAACCCAACTTATGAAGTCACAATAATACGGTATATTGTCTTATGCTTTAAATACCCCTGAAGTGTCACAGTCAAAACAAAAACCTGGAGCATATTGGATGTCACGATGGATGGGCAACTCTGTTTTTCCATCGTTGATTTGTTAGAATTCAAAGCTGAAGCAGGATTCTCCAAATTACTCCAACTTCTTGTGGTTTCCTGCAAAGAGTCATTACTTTCCTGCACATTTTGATATGAAAACATCACGGTTAAATAAAGTTTTGCTGGGAAAAACATGCCACATGAGCAGTTTATTATACAGTCAAGATATGTATTTCTCTTGCATTAATTACATTTAAAAGAAAGTGCTAAAAGCAACAATAGGTGGTGAAACATCTGATTAAACCTGCATTTTTTACTCCCCTTATCTTCTTCCCCAACTTTCCTGTATATGATCAATATTACTGGTCAATGATGTGCCTTAAAGAAGGTTTTAAGGCAGCAGCATGATCGAGACCAGAGAACAGCTCCTGTTTAAAAGCCAGCCCTGATTCTACCATTTACAAAGCACTTGCAAAGTAGTTAAACTAAGATTTCTATGACTGCCCTGTAATACAGAGAAACGGTAATTAGAGAGAAGAGGGGCTTTTAGTTGCTGAATTGTCTTTTGAGGGAGTTCAAAGGCAACAAGCTTCAGCAGCTGCAGTCAGCACTGAAGGCACTTCATGTGCAGTTGTTTGTTTATGGGATAGATTGCACCAACATATTGGTTGAACATGGGTATCTGCTTATATCGGCCCTGTTGAGAAACACGGCCCTTCAGCAAGTAACGTGGCATGCATCTGTGTCAGTAGGCGATGTGTATCTCTTGTGTCGCATCAATTTAATACTAGTTAGATAATATAACTAACTGCTGATTCAGTTGTCTATGTGACTAATGCAACTATAAACTAAACTTGAACAGTACGATATGATACATAAGATACTATACAAAACGATATGTTATGTTACGTTACAATACTTAAACTATACCATACCATACCATGTACATTACAATGTGATACTACACAATACATTACATTACGATACGTTACGATACGCCTTATTGCAAATATGTCTTGGACACAAGGGTTGCACACGTTGAGCTGCCTCTACAGTAGAATCAATACATAAGAACAATATAAACCAACAACATATATCCACGTAGAAAAGTCACCATAAGAGAAAAAAAGATGAAATCCACATGAGACGCCTTAAGAAACATAGATGGATGATTTTTAGATGATGAAATGCATGTTTTCAGTCGTCTCTACCACTGACCCACAGCCGCCCCACATAGATGTTTTCTGTCAAATCAAAAAACATTCAGTCTACTTTTATGCATTGAAGCGCAAAGCAGTAAAAAGTTTCTCACCACATAAAAAGCATTTAAAGCTTTATATTCAGGCTGAGATTATACCTTTGACTAAACCTCATTGCTAACTAGGTCGTGCACAGACATGAGTACGTCTTTCCTTAACAAGTTGTTTATTGTCTGTACACGTGCAGAAGCAACATGTGTGTGACCATGCTCTCTATCTCATATCTACAGGCTCCAGGTTATTTTTTTTGTTGCTTTTGCATCCTGAGAAGACAGAAAAAAAAAAAGGCAAAGAGATGCGTCATTGTGAAAGTCGTGCTCCTCAAAGGGGAAAATCATGTTGCTACATGAGCAGTTCTGAAAATGCGCTGCACTCAAAAGAGAAGTGTTCTCAAATCCCGGCTGATCAGCTGTTTTCTTATTTAGATCTGCATGCACTGATCTGTTTCTGGGCTTGATGGATAACCACAAAGAGATGAGAGTGGAAAAGCATTTACAGACAAAGAAAAGTGTGCTAACATGACATTTGTGTGGTGCAGTGAGGCTTACATTGTAGAGAGTGAAAGGTACACAAGGCTCTTCTGTATCACAAAATCAGTGTTTGTATGTGATGAGACATAGACTGATATGACTCCTGTTTCTCGGTGTTGTTGTGAGTATTATTCTTGCATAGAGCCTTTAAGTGTATTCACTTTCTGTTAATAACAACCTGAGGTTTTGGTGTTAATCCCTGAAGTCACAGTTAAACGTACTTCGCCGCTAGGGGGCTCTCAATCAAAACAATACCAAAAGATGACGTTGAGGCTCGCGGGGTATCATGGGAGTGATTCTCTCTGCAATCAGTTCATAATCATGCATTTAAATAAGTTCTGTTATTCTGTATACTGGTAAATAAACCTTGTGGAGTGCTGGTTTGATTGGAAGGACTCCTCATTAAAGACAATAAGTGACCAGCAGAGGCACTGGAAGGATATACACAGCTGCACAGGAACTGCACCTTTGGGACATTCAATGCAAAGTGCAATGCAATGGAAATCGTCACACGTCCCTCTATGAGAAACATACTGAGTTATATAAACTGGTTCAATATATACTGGAGATTTTATAGAATCTCAAGCTATTTACCTATACATTTTTATAATCTTTATAATAATGTTAACAAGTCACCTCTATCCCCGGTTTATTACAGATGTGGCCACCAGTGTTTTTATTTCATCATTTTATCTACAAGTGTATAGGAGTTGTTTAAACTGAAGTCATGCTCTGATGTCTGAGTGTGCAAAATACATGTGTTTTGGCTGACAACTTATCGCTGAATCATGGTATAACAAAGGTGTGTTGTGTTTTGTCAGTTATTGGATCATCTTTTGTTTTCTCTTCTATTAAAAAAAACCTTATTAGGTAAAAAAACAGGAGTTCACTGGATTCCCTGATTCCAAAAATACTCTCTCTAAGCTACAAGCAGGTCTGTTTACTTACTCAATTACACTCTACCTCATTCATGACATCACAAGCCTTAGTCCTGGCTAAAGACACAATAAAGACTTTGTGGATCTATTTGTGTCACTCCGGCTAAAAAAAGAGCTGCTGCACTAAAAATAGAGAGAACGGAGAAAAAAACCATAAACAATAGGGGTAAGAGTCCTGTTATTACAGAGCTCAGTCTCCCTCAGCATTGCTAAGATTACAGGCGTTAGGAACAGGGGCAGACAGAGAGGCATTATTGTTGCTGACGTGGTGCTTGCTGTCATAATGACTGTGCAGAAAAAGCTCGGAAACAGTCTACACCTGACCTTTGGTGAAAGAGGAAATCCAGCTAGAACTGAGGTGTAAATTTGCTTTTGGACGTGATTCAGCAAGGAGGGGGAAATCTTTTTAAATACAGTCATTCGGGCAACAATACCTGCTTGTAAAATAGAAGTTACCTGATCTGGGTTATAATCCAATCCAAGGACCCTGCTATTAATAGCCTGGGGAGTTTCAACTAGTGGAAAAACTCAACTTGTGTTGGGTTTTTTAAGGCCCTGTGCGTCTGTTAGTGTTATCAGTGTGTATCTGGTTGCAATGCATTCTTTCTATTTGACGCATTTCCCCATTATGCCTTATTACCAAATTTCCCTTCCTGTTGACCATGTTCACATGTTGACCATGTTTGTCTTACATCATAAACCCAGTCATAGAATCAGAAGGACGTTTCATTGCTGTTTTAAATCAGCTGTTAATAGTTAAACTATAGGATCTATGACTAACTGTCATAGATCTTTATGACCAACAAAAGCAATCAAGACCAGTAGTGACAAGATGATATAGGTATTTTTAATGCCTGAAACTGCTGCTGTTGCACAGTAGTTGTCAGGTATGTTCATGACAAAATGACACAAACCATAAGTTTTGGATCTTTAAGGATAATGGATAGTAAATACCTGGAGAGAGATGAGGCCAATTTTTAATTCAAAAAAGCACATTTGTCCGAAGCAATGTACATCAGCGAGTAAGAAAATCACAAACAAGGATCTAGAGAGGAGGAAACAATGTCATTAAGTGCAAACAAACTGTTTTAAGTCCGATCTACCACAGTTTTTTTTTTTCTCATATCGTTGACCGGATGGGAAGCTCCATTGTTGTTTTAATGTCATTACACGTGATACCAAATGAGCTGTTTTCAGGTGATAGCTAAATACCACATTTTTAGTTTACTCTAGAAATATGGCGTCCCAATGTATCATTTAACACTATCAAACTGAAATGTTTCCTGGCTTGACTTAAACTGACATGGAAGTGGTTGAATACTTGAATGCTAACATGAGCCATGTCAGACAGTAAGAAAGGGGCTATCAAATAGGCTATGTTTTTTTTTTTCTTTGAAGTATAGCCTGATGTCCCTCAGATCGCAATTATTTGTTGTCTTTTTGGTCGATGGTCAATCTGGAACAATGGCCTCTGTGTTAATATGGTCTATCGGCCTTTTCGCTGTAACTGAGTGAAACTCTGTTCCCTGAAAGCACATCTTTCTATCTTTTTCTGCCTATCAACTATAATATCCACATTCAGCTGCCAATCCACATCTCTTTGTTTCCAGCTTAGTGTTAAACGGCTCGTGATCTTCTGGACCAAATATGATCATTTGAAGAGCTACTGGATAAATACCTTTAAACAACTGCTCTGCCATAATCCTGTTCAATCCTGCATGTGTTTTTTATGCTTATTTTTCCTACCCCCCTATCCAATCCCAATCCTTGATTAATGAGTTCAAAGGAACCAGCATATGGATGGTCAAGCCTACAAACACGGATTAAAAATACAGAAGGTGGGACTTTCGTGTGGAGGGCATTATTGCTCATTAAAGCATTTTTTTCTGGAGGGATTTCAGGGTTAGAGTTTGTCCGGGGGGAGATGACGCCCACAGATTTATTAGTGGCCTCCAGATGTTCATCCTTTTGTCTTTCTGAACACTGACAAAACAACTGTATGGCCTCTTTACGCAGAGAGTGTATCTATTGAACTCTTTGACATCTAAGGCAAACTGTAAAGACGAGGCAACGAGCTTAAGAGTGGTTCTGTTTATCAGACAGGTAGGTGATGGAGGAGGAAGTGCGAGGAGGGCTCTGGAAGAAGAGAGGGATATGAAGGGTGGCCTCTCTTTTTAGTATAAAGTCATTTTAAGTAGTCCAGCACTCCTGCAATATTAAGCTTCTAATCTCAGGTCGATTAAGTGATTCTAGCCCTCACACATGCATGTTTCAATTGTTGACCTGTAGTGTGCACTACTGATTCACATCGACAGAAGTGCACATATTACATTAATGCTTATGCCCCTTTTTTTCTTACATGAGGAGGCTTTGAAGGCCTTTTCAAAGCAGTGTACAGATAAAGCAGATTCAACACTTTTGAAAGGGTTAGATCTTATATTTTAGAGGTCACCCTCCTGATAATAAAGCTTTTCTTCTGATTTCTACACAGCAAATAATTGCAGTTGAGTGAGTTGACTGGGTTCAGAGCCATCAGTAGTAAGTCGTGTAAACCACATCAAACACTCGTCCTTGCTTCTCTCTTTTCATCTCTTACTATCTCGTGTGTTTCGTCTCCCTCCTTTTTTCTTTTTCTCTTCCTTTCTTCTCTTGGTTCATGCCAGCCAGTGTACCTGCACCGCGTTTTCTTCTTTTCATCCCATTCTCTATGTCTCTCCTTTTTTCTTCTTCTTGTGCCTCCCATATGCCACAGTCATGTAGCCTCAGGGTGTGAACCTGTGTGCACTCTGAACACAGGGTGGAAAGGTGGGGGGCGGGGAGAGAGTGAGGCTAGACAGGGTGAGTTGTTTTGAAGAACAAAGGTTGTCATTAGCTGCTTTGTAACGTGTGGAGAAACCCAGCAGCTGTGCGGCAATGACTATTTGCAGCAAAGCCAAGTAAATCTCATCCAGGCATAAACAGCAATACAAATAAGTTGTTTAACAGAATGAGTGACCTCAACACAGGTCAGGTTCAGCTTTACCTAGAATAAAGCTCCATGCTATGTTTACCCTAGGTTATATATAGCCATCCCCGTATAATATTTAAAGTCAAAGGTTTGTGTACAAAACCAGAATCTCCTGGGTCTAATCACAAACGTATTGCAGAGGTCAAAGGATTACATATTCCACAAATACATATATTGAAAACCAGGTAAGTGTGTCAAGCATCACACCGCATGTGTATTGCCCCCTTTGCCTCCCCTTTTGCTTCTCTCTAAAAAGGGCCCCTTTTTTTTTAGCGGTATCTCACGTCTCATTAACTCTCAGCCAACAGGTGAGAGCACAGCTGCAAGAATCTGCATACATCTGTCACAGCAGAGCGGCCGGTCGTGGGCAGGCAGAGGGGAGGGCCTCATAAGTGACACAGCTGTCCTCGTAAACACATACTGTTGATGCATATGGCAGATAGATGAATGTTTGCCTAATAGCGTCATACGTGAAAAACAGCACACTTACAGAACAGCCCCAGGTGTCCAAATATGTATCCATAGTGAATCACAAGGTAGTTGTAAAAAGTTAGTCTTTATGTTTGTGTTTTGCAAATTGGGGACGTTCTGTGTTATTTACAAAGTTCAGCCACTTTCTCATAATTCAGCAAATCAGTTTAATAAATATAGCATAATCAAGTTATTGCTGTTTTTTTTAACTCCTCAGTTTTGAACTTTCAAAAAAGTGTTGATATGTGTCCGGTAGTTAATAATGTGTTGAATCAAGTGCACTACACAAAGGATCGATGGGTGCCCTGTGCACAACCGTGCTACTCATCCAGGGTTCAGCTAGAGCAGGAACAGACAGCTTTCAAGTAAATCCAGCGCACACCAGGATTGTACAGATTGACTTTAAAGTTGAATGCATATCACTCCAATGTATTATATGCATTCACATGTTTAAAGTCAATGTGAACAATCTGGGGGGTTCACCACACAAAGGTCTTTAATCAACATATGATCAGTGCACCTATTATTGTAAAGGCAGTACATATTTTTACCACTTGAACACAAAGCATGTCATTTCTGCGGCAAGGTGCGTCTCGACCAAAGCAACAACAAAGACGTATTTTCATGACCTCATGAAGAAGTGTGACATCATGGGGATTGTTGTCTTCATTGCTCAACAACCACACATAGCTGTGAGTCGAGTGGAAGTTATGAACACAGAAGCGGTTATGGACAGAGGTATTTATTATTGCGCAATGTAAAGGCACAACTCTTTTCTCATCTTCTGACATATTATCCAATGTACACTACCGGTCAAATGTTTTGAAACACCAGATTGACATGCATGTTATTTTCTTAAACACATTTCCATCTAAAGGCTCATGATTAAATGTTTGACATGTGTTTCTTCCATGAATAGAAAAAGTGAAGTTGATGCCTTCCTAAGTATGCATTTCTTTCCAGAAGAAAAAAGAAATGAAAGGTTTTATTTGTATTGTTTTAATACCTACTCTTATTCTGAAATGTGGAAAATAGTGAAAAGAAAGAAAACCCCTTCTAGGTGTGCCCTTCATACAGCTTACAGTATCTATATTATAATAATGTATTGTACTGTATTATTGATAATACTGTTACTGTTGTGTGTCAACACTTTTGAATGGTAGTGTATGTAGAATAAAACTCACAGTTTTTCAGGGCTTGAAACTCAACAGGATATAACAAAGTTGTTTTTTTTACATTGAACATAGGAATGTTAAATTAACACGTCTAAAGTTAGAAGTGGGACAAAATATAATCGCCCCAATCTCGTGATACGATTATAGAATCACTGGAGCCAAATATCAAGTTTTCCTTTTTTTTTCTTTTTCTTTTTTTAAGCTGCTCTGTACAGATTTCAGTTTAACTTATGGCATCAACGCTTCATGACTCCTCATGGTGATGGTACTTATGACATGAATGAGGGTAACGTGACTGGAGGTTTATCGGCCAAAATAAGAAGTTGACAGCAGGATAAAGAAGGAAGAAGACTGATAAAGTCAGAAGGAGGCAAAAAGAAGTTAAGAAAGAGGAGAAACTGACACCAATAGCAGTGAATATATGAATCCTGCACTTTACCTTTTAAGGGGCATTTAGTTTCCTTAAGTTCATCAGACTTCATGATATGTTATTTTGTGATTGTTTGGCAATATATCAATATCGCAAAATCGCTGTATCCTGATATTATTGTTATCTTGAGCAAAGGTATTGCCTTTTGATCGTGAGTTACCCTGCAATTCCAACTCCTATTTAATGCTAATACAACTTATTTTCATGCATGTGCCCAGTTGCGCCAAACAAACACACACAAACCTGAATGCACGCAACATAAACCCTGCTGTTACCTCTCTCCTCACACCCATGCAACACTGTTTCTGGGGCTCCCCCTGTTCATACAGATAAGTGAGACCTGATCGTACCACTTCCTCCTTCACCTTGATTAATGGTTCACTATCAGGCTTTGCGACCAGCCACAGCTGAGCGTGCAGGTCAGGGGTCAGAACAGGAGAGATAACCACCTGCTGGAGCAGTTTGGAGCCTCTGCATTTATCACAGGCTCTGTACGGTCGGAGAGAGCATGTTGACGTGTGTGGTAGTCGTCAGGAAATTCTGTGAAGGTTGTCTTTGTTCCTGCGGTGGAAAACAAGCTAACAGATGTTTTCAGTTTAGTGTGATGACCAGTAACCAGTTCTGAACATCATGGGAACAGAAGCTGGCTTTGAAATACGACATGAGCTGAACAAAGTTGTCTTACAAAACAATCAGCAAGTGCTTTTACACCGCTGTGGATTAAGATGGTGCACATAAATCAGACACTCCTTTTGCAAGTTTGCAGAGTGATTAGCAGCCTCTGTGTTATGCGGGTATTATTTTCAGCAGGTTATTTACAGATGCCTGTGTCACAAGGGATCACAGACGTACTACATCTGCGTAAATAACCACCTTTACCTTCGTCAACCCCGCCCAGTCAGTCAGTATTACAGCATAGGTGACACCTTTCTAACAATGATCACGGAGCAACCGCCCAGATAAAGTCAGGAAGTGGGTGTAGCCAAGAAGATAGAAGGGTAGAGAATAGTCTGCTGTTTCTTAAGAACTCCTGGGGTGAACAAACAAAGAGCAGGACAGCTTCCACCTTGTTGATACAAATCACAAAATGCAAACCCCTCACCCCCAGGTAAATGCAAACAAATACCCTAATTGTTAAACTGCTCGGTGAAATTAAATTATCACGTCTAGTGCTCAGCTGAAACCAATCCAGGACTTTCTTTTGTGTGTAGCGAGTCTTCTTAGGAAAATGATTACAAAGCTCTGAAGCTTTTTAAGTGGTGCACCTCTGCACACCTGCATGACACATTGTGTACAAGCTGCAAATCATTTATTATAAAATAGATTAAAGAGAGGGCATTGAGTTTGACAGCTATTCCTCAGTGATGACAGAACTCTCATTAAAGATCAAAGTAGGGTACGAAGTCTTGGCAGTGATATCAAAGGCTTAAAACAGTTTTAAAAAGAATGTGGGCAACGGAGCCCTTTCTTTATTATTTCATGTATTCATTGAATTGATTCAATTAGGAAATAGCTCATTAAAGAACCTATTAGTTATACTATTCAGAAATTAGCACAATAGCTAAATGTCATTCCTAGCCCTACGAAGGTGCTGACAAAACAGTACTCAAATTTTACATTTATGGGACACCTCAGTCCACGAGACAGATGAGCTCAGAGTCAGTTTGACATGCAAAATGGACATTGTTGTTACAATACAAATAACAGACCCCCATACAATACACTGGTTAACATGGAAGTTGAGCCAGAAGCCCCTGGGAACAGATATCAGAGGAGGCAACGATACGCATGAGTACATGACCGGTTTGTTTAAAAGGTGTTTAAATCAACTATGTGACACACTGGCCATTAGCATCATGCTCTCAACAGAAGGATAGTGATATTAAAAGTGAAGATGAGTCACTCTGACTCAAGACTCTACTTTGACAGTCAGTACCAGACCAATGAATTGCATGAATACACTTCAAGAACTTCACGCCTACCAAACCCACACATTGACCTTATTTTGTGTTTTTCCAAATAAAATCCCTGAAAAACTAAAAAATCAATGTCTGTATATCTGATCAAATTAAAGTGGGCTCAAGTGACCTTTTCATATTATCTGCTATTAAACTCACCAAAGTATGTCCATGGAACCACATTCACTCACGTTAATCCCCCCCGGGTGTGTGTTAACAATGATAATGAGCCACTTATCACATGGTTAGTTCTGGGATTAATTACCTGGTCAGTGTTATTCAAACACGACACCCAGAAGACACCCTGCAGGCAGGGCTGCACTACACACTCATCTGTTCTGCAGTGCAAGCTGCTCTGAACCTCATTACTGTGAGTGGGAGCAAAGGGAAGGATCACTCATACACACACACATACTACTCTGAGCACGTAATACACAGAAATGTTTGAGTCTTCTTAGTTAAGGAGATTTACTGCAAAAGGGATTTGCTGCTATGACCAAAAACTGATCCGAAAGAGAGAAGTGTAGCTGGAGTTTACTGTAAACTGTGACCCTGTGCGAGAGGTAACAGCTGGAATTGCAGTCCAGGCCTCAAGATTCTTGCATTCACGCACGCACGCACGCACGCACGCACGCACGCACGCACGCACGCACACACACACACACACACACACACACACACACACACACACACACACACACACACACACACACACACACACACACACACACACACACACACACGAAGACAGAGATTGACTCACAGCACTTTCTGTCCTGCCACTTTCTGCAGACTGTTCCACAGCTGTTACTGTAGTAGGCAGGTTTTTAAAAAAAGAAAACCTTCTTCTCGATGTGAATGTGAAAATGTGACTACGTAAATCTGTTTGAAAGCCCTCGAGTGTTCATTATGTCTCATTCAGAGTACAAGCAGCATTTCTCTCTGCTCCCACAGGCTCTTTCATTATGGAGGAGTGTCCTCAGGAATGTTGTGCTAAACTCTGCGCTGCAGACGTCAGGCGTTTTGGGTTGGGGATGCATACCACTGATTCCATTCATTTTACACTGCACACAGAGAGCGAGAGAGAGAGAGAGAGCAGCGAGGGATTCCCCATGGGGCCTTCTCTTCTCTTTTGGTGAGCACTTAATGCTTACAGCAACAGCTGCAGACACAAGTGTGTGATGTTGGGAAAACCTGCTGCAGAACATCAAACCACCCAAAAAGCCCATTAAATCTCACTGAGGTGGAGTAAACTCCTTCTGTACCTTAAACAGGCTTGTGTTGGCTTTCTGTTATTTGCACGTTTGAAGATTTAAATTTCAAGTTTTTTTGGAGGCCATAATCACACCTGAATCAAATATGGTAATTGTGAAGTTAATATGATTGGACTGCAGTTATAACAGTAAGTAAAATGACAATGAAGAACTTGTGTTACTTGAAGCTCTTTTGTTTCTTAAGCAGCTACAACTACGTGGGACAAATGATGCTATAAACTACAGTTTATAGTAACTTGTATAAACTTGATTTGTAATCTTTATGCTTCATATACTGCAGTAAATTATTGGCAAACTACATAAGTTAAATGCTGCTTAAGTGTTTATGTGTATACAGTAACATAAGTTATAGTAATTAAACATTCACCTGGGTAAATTCTTTTGCTCAAGAAGTACTTTTACATGGGATTCTTGAGTCACATAAGTTTTTTTTCTTAAACTAAATTACATTTCAGTTCAGTTACTTGTCATGGAGTACTTGCAAGTTTTGTTGTTTCTAGAATTTACTGTTTCCCAAGAATTACAAAACTTCTTCCCCAACTTTGTAGTCAAAATGCCATATCTTTTTTAAAGGGGCAATAAGTAACTCTGACACAAAGCATTTAAAATTGGTACTGCAGTTCAAATTCAAAACATTGGAGAGTGCTGTCTCCCCCCCTCCGTCGATGCTTAGGTTGCCATGTCGCGGACACTGAAGCTTCAGTGTTTAGCCAGCTCTGCATCGGTCTTGAAGCACTTTCTGTGCTCAAACCTCTCTCCATTTTTACAAAGCATCTCCAATATTTTTCCTAGTTTTACCACATTTCTGGCTGGTGGAGCTTATTAGAAAATGCAGAGGCGTTTTAGGTAGAATCAGTTCTATCTGAACCAGTTTGCTTGCCCGCTTCCATCGCTGCAACATCTGTTGGTTTTTGTCGTGATAACTGGTCTCAAACATGGCAAATTGAAGGGTGTCCAAAACGGCCGTGTGGAGGTGTTTTAAAACCGCCTACCTTCTCTGGTCCAAACAAGTACAGACTATTCCGTACCAGAATCAAAACTTAGAAGGAGGACATACTGACTGCTGTGTTGTTGACAAAAAAGCAGCACTTCAACATAGCATGTTTCCTTAATGTCTGATGATATAGTAAGGTCATTTTATGATTTAATTCAGTAATAGCTTACATATTGCTCCTTTTAATGTGTATATTTTCTCTTCAAGTTGATGCATTTTTGAGTTCAGGCTTACTTGTTCGCCGGTTTTTGTGGTTGGTCATCATCGTCAACCTTAAGCTACTTGCATGTGTTAATCTGCATACATTCATTACCTCCTCCTCTTTGGTTGTGTGAAAGATTACAACTTAGAAGACAATGGGGTAGTTGATCATCCCGTATTACAACCCAACCGTGTTTTGAGGCAAACCCAGGAGATTTAGGAGGACAAAAGGCAAATCAGGGGGATAAAACAAACAACTGTGTAATGTTAAGACATCGGCTCTACTATGATTGGAATCCTCTCTTAAGTGATTTGCGTGAATGTTAAAGTTGTGTGTGTGTGTGTGTGTGTGTGTGTGTGTGTGTGTGTGTGTGTGTTGGGGGGGAGATATCTGCAAGTACAGAAAGAAACAAAAGCAATCATGTTGTTCTGAATATGGATGTTTACTGTGACGTGATCTGTTGCTTCCATATGGTTAACTCTAAATTGTGTCTCCCCCTTAAAGCGTAGAGATTGTAATCCATTAATGTCAGATTAGTAAATGCTTTAATTCCTTCTGCTAGTTTATTACCACCATATTCCTGGTTAAAAGGTTGCAGAGGTTGAGATATGTGAAAAATAGGGCGAAGGGCAAGAAATGAGAGCAATAAGTGAGAAAAATGAGAAAAGGGAGAGAGAAAATAGCAGTCAAGGCATGGGAATAGAATAAATAGGGGACATTAAAGATAAATGATGAAAGGCCATTGGAGTAAAGTTAGACTCAAGAATGAAGGAAGAGGTTTAAGTGTGTAAAATCATGAATGTTATATTAGCAGAAAAAGTACCTTTGCCTTTATAGGGAACAAACTGAAAAGGCTGAAAAAGGGGAATAATGAAATATACAAAGAAGACAGAAACGGCATGAAAGGCACTCTGCCGGCCACAAGAATGCCTTGAAAGTCTTTTGAATAAATCTTGTAATTTATGATTAACACAGACCATTCTGATCTCCTCAGCCATATTTATGCATGTTAAATTGACCCCTCCAAATGCGCACTTCTTTGTCTTTCCCAAAGTCTTTTAAACACATAAACACACTTAAACTGACACGAACGCACATAAATCCATCCTTGGGGGTAGGGGGTGGCAGTTCAGCCACAGCCTCATGCTGTGAAAAACATCCCAGGGGGATTTAAGCGAGCATTGATCCTCTGAGATTGCGTATGTGTCAATATGTAAACATGTGTATTTGGATGCATTGCTCTGTTTTTGTTGTCAGGGGATGTACTGTCTTCGAGCATGTGGCCTTTGATGTGGCGGCGGCTGTGTTGTTGATGTCCTCATGGTTACGCTGTGCCCTTTAAGGGGGGCTGAATTCATTAAAGGATTGTTTGACTATACAGAGGAGTGCTGGAGGATTGTGATGAAGTCCAGTGTGTTCAAAATATAACTACAATAATAATCATGTGTGATGATTTAACATTGTTTTCTCTGAGAAGGGCCGTGTGACAACTCTACTTAGCATCAGGCTCTCGTAAAATGTAGTCCTCAATGAATTAAGTATCTCATGCCGTTGCTAAAAAAATGCTTTTGCAATTAATGACCAGTAACATGCCCTCAGATACTGACTGTATTCAACTTAACGCTGATAACTGTGGGCAGAGGTCTGCAGAGTTCATCAAAGATGTAACTTTTTTTAACCGTTAATCATAGTACTAAGTCGATAGCAGTTAATCAGTTTATTCTAGTGCTAATTAAATGGATGAACCTTAACAATAAGGTAACTGGTAAAACATCAGAAACATCAACTATTTGAAATGTCAATATATTCAACTTCTTAAGAGGCCAAGAAGACCTTCTTAAAACTACACGTGTCTGAATAGAAATAGAAATATCATCACAGTCTTCACTCTAGTGACTCTACAGGAGTACATTCATGTGAGTCAAACAGCACTCCACAATAAAAGCGCCCGAGGCACAGACGGGCATTTTGGCTTGTTAGTCAATAAGCTCTCTAAAGTACAGGAGGCGGTATATGCTCTTGGTTTGTTCACGATCCATTTCACCATGTAAGAGAAGGGTTTGGACGTTGATGGAAACCACATTTTCCCGTTGAAAATTACTTAAAAAATGTACGTCCATAATTAATGATTAACTGATTCACGGACGTGTGCCCGGCTCTGAGGCTAATAATGTAGGTACACAATATAACTGTTGAAAAACGCTCAGCTGTATATCTGAAATAAATGAGAGGTAATAGGAAACATTGTTGACACAAAAACTATGATGGACAAATCTCAGAGTAAAATGATGATTTGCTGGTAAGACAAAGACTTTATAGCGTTTAACATTTTTGTCTTTTTACTGTATTATATAGAGTTGTCCAAACTGTTGTTTTGAGAGAAGTTAAATCCCTTTATATTCCTCCAAGATATGCATTTCTCAATTTTATCATCACACTTTATAATGATGTTGAAACAAACTAACACCATGTGCACAATTTCTTGACGTTAACCTCGACATGCTCACTGGAAGGTGCGATTACAGACAGCCTGTCGGCTCTGCAGAAAGCACAAGTGACAGAATCTATGGCTGCGTCCTCAGATCACCTTTAATAATCTCCCCTCATGTGACCCAGATTACATCGCCCTACATAGGCTCGTGGTCAGAGTGCTGCTGATCCTACAGTTCAGATTTTGCTGGTACTATGCTGCTCTGTGCACCAGGCATACAAAGAGGGCCTTGTTCTGATGCAACAAAAGGCAACAGAGGACATCAAACACATCTGTAGAAGGAACACCCCCACTGGAAGCCAGAGGCAAATCCCTCTCTGTGTGTCTGTATTTATTTGTACAATGCTGCTAATGATGCATCAGTTTGTGTTTGACTTGACTCTACTGCACACTTTCCTAGTCAGTTATGCACCCAGTGCGTGCGTGCGTGCATGTGCGTGCGTGTGTGTGTGTGTGTGTGTGTGTGTGTGTGTGTGTGTGTGTGTGTGTGTGTGTGTGTGTGTGTGTGTGTGTGTGTGTGTGTGTGTGTGTGTGTGTGTGTGTATAGGCCCCACAGAGCGGTTAACTGCGTCCTCTGGATAATCAGCTGGTGAAGGTCCTGATTAGCAGTGAAACAGCGTAAACGTTGCCTAGCTTCAGCTGCCAGGTTATGGCCTTTTCTGCGTCAGAGAGAAGATACTCTGGACCCGAGATGGCCTGATTTCAAGGCTGTTTGGAGGAATTCCAGAAGAGTGGGCCTTGTTCACAGTTTAATGTTTGCAGGGGGTAAGAGTGACCCCCCAAGAATGACAAATGATATCCCCCACACATGCAGAGTTTGTGTGTTTTGAAGGTTTCTTACAATCCTGCCAACTCTCTCCCTCCTCTTCTTCTTCTTCTTCTTACTCCCCCGCCTCCTTTATTCTCCTCTGAAGCTCTACAGGAAACAAAAGGCCTCTTGAAAAAGATTGCATAATAATTGCATACACAATTCAAACAATATAGTTTCTGTGATTCAGAGCACCACCAGTATATGCAGTGGCCTTATAGTTTCCCCTTGGTTGCTGTCATGTGAGGTAATGAGACTATTGACAGCACATGACAGTCATGGAGGTGCTTGTGGATATTGATAGTCACAATGCAGAGAGGCCGAGCTGTCCTGTGGTATATGGACTGTGTGGTTCTGTGGTATGACAGCATGATGAGGCAGCATGTAGTGGGCTGTGGTCATACTAAAGGATAAGAGGAGGGAAGTAGGAGGTTTATGGGGGATGAAGTAGGAGTAGCAGCACAGGTAAAAGCTTGCTGTTTTTTGTGGCTTTATGTGTAGGATTACTGAGAAAACAAGTTGCTTATGTTGGTGCAAAAACGAAGCTTAATCCAAAGGCAACTGGACTTGGTTGAACATCTTCATTCAACCATGACCTGGATGATTGAGAACATACACAGACATTTGGGTGCAAGATTAAGAGTTTGGGGCTTTTTTTTTTTATCTCATCCATTCTGCCCAGTGTGAAACAAACATGCTGTGTTTAAAGCCCTACTCACTCGTGCACTACTGGAAATTGCTGAAACATTTCAGGACAGCCTGCTCCTGAAATCAAATTAAGTTGGAGCTTGATATTTTCTTCAGTCAAATTAGGAAACACGGCATGACATAAAAAGGACACTGCGTACGTCAGAGAGAAATGTTTACAACTTGCCTAAGATGGCGAAAAAAAGCAACAAAGGCCGATTATGTGATAACAGTTGTGATAACAGTTTTTGTTCATAAATTTTATGCATGTGTGAAAAGGCTTTAAGGGCTCACTCACAGGCAATCCGTACCGTGCCCAAGAACGTTTGACACCTAAAGTCCAGTTCGTTTGACTAGTGTGAGTTCATTAGAAGAGGTGTGCTTCGACACTGTTCAGTTGCTCAAAGAGCATAAGAATGGGTACACACTGCGAACATGAAGTGTAATCAATCCAGGCCTCCATTATCGAGGAGTGTTATTGATGTATCTGACCAAAATGACTCAAAATAAGCCACAAAGTCAGTATGTTATATTCTCTGTGCTCCAGAACTAACCCTGCTCAGGCCCGGTTTGTCCTGGAGCTACGTTAGTGCAGACCAGTGGACGGGGTGGGGGGCAATCGTGCTTTAGCACGGTGCGGCGCAACTTTACCAAGTGTGACTGCGCCATAAGACTTTATTTTTATAATCCACTTCTTCTTTAAGCAACAGATACGGTGAAAAAGTTGTTTTGTTCAGATAAACAAGGTCTCATATTTTACAAAACAGGCTCCAAATTCTATTGATGGAGTGTGTTTCCACTGTTTAAAAACATAAACGTGTTATGGAGACAACGTGCATAGCCTCAAAGTCCACAAAAAGACATACATACATCTACAATCCTGTGTCACATTTGGAAAAGTCAACAAAATTCCAGAGAGCTCTCTATATGTTTAATTAGACACGTTTGTTTCCTCCTGAGGTAGAATCACAGGAAATATCAGGCAGCAAAAACACTGTCTTTATTCATAGCCAAAATGTTCAAAAATAGATGCAGTATTTCGGGTGCTGCTGAGTCATTGGAACTTCACGTGGACCTGTTACATGTTCCTGTTTTTTCCCTTTGGAGCTTCGTGTTAACAGATCCCATCATTGACAAATCTGTCGTGCTGTCAGCTTCATAATTACATTCCTGTTTAGTAAAATATTTTTTCCCCCTTTGACTGGAGACACACAGGACATCAACAAGACTGCATTATAAAAATGAATCATGCAGCATACATGTAGGTCCTCCAAATCAACACTGGCATGGGTTTATGAATCAGGATTTTACTGGTAACACAAAATCATCCAACATGACAGGCAAGCTTCTCTAGCTGATGTGTTCATGCACAATGATTGATTCATGTCTTGATCAAAGTGCGTACTTGTTTGAACAGTGATCTGCTTTTTAATTAGCTGTACCACCAAATAACTACACAACATCATGCAAATCTGTTAAACGACGTGTGAGTGGTCTAATAAGTGTCAAATGCTCTAAGCTGAAACTGAAATGATTTGTCATGATTTTTTAACACACTGTTACGTTTAAGCAAAATAACAAACAAAACTGTGAACATAACTGAACAACAGGATTCAGGCGGTCGGGTTATGAGGGTGCTGCTCATTTTTCTCTGCTTATGACAAGATGGGGACATTTGTTGGCCTGGATCTGCAGAACTGTTTGCTTGAGGACAGATCGTTTGTTTCCAGGCCCATTGTGAAGGGGGGTGTGGGACAACAGTACACATAACCACCAAGCAAACAAACCAACAACCAGACAACAAACACATTGAACATTTGTCTAAGAAGCGGGGCATTACTGATGTGGAAAACATGGATCAAAACATTCATTCTCCTTGTGGCAACATTTATCTTGGCATGTGATCATGGTATTAGTATTAGGAAGGGAGTTTTGTGATTGTGACACACTTAAAAAATCAAACCATCAGCATAGCAGTAGTAGAAAGGATGGAAATGGATGTTTTAATGTGAACAATGTTAATGAAGAAGTAATTTTGGGAACATTTAAAATGATCACCTGAAGAAGACCCCTGGTCGAAACGTTCAATGAAAACTTTTTGTGGCATTTGAGCAAGTGTGCAGGCCTACCTTCTTTTTAAGTCTGCTGATTTTGCACTACCCTGCACCTAAGTGATGTGCGTATAACTACCTCCTTTTTCTAACAATGTTCATGGAAACATTTGGGGAAGATTTTTCTTAAACAAATTGTGAACAATGAAAAAAATTAAAACTATTTTACAAGAAGAAGAAGAAGAAGAAGAAGAAGAAGGAGAAGAAGAAGAAGAAGAAGAACTGCTGCACAAAACAAATGTATCAGTGTTTAAAATGTGTCTTGAAAAAAAAACAAATTTGGCATGAAAATCTTAAGGCAAAGAAAAGGTCAAAGCCTCCAACCATGGTCATAAATCAAACGTATATATATTTAGTATGACAGGGTCAGTGTTTGGTCATCATTAAGATAAAAAAAGCACAGCTCAGACTGTGAGCAGCTGATGCAGACATTCATCAGCAGGGGATTTTTCTGCACATGTAGCTCTCCAGCGAGTCAGCCACAGCAGCAGCAGCAGCATGGGGACTTTTGCTCATCATTTACACTGTTAAACTTGTTGTGAGAGGAGATCATATAAGGCTCCTAATTCAAAACATCCAAACTGGCCCATTTGCTTTTTGTTATTTCAGATGTTGATAATATAAAAAATGCAAACATGTAAAAAAAAAAAAAAAAAATTGTGCATGAAATATCTACCAGTGACCCATTTTTTTCTGCCTCTTTCTTCGCAGTGAGAATGTCCCCGTAATGGAAGTTGTTGCATGCAACAATGGAGCAGTGTTGCCCCGGTTCAGATGCCATGTGACAGTTCAGATTTCCTCTGTGTGCTTCTACATGCGAGTAAGCACAGACTTGCAGCACCCTGCCAAACAAACAGCATGATGGGTCCCATGCTCTCATAAAGTTCCACAACCCTGGATCATACAGTCAGACAGTAGAGTGTGATCAGGCGACAAGCAAACATGTGCGCTACATTTATGTTATGGTCATTAGAGCTGCAGGACTTGGAGCCTTCTTTTCCCTACAGTGAGAGAATTGCATTTACCCTCCACTCCATGTGTAAATCAATAGCAGTGATTAGGCAGCTGGAGTACATGATAACCCCGCTCTAATGCACACACAAAAAATGGTCTATGGTGTTTAAATGTGACAAACCGCGGGAAGCAGCTCGTCACGTTATGTAAGGCCAACGTGCTGCTGTATGTTATGGAGGCATTTGGTCCACTGCTCTTTAGATACAATGTACTGAAAGGTGCACACATGCACAAACACATGCGTGCACATTCGCACATTCTCTGTCACAGACATAACAACCACAACTAATTACATACAAGTGTCTTGCTGTTTTAGAGCAAAGCATCTGACTGTCTGCCTCAGATTTTTGTCACGTGCAACCTTAGGCTATAACAAAGTTTGGGGTTTGCTGCATTATAAATGCCAGCGTTTAACCTTCATCAAGTTCACTTTGATAGAATGCACAAGTCAATGACCGCTTCTACAGCTTGATTTTGTCTGCCATTGCTTGTGGCATTCAGTTCACTGTAATATTTTGCGGCTAAATCCTTATTTACAAGACATTTTTAACCCTAACCCATTGGGTGCATAAGTGAAGGAGAGAGTGCAGTCAAACACACCCTAACCCTAACCCCATAGTGTTTTTGCACTATAAGAGCAGTGTGCTTTACTCGCGTGTGTCAATTAATATATTCTAACATTTTTACTGGTAAAAAGAAGCTGTCTCGGTATTGTAAATGTTTTAGAGAATTATCTTTACCCCATGAATGGAGGCTATAGCCCTCATTCAAATCCAACCTGTGGCTCCTTTCCCGCATGACTACGACTATCATATTGGTCTCTCATCAGTTGCTTGTTATAAAGTTCATTACCCTCACCTGCTCACTCGTGGTGAATTTTCCAGAATATTTCCTGTTGCATTCACACACTGGCTCATCCCGACTACACCAAGATATTTTATTTGTGGGGCTTGCAGGGAAAGTCAGTGAAAAATCTGAATGTTTGTGTTCACACATGTAGCTAACACTGAACATTTTGGGTAGTTTGTATTAGCTTTGTGCATGAGTGAAAACACAAATTAAGTTGTATTAAAATCAAAAGTAAATATAAACCATTTGTATCTTTATGTACAATATAAATGCTTATGAGCGCTGAATGGTGTCATAAATGATAACCGTTTGATTAACAAGTGTTTACGTGTGAAACATGTCAACAATGTAAATGCTGTTGTGCATCACTTCTTATCAACATACTGTCCCAGATACAAGCTTTTCTCTTCCCTCGACTTTATCCAACTTGCAGATAAATCTCAAAGAATGATATCTCATTCATAAGTGGACATGTAAGGAAACAGAGAAACATGACATCATCTCCCTTTGGCACAATTTGTAATCTCCCTGAACAGAAAACAGGAGATACAGAACAAACAGGGAGCTCTTTTCTTTACAGATAGGTAGTACAGTACAGCAGTCAGAGACAGAATCACACATCTCCTTACATAAACCCTCGCAGCTCGTCATCTCCCCGTATGAATCGTTCATTATCTCAAAAACCGGCACCGAATTTAGACAAGCGGCTATTCTCCATGCCTCTTAGAGATGCTTATTGTTAAAGAGAAGGCAGACACTCACTGTCTGTACAGACACTCAGTCTGTGCTTTAGAGTCGAGGAGATTAAGCTGTGAGTGTGTGTGTGTGCGTGTGTGCGTGTGTGTGTGTGTGTGTGTGTGTGTGTGTGTGTGTGTGTGTGTGTGTGTGTGTGTGTGTGTTCATATCAGATGAGAATGCAACAGCACAGAGAAGAGCTCATGTGTCTGGTATGTCGTTGAAAGCATCACCTTCACTTTGGCATTCTTTTTATACGTCACTTTTATTTTGTGTTCTATTTTTGTGTACTGCTTTGCACCAAAAACCCCATGACAAATCCCTTGTTTGTGTAAATTGATTCTGATTTGGAAACAACAATATTCTTTCAACAGCATTTCCTTTACCTTACATCATCTTAGTCAAAAGAAAAACATATACATAATAACCGCTTAAACATTTAGAAAGCATCATAAAGTTTGGGATTCTTTATGCACTTTTTCAATCGGCCGTTAAACCACGACGTGCAAACATTACAGCATAATTATTGTGTTTGAGCGCCATATGTTTTCCCCTGTAAAGAACGTGTTATTGAGTTCATAGAGGTTAGATAATGCTCCTCCTGTCCCTGACAGTCAAAACTGTCCTTTACTCACTAGGAGGGCTTTAGAGGGGGGGGGGGGGTTAACAATTCCTGCTTTTTGCTGCACATCTATCACCAACTGTACAAAAACCACCAGAAACCAGATCCTTTTTCAGGCAGCTGTCGCGTGCAGCTGGTAACACAAAACCGGGCTCACTGAGAGGCTTTTAATTCCACACATGTGGCACTACCTGTCCAGTGTGGATTTGAAGATTTTATACGCGTGGGGCAGCTGCTGTGGCTTGTAAGACTCGATAAGGAGGAGGGGAGGGGGGGTGGGCTGTTAAAAGTGCCCCCCTTAGATCTTGAATTTATATCTCCCTCCATGCACTGTGCCTATACTCAACCATCCAGTTATCCCATTTCTGGTGATTAGCCACATGTGTCTGAACTTGTCAAGGAAAAGAGAGAATGAGTAAAGTGGAAATCTGTCACCCAGAGTGTGTCTGTGTTTATGAAACTTTACCACTGACTGCTGCCACACAGTAGGTCCTCCAGAGACACTGCACAGAGGCCTCAGTGAGCTGAGGGGTGTGGGGGAGGAGGACTGGGAGAAGGGAAACATGACTCTGGAGATAACTAATAAAGTCCGGGTAAAGGAATACATTGTTCTTTTTGACTACAAAGACCCTAGGATCTCTAGAAAAAGAAGGAACAGGCTGTATTTGCATCGTGCAATTGAATGATAAACATATAAGTCGTTGAAAAACAGGATTAGACTTGGCTCACTTGGTGACTTGGTTTCGTCTGTAATCATTTATGACCCAGATTATCGTGAGACATGTGGGTTTTATGAAATCCAATTTTTGACCGTTTGCTGACTTTTTTAGGTACCAAACAGATTATAATAAAGGTGTTTCTATAGTGCGTGTACTGATCTGCAAATATACCAATTGCAAAATGTTTACTGATTTAATAATGGCAGAAAAGTTAGCTTTTTTTGCTGTAAGTCCTGAAAATACACACAAATCATCGCTTACAACTGAGGCGGGCCTCTCCATTGGCCGTCATTTTACACGTGACTTTTGCAACACTCCTGCCGAGCAACATCCACAGACATAGACATCTTCAAATGCATGTCGGACGATCTGCACACACAGCTGTGGGGGTTTGTTGCCCTGAGCCCAGGCTCACAGGCTAGGCTGCCAGGCTGTGTACTGCGGAGACGGGCATGGCTGCAGCCTCTCCTATCATGCCCTCTCGTCTGGTGCCCCTCGCCCCAATTTTGAGTTTGTAAAAATATCCATGTAGTATATAGCATATTAATTGTCATTTTCAGGAAACTGGTGATTTACAAAATGCAAGAATGGGAACGATTAGTTATTTATTTCTCATCTGTAAATAAGGTGTAAATAAGCGTAGAGAATAAGAAATGTTCAGAGCTGTGAAGTTGTCCATGATTTCACCGTTCGACACAACCAGTTTGCTGCTTGCTGACTTGTTAGCAAGGTCAACCGGGAGTAAGTCAAATATATCGAGCTGAAAGGGTGCATAACGCCACCTACAGTAGTGGAGTGGTAAATGAATCGAGCTATAACCCGAGCTCGATTTAACTGAGCATTTAAACACACTGAATGTTTCTTTCCTTAATAAGAGTGCAGAAAGTGAGGAAAGTTGCAGAGTGGCTGAGTTGCCCCTTTGTCAGCTTAAACTCAGCAGGAAATAGCTGTTGATACAAAAAGATTCAAATAAATGACACAACAACTGAATAACAGCGTTCTTTTTTTTACAGGAACTTCTTGTTTTTTTCTCCTCGTAACACTACACGGGGGAGACATGGAGTAATACTTGGAAGCAAGATCCGCGAGTGCTACTGAGAAAGTCACCGTATCCTCTCTGGGTCTCTGTTTGTGTCTGTTTACAAGACGATGCTGCTGCACTGGATAGCTTTCCTCAACAACATAAACATTTAATTCACCTCCTCTTCACTCTAACCTTCTCTATAATGTGTGGGAGATGCATGCACAACAGGCTACTTACAGCACTTTGTGTTTTTAGGGAGCATGTTAAGTTTATATGAGGCAGTGGGCTTAGATGCAGAGAGACGTTGTTAGTTTGTGGTATTACTGTGCAGTTTTCTGTTTTGCTTCTGACCCCTTTTTCTCAGCAGATTAGTCACTGTGCAGCTGGTTGAAGTTTTTCCTGTATGTACCCAGCTGGACTCAACTTCCCCTGTCCTCCTTTCCCTCAGCCCAGTTTACAGGCAAGTCTGGCAGCCACTTCAAACAGGCGTGCCTGTCCACGTGCCAGTAAGGGGGTAAATGCAGGTGATTAAGAAAAAGATGTTTGATGGTCAAAGAAATGTAGTCATACTCAGAAATGTCTGTTCAGGACATAACGTTCAAGTGTCCATGTGTCATGTGATCTTCTTTTCCCTTCAACAAACTACCCATATACAGCTTCTTTTGCCTGACCTGAATCATCATTACTTCTTTCACCGCTGACATTTTCTCCTTGAGTATACCTGAAATATTTCAACATTTCCCTCCTTGAGTTCCATTGTGAAAGTGAGGTAAACAACATGCTTCACATGAGGACAATGACAGCTTTTTACCACAAGGCCAATCTAGCCAAATGGTTTCCTCTTAGAATGTTTTGTCAAAATAATACCAATCGTCCAGAGTAATTAATCCTTTGTCATCTAAGTCAGGAGTTTGCTGTTGTCCTTGAGACAGCCCAGTTGTCGTTATGTCAATAGTGCTTATTAGTTCTAGTCGCATTTGAGTCTTTTTTTCCCTCCATAGTTTAGTGGAACTTTAGTCAATAAAGCAACATTTCACTCTCTGAACACTTTTACTTGCGATAGCCGGATTCTTTAAATTACGATGCTTTCTGATCTACTAAGGGGAGAAAAGTGCAGTACACACAGATAAAAGGGGAAATGTAGTGGGATGTTCCTCACTTTTTTGGCCACTTTGGCTGTATCTTTTTTTGTTGGACTTCAAATAAAAGTGCAATAAAAACATGCAAAACAGGACAACAAATGATGGACGTGAACTTGTCTGACGCTGCAAGAATGGAAAGGGCAGTATTGCACTTTTGAGACGGCCCCTAACAGTGCCAATGTTCACCGCACCCTGGAATACTCTCAACCCTCTCAGCTGCATACACATCTTTGACGGTTTAGTTGATTGAAGCTGTGAAACACCTAACCATGCCCCCTAAATATCAAACTGGGATAAATCAAGGCTTTGACATGAAGCTATTACAGTAAACAGTGGCAAAAAACGGCAAATGTCAAGTATTAAACTCATGTAGACAGGTAGCTTGATGTGGCTTGTCACTGACGTGCATTGGGAAACAATGACAGTGAGAAAGATGTATGAAGGCTTTGTACACACAGCGCACTTAATGCTGATAAGTTATCAACTTTGGTCGTCCCCCTGAAAGGAGCCGACTATTTTCTCTCGTCTTAATTTGGTGTTATGAACAGAGATTTTGCCATATTTTTCACAGTCAATATGTTTGCCATAAATTAAAAGAGTCAACAAATACTTATAATCAACATATCCAAGACTTAAAACTAGATTTGGTTGTGGAGGCTAAATGACCTGTTGCATCTTTCTCCACTCGTCAACAGTGTCCAGGTCAGTACCTTATTTTAATGCTGGCTCTTGCAGCATCACCAACCATCAGGACGAGGAATACAATTCCAACAGAATAAGCCATAACTATCTGGTAAGTCTGTTATCATGGATTTAGTTATTATGTGCAAATCTTATATTGACAACCTCAGAGTAGGAAAGAGGTCCATTTTCAGCCTGGCCTTGTAGTTTAAGAGGCCATCAATACCAAGGTCCTTGGCTGTACATCCATCATTAAGTGTTTAGCTGCAGCATCCAGCCCCCCCCCCCTCCCCTCCCTCTCTTCACAGAGCTGCCAGCAAAGGAGAACAGGATGAAGGTAACTTCTCTTTTGCTGAGAAAACGGATGTCTGTCTCACATTAGATGGTTTTTGAGTTTAATGTGGACACATCAAAGCAATTTTGCTTTAGCCAGAGCAATAAAAATCCCACTTCAGTGAGATGTCTGGTTCTAAAGTGTTTATATAAAGACCTTAAATGTAACAGGTCAAAGCTGAGGAAGCAGAAAAAGTAAAAAAAATAAGCGCTGTATCAGCTCTCTGCCCCTCAAAGGAGGCGCTCAATGTGTGATGATATTCCAGCAAAAGTGCCTCAAGATGATTTTGCTTTGTGATGTGTACGGGTGTTCAGGGAGGTTAAGCTCATCCGCCCCTCTAATGTAATTAATCCTGGAGTAAATGTTTCATCTGATAAAGGATTACTCTCTATCTCTTTGTTGTCTTTTCACTTAGAGAAGATGTTCCGAAGCTCATGTGCATCTACTAATCTGCACCCAGAAGTGCTCGGCTCAGACAAAAGCACTGCTACCAGTGTATGCATGGACTTACATGGCATGGGATCACTAAAGTTAACTCACTCATCTCTCTAACAAAGACAGAAACTCCCTGACACTTGATCAAAGGGCTTGTTCTTCTTTAAGATCCTTTTTTTTTCTGGCTAACTTCAAAGCCCTCAAACTTCTTACACTCTTCTGCTAGACAACAAAAGGGGGAAAAAAGCACTTTCTTTGCTCCAAGCTGCAGACAGAATGGTGAAAGCTGGCAACAAACGTGAATACAACTAATAATATGTCAGCTGGCCTTTCTGTTTCTCTTTCCCTTTCTCTCTCTCTCTCTCTCTCTCTTCCCTGCTGTATTTTGTGAAGGTGACAGCATGGTGAGTCAGCTCGGATTTTCCAGCCTCTCCTCTGATCTCGCAGGAACGCGCCTCTCATTGCCTTTCCTGGCATCTTCTGCAAACACACATACACACACACACACACACACACACACACACACACACACACACACACACACACACACACACACACACACACACACACACACACACACACACGCACGCACACACACACACACACACTTTAACTCGCAAGTCTTTTTATCTTTTTTCCGGGAAAGACCACATTTCACACAGGTATTTAACATCTCACCTCCTCTTTTCTCTTCAATACATCTTCCCTGAAGCAGGGCCCTTCTAACCCGTCTAAAGGGTAAAGACCACTGGAATCTCCCCTGGGTCGAGGATTAGGAGCAGCCTCATGTCACAGAGGAGTGCGAGGCTGATCTTTTAACCTTCTCTCTCCTCTGGCTCAGTTTCCGCAATGGGGCTCAGGGTCTAGCTTGGACAGGTTGAGTGTACTGTTACCTTGGTGTGAGAGTGTGCCAATGCAGAGTCCAATTTCACACCCTGCCCTGAACCCTATCTGAGAAATACTGAGTGTTTCTTAGATATGGCAGAGTAAACAAAACACACGTACCTGAGTTGCACGGATCAAGTTCTTTGGGGGTTGAGGAGTTGGTGTTGAATCCTCTGTCACACGTGCGTGTGTACTGTGGTGCTTGAAACAAGTGCATCTGGTTTGGTTATCTGGCTTCACTAACCCTAACAAAGGAGATTGCACTAAATACTTACACAAAGCTGGTAATCAACTTGATAAGTCAACCCAGGGTCTCTATGAACCTGTTCACACAAAAGCTTCAGCTTTAAATAACCTATATGAACAAGTCTGCCGTCAGCACATCCCCATAGTTTACAAACCTAAGAGCAAACTGTGGCTTTAGACAAATACCAAGAATTTACAGTAACCATAAACTTTATAAAGCATGGATGGAGTCTCAGCGATGTCACACATTGGTTTCTGAAGCTGACTCTTGAATCCCATCTTTATTGGAAATGTTGTCTCAAACTAACCTTTGGTTAACATAGTAACAGGCAAAGAGCTGGAGCTGGAGCAGGCCTTAAGCCTCCTTACGAACAGCTACAACACGCCAACCCGTCAGTCACATCAACCACACCTCTTATTATGGATAACTCTGATCATACTTGAAAATCAATACGGATTAATTATACAATATTTAAATTTCGAATTGGTGTGTATGTGACTCTCAGAGTTTTTGCAGCCAGCCTCAAGTGGACACTCGAGGAACTACAGTTTTTGGCACTTCCGCATTGGCTTCATTTTACAACTCTGGAGGCTGCCACTTGAGCTAAACACATGAATTAGACTGAAAAATCAACACAGCTGCCGTGCAAATGCAGGAAGCTCAAAGGGAAGAGGGGGGAAAACACCAACTGTGTGAATGTGCAAATTAAGGCTTATACAATCACTTCATCATCAGTAGTGCACAATAGATCTGAATGTAATAACTACTTTTTATTCCCCTTAAATAAGTTATTTTCTCAAAAGTATTCTTGTGGCTTTTAAAAAGGAGACTGATGTGGTAATGTGCGGCCCTGACAGTAAATGGAGCGTAATGAGGCTTATAAAAATAAAAATGGAAACATAATTGAGAGCAGTAAGTAGGCTTATTTTTTATATCTAATTTGTGCATAAAGTAAATGACTTCAGTGCTAAGTTTAGTTTTTTTGTAGGATGGTAGCTGTAAAGCATTAATATTATCATTCATAGAAATATTTTTATATAAAAAGTTCCTAAAGGACTGAATAAATGTTTGGCCTGTGTCTCTCTCTGCTCACCTCTCACAACTCTCTCTCAGACCTGTGTTATCAAGAGTCTGATTGGTCAGCAGGCAGGGTTTCGTACAGGTTGATCTTTAGCATAAGTTACCATGGTGATCTAAGAAGTGATCCGCCTAGGTAGTTCTGAAAACTAAGAGTTTACCCTGAAGTTACCTCAATAACCTGCCTCCGGTCGGATGTGAGAGCTTCTTGCTTCATGCAAGATATTACTCAAGTGCATGTCACAATGAGGTCTGTATGCCTGTGACAGCAAGGGCGTGCCTTTTGCACATGCATGCACACATATTGTACCTATACAATTGTGTGCATGCTGAGTTTAAAAAATGCTGGAGGCAAAGGAGGTAAAGTTGAACTCAGAATGTTGGTTTTTTGAGATCCTAATCCCTAAGTCACCTATAGAGTATGAATTCTAAACAGAGACAGTTCACAAAGGGTTAAGTAAATAGATCCTCATGTCAACTTTCTCGTTATTTGTAGTGTTCAGCCTATAAAATGTAACACTGTATTGATTTAAGAACAGGGTTCAGTATATGCACAGCTGGATATGCTTTTCAGTGTTTGCACTAAACATTGACATGCCCATCACACACACACACATATGCACCTGTCTTTTTGCTGCAGTCATACGGTAAAGAGCATTATCGCAAGTCTCATGTGCCGCCTAAGGCCTCTACACTTCCAACATGTCAACTTGTTTTTGCATCTTTGTGTGCGTGTGTGCTGTGTTTTGTCTGTCTGCTCTTTCTTTTGTGATGCCTGCGAGCTTAAAGGAACATCTGAACACTTAAAAAGTTTTATTGTAGTGTTTAATATGTAAAGGTGACAAATCCATGGAAAATAAATACAAGCTGCAACAATTTTGTTGCAGATTTTTTTGGATTAGCTGGATTAAGTCAAGGGTGCACAGAAACACAAAACATAGAAACACCAAACCACAAGATGGTATGATAAAAGATGTTTTTTTTAAGTATAGCATATACAAAAATGTGTTTTTTATTTCAGTAAAAGTTTCATACCAATTCAGTCTGTAAATGATCAAAAAACTTTCACAAAATGTTTTAACCCAAGAAGAAAAAAATGCCTTCAGCGATTTTTAAGTGCCCATACACACCTTTGTATACACTCATAACCCTTATAGCGTCTAGGAAAACTGTTTCTCCACCCATGACGTCATGAATCGCCTCCTCAGGTGTCAGACAGTTGAGTCATTCTGTTTAGATCAGAAAGTCAGCAGACAGACACAAAGGGTTAAAGTTGGATGATGGCAGACATCGACGGTGTAGTGTATAGTGGTGTACATGACAGACCGGTTCTCCCGCCGATAGCGTGTGTGTTGATGTAAATATAAGACAGTGGTCTTCTTAAACTTGCTTGGTTAAATCAGGGCTTTGAGACTTGCAGACACGTACAGGCAGATGTTGGCTTTGCAGTAAAGCAGGAGGTAGACGCAGGTAGATAACAATGTAGACAGATTTTTATCAGCCCGGCAGAAACGTGTGTTGTTGTAAACGCAAACAGTCGAGATGGGGGAGCAAAGTGATATTTATACCCCTGAATGTATATTCAGTTAGTGTTTACACACATGCAAGACTCCGTATCCATATGTTTACATATACAACAGCAGAAGCATGCCTTCTATTGGATTACTACAGGTGTGTATCCGTGTGAGTGTGTGTGTTTTATTTTTTTAAACCAATCTGCCTCCAGAGTCAGATACAAATCTGATCATTTGTGGGTGAAACAGTCAGTGGAGTGTGGCAGGAAAACCCAACCAGGTGGCCAAGTTCCTCAGGGTCAAAATACATACAACAATTAGCAGACATGGTTTGGTTTCATTGGGTGGTAAAGTAACATGTATGATGATGGAAATATACTGACAATGTAAGCAACAAGGGTTTGTACCCTTATATGCAGTATCTTTTTATGTACATCAATTAAGTAGTCGTACTTATTTGTTAATGAAAGGCAGTCTTTCTTCTCTTTCTTTCTTAATCGGAAACAGAAGTCTTTTCCCAGGTGGTCGATCACAAACTCATTGTGATTGGCTGCTCCAAAGGCAAGCGCATCTGGAAGATGTGTTATAGCATGTGTTTGGTTGAAAGTTCAAACCTTAGCCTCTAACAGTAGCATTGACACACACACACACACGCACGCACGCACGCACGCACACACACACACACACACACACACAGAAAAGCAGAGACAACATGTGGAGAGAGAAATGGAGTAAAGACACATTTCATCATAAACTTGACTAATAAACTTTTGGCTTGCAATTGTGTTGCTAAGGCTTTATGTCATCAACCATTTTTTAACAATGATCAGTTGTGAAAGTAACTTCAGTATGAAAGAGAGCTCACTTGGGCTGCCCTTGACTCACTTCACTTTTCAAAAAACAAATCTCTGAAAAAAATTGTGCAATTGCGAACACAAATTTGAGTTTAATTGTATGATTTATGCAGCCTCGGCCATTTCACTGTAACTTTTATTCAGTGCCAGGTGACTGAAGCTGCCACATCCTAACTTATTTTCTTTAACTTCTTCAATTAAAAACTCAGCTGAGTGCACAAGCTGCTACCTTAACACATTACTACTCATTCTGTCCTGTTTACTTTGTAATCACCTGCTGAAAAGTTTCCGATCATATCTGCCAAATACGCAGAATTCCCCCACGAAGTTTCCCTGACAGCTGAGCAGGGAATGAACCTTCTCTTACTAATGTTTTTTTTAGATTAACTCAAGTGGATACAGCTGTTAAGAAAATAAGAAGGGGTTCAAATCATGCTCTACTGAAGATTCAAGCTTTATAAAGATTAAACCTTTGAAAAACTGTTAAGTGAAAAAACAGGTTGGTGACGTTTATATAAAGCAACTTATTTCATTATGGAATATAATGTGCAATAGGTTAGAGTTTGTAAGTCTTGTGTATAAATGAAGGTAAATGAACGTCTATTTTTTCTTTATCTAGTCTTTAACTACTAAGATTATTTCAGAATAATAATAATAAGTTTCAGTTAGATTAATATTTTTTCAGATTTAAGTGTATCTTGCCTCTGCTCTCCGTCTTTTCCTGTGCTTGCAGCTGATTGGCTCATCGCTTTCACCCAAGGCATATTCAGCTGTTAAGATAACTTTGAGCACAGTCTCTGAAGCAGCCACTGACAGGCTGTCATTATCCCGATCTCACTCCCCCTGTGGGATCAAACACCTTTGTGAAACACTTTTTGAAATTTCAAAAAAAAGACGCATTGTTCTCTATTTGCTTTTCTAGGCGAAGTTATGTTTTGCCACAGACGGCTTTTTCTCGTTACGACTAATAACAACGTGTGCGACAAACAAAGAGCAGACAAAAGGCTCCGTAATTGAGTCAACCGTCGTTCTGATTTCTGGGGCATCCCTCAGCCCCAATTAAGCAGTGCTCGTTGGTTGTCATGGGAGACAATGACAACTTGAATAGAGCTGTCACTCTGGATCAGACTGACGTGTTGCCTTGGTAACTATAGGGTCAGTGGGTTTGTAGTGCATGTGGAGGATGTTGGATGGGAGGAGAAGGAGGCGGAGAAGGAGGAGGGGGACAGCAGTGTCGAGGGCGTTAGGAGTAACTAGATCCAAGAATCAGCTGGGAGTCAGGGTCGATTAAAGCAGCTACACAAAAGCATGCAGACCGACTTTTGCACATTTCTCCGTGAAGGTCAGCAGAGCATTAAGGATGTCTCAAACTGCTTTTTACAATATGTCATATTCTATCTCTCAATGAGTCTCACCTCGTTCATCGTTTTTCCATGATTCATCTCCATTACCTGCATTTTGCAAAACATATGACTCAGTGCTCTCAAAGGCTATTAACCTTCAGCCATGTGTACTTTTCATCATGTTTTGAAGTGAAGGCTGGATCTCGCAATAAAGGGCCTTTTGACGGACGTATTTGCACGACTCTCTACAGCCCACTTTGCTGTGTAAATATCATGTTGTTGTGATTGTGAATGACTCCTCTGTGTCAACAAGCTGCAGCTCTGTCCTGGGGATGCCATTGTGTCTTAATAAATCCACATGAATTAAAACGGGACTCCTCCGGTGCTGAAAGTCTGTCTGCCTCCCTCCTTACTATCAGCTCAGCCAGAATGCTCTTTGTATTTGCAGAGACGTTTGGCTGAAGTGTGCTGCTCTTTATGTCTTGGCACCAATCCACATCCATCTATTTCAAAAGCTCTTTATTTGTTAATTCTGTGTTAAAGTGGCCCCTCAGTTCTGCATCACAGCCTATTTTTTTCTTTTTTTTGAAAGGGCTTGGCTCAGATATCTTATATGCAGGAGTAACAGCTGTTGCTAAGCCACCATAGCTGGCCCCTACTCAGCACCCAGTGGGGACCCAAAACTCTCCGTGTCTGTCGCTGTCTCCATCCCACTGTCTGGGCTCTGGATGGCTGTCGCTGGCTACTTTCACTGTCTGTCTTCCTCTGCTGTCTCTCCTCTTTCTGCTCCTTTTTGTCCCCTCTAATTACATTGCATCCATGCTTTTTCATTTAGGGGGAAAAAAAAACGTCTTCTTCTCAGTTTTTTTCTTTGGATCACAAGAAAAAGAGACAGAGATGGAGAGGTTTCCAAAAAGAAAATGACACAGCTAGTGAGACAAAGAAGGGAAGAGGTCTTCTCCTTCATTCATTGCGTGTGCAGCCTCTCGTCCCCTTGCCACACACACACACATACACACACCCCATCCCAGCCACCCTTTAATCTGCACTGTTCCACCCTGAGGGCCTGAGGCTGGGGCAGCTGCTACTGATGGAGCCAGAGAGCCAGCTGTCCCCACACACTCACCCACACGCACACCCACCCCTCGATTCATTCATTTGGGACAATAGAGACAGGACAGGGGTGTGTGTGTCATGATTTTGGAGTGTGCCGTGGTCGTGGGGAGGGGGGCCCTCACAGTCAGTAAAGTGGTTTTTATGTTGGCTTTGTGTCCCGGCAACAGTTGGCAGCACGCGTGTCAATGACACGCCTCTCCGCTTTATTGTCCATGAAGTCGGAGGGTTTAGGTTGACCTGGGACAAACACACTGACACACTTTCACACAACAAAGGAGTGTGTGCATGTGTGTGTGTGTGTGTGTGCGTGTGTGTGTGTGTGTGTGTGTGTGTGTGTGTGTGTGTGTGCGTGTGTGCGCGCATGTGTGTGTGTGTGTGTGTGTGTGTGTGTGTGTGTGTGTGTGTGTGTGTGCGTGCGTGCGTGTGTGGATGAGCAGACATGACTTTCAATCGTCTAAAGCTGAGAAAAACAGAAACATGCTGTTTGCTCTCCTTGTTCCTGTGATTTCATCATCTTGCAACAGACCTGAATGTTTTTCAGGGCTGCATTGGAAAAACATGGAAGGATTTGTTCTAAAAAAACACCAATCTTGTGTAAGTTGGAATTCCCTGAGTATTAATAGCTACAAAGTTAGGATTACAAAGTAAATGCATTTAGATCTATACAGCAAAAGTTCTTTGCAGCGCTTCAAAAACAACACATCAATGGATTGAATCTGCACGTTTCAATTGGTTCATCTTTATCTCTAACTGCTTCACTTTCTGGCTCCTGCTGCTATTGGTTACCCCTATCTCTCCCCTGGTTGGCTCAGCTCCTGAATTGCATTTGGACTAAGCCATATGATAGGTCGAGGATCAGAGCAGAAGTTGCTCTGATTTGCCCTGAGTTGGGTGTTCACCAGTCAGTGTTTTATAAACACGGCAGCTGCTTTGGAGACAGAAAGAGAGCGTGTGTGTGTGGAAGCTGATTCGCTAGAGTATAGGTGCATGAGGTGGGCTGGGTGTGTAGTTAGTCACTAAAAGTCCATATGGCTGATGACACATATATACAAACACACACCTGACGGCTGCCTCACACCTGCTGTACTGTCTATGCTTGAGTAGGATCAAAGGAAACAAGGCCCCAAGGACTTGTGTGTGCGTGCGTTTATGTGCCTTTGCGTGTGTGTGTGTTTGAAGAGACATTCACTGCTTCTGAATCGATACCAACAAAGAGGATTTGTATTTGAATGAGAGACGACTCAAGTCTGGCTTTGCTTAGATAGAAAGCTGAAAGGAAATCATATGGCTTGAATGCTTAGTGCTGCAGACTGCACGCATGACAACCACTACAAATAGATTTCTACACAACACCCTTACCTCGACAGAAAAAGAGGAGGGTGGAGAGGGAGGTGGCAGGAGGGAGTGAAACCTGCAAACTGTTCTGTAGGTTGTGTGGGGGTGTTGTTTGTTTTAAATGTGTTGCAGAGAGCGTGAAGAGGAGTCATGTACTGCACTTAAGAAAAGAACATACAAAAAAGAAGAGGGAAGGTATAGCAAAGAAGGAAAGGTAAAGAAAGAAAGAAGGACAAAAAGAAGGATAGAAGGAAAGACAGCAAGACTAGCAGGGAAGGAATAGAAGATGGAAGGAGAGAAAGACAAAGGAAGGAAGGAAAAGGGTTAGAAGGAGACAGCAAAAGAAAGAGGGGTCGAAGGATGGAAGGATGGAAGGAAAGATTATAAGAAAGAAGGATAAAAGAACAGATGGAAGGAAATACGGCAATATGTATCAAATAAAATAAACAAGATTTAACTGAAAGAAGAAAGGAAGGAATAGGGAGGAAGAAATGTCAGAAAGAGGAAGGAAGGAAGGAAGGACAGTAGGAAGAAATTAAGGTGAAAGGAAAGAGGCATCATGGATAGGAAGATGAACAGAAAGAAAATGAAGGAAGGAAGATTTGAAAGAATTTGAGAATGAGAAAGAAAGAAAGAAAGAAAAAAGAAAGAAAGAAAGGAAGACAGTCAGAGGATGTGTAGATTTTTTTTAATCACATTTAAATCTGTGAAGGTTTGACCTCATACTTAACCCAAGAGATAGCCTTTCATTTGGCTGTTAAAGTTCCCTTACGCTCATACAGACACCCACCCACCAACCTCCACACAAACGCACACATACGCAATCAACGCGGGACGCTCAAAGGCAGGATTCTTTCGCTTCGCCCACAACGGCAACAAAGTTCGTCTTTGTCACTTTCCGAGTCAGACGTCAGTGAGTTTGCCTTGCTCTGGGGCTGAAGATAAAGTGTTGCCCACACGGAGCCCCCATGTATATCTGCATGTTATTATGACCACCCACACACACACACACACACGCACACACACACACACACACACACACACACACACACACACACACACACACACACACACACACACACACATGCACACTGCAGACAGAACAAGATACTGTACAAGGAATAATCATTTAATAATGACAAACAACATATGCAGATCTTCCTCATTCTTGCATACATTGTGTACATGCAGGTATGCATGCAAAACGCAAACACACGTCCTCAACACAAGACATACACATTATGCTGTGATAGATATAGAAAGCACGTGAGATCTTTTGTCTGTGGTTTGTGTTCATGTCTGTAAACTCTCATGCGCTCCTGTGTTTGTTAGCAACAGAAACAGTCTGCTTCAGTGTCAGAGTACAGTAGTTGCCGGGTAGAGTTGAGGAGTCTGCGGAGGATGTTGTGGTTGGCTAACCCCTTTCTTTGTTTCACAAACTGTCTGCAACTCTTCTGTTAGACCGGGACAAAGGGGCCACTTTAGGTTGATACAGAATTATCTGAGGACAAAGACAGTCGTTTTCAAACTATTTCAAGACATTTCTTGCAAAGAAGAAACTGGACAACTGTTAGACACCACTCTCAGATTAGCCTTAAGCAAGACACTGAATCTCCAGCTCCAGGAGAGGCTGTTCTCAATCTCTTTTCACTTCCAAGTAGAGGTGGAAAAAAAACATTTCCTATATGGAGATCAATCTGGTATAAAATGTTCCAGTCTTAGCACTGCCATGGATGAACTGTCACTCGTTTAATACATCCTAGTTTTCCAGTGATTAGGCAAACGTGATTGCACTCACATGCTTTGTGGGTTATCCGTGAATAAGAGGGAGAGGAAAAAAACCTGGATTACTGATTAGATTATGTCTCTCCTGCCCTGAGGGCACATCAGCTCAAGTGCTGCCTGTGGATTTAAGTCAGAAGGAACAAAGGACTGTCAGAGAAGACAAAGAAGCGCCTGTTTTTAAGAAAATAAACAGTAAAACACACACTCACATGCAGAAGTACACAATATACGGTCTCATATGAAGCTACTGTTTTCTTGCAGCAGCTGCATCCTGTGTGGCAGGTAACACTTGTTCCCTGCTTTGCACACACAAGAAGAAAACACACGCAGCCCACGCTTACTCTCTTTATAATCCATCTTTCAACATTTGATCATGTTTGCAAATCACTGGTGATGTTGAATAATCACAATCAGTTCGTAGTTCCTGCTTCTGTTTTATTGCATGAAATAAAGATTTAGATAAGACACAAAGGGGGTGTGCGTGACTTAATAAAATGTATAATTGGATAGATAGCAGCGCTTCGTGTGAGTCCACAGTGATAAAGTGATTGTTAACTGGAAGACGACGAGTTCCTGACAGTAAATAAGAGCCGACAACAGGTGACGGCACCAGCAATCAACCTCTGTCATAACAATAACAGCTGTAAAAGGGTAAAAAATAGAAACACATGTACACACATGCACAAAACTCACACTGTACCTCCGTGTGACAGTTGATTAGCCACAAACACACACAGCTGCTGAGGGGCAAATGAAAATGTTTTTATCACAACAACAAAAGTAAGAGCAATCATAAGAAGTGTGTTCAGCATATGATACACGGATACACACTGGCAGACGTACACGCTCCTCATAACCATTGCAGATTAGATGCTGATTTTTTAATTGGCTTAGCAGCGTGTGTTTATTTGATCCTGGTATTATTGCCCAGTGTGTTTTCCTCCTTGAGTGAGCTGATTAAAATAAAACTCCCCCTGTCAACACACTGCCAGATAGATACCACTGTTTGATTAATTCCCGCAACACGCACAAAAACACATGTCATAATCCCTGCACTCCCATTGGCTACTGTTACCGCCCTGTTTCCAAAGCAACATTGGAATGCCGGGTGTGTGGCCCCGCCCGTTAGAGGAAGGAAACTGCATGTAAACAAACCCGGCGTGTGCGGCATTGTGCACTGCGCCTGACTGTGTGGTAAACAGAGTGTGACTCTGGGCAGACTCAGGCTGACCTATAGGATTACATGTTGTGCTGTTGCCTTCAAGGACTCTGGACATTTGAAGGCCTGGAGTTTGTGTGTGTCTTCATCACATGGAAACATTTACTCTGTCCTAAAACACACTGGAAAACAGGGTGAGACAATATGTTTTAAACGATTAGGCAAAGGTTTCCTGTAAGTCAACAATAGTCCTACATCACAGAAGGAAAGCAGATGCATCATGCACACAACTCTAGTGTCAATGACCTGTCCTCCAACGTCACATCTTCCCCCTACCCGTAATTGTACTGCAAGTCCAGCCCTTTGTGCTGCTGCTGCTGTGTGTGTTTACTTCTACAGCCTAGATAGCACAGTTTAACCTTTCCTCTGTAGGCCAGCAGCTAAAGGTAACCAAAGTTCAGGAGTATTAGACCTGAGTGGTAAATAACAGCCCAGACATTTTACTATGGTACAGCCTCAGAGCCTGAACCAGAAAAGTCCTCCCCTGTGAGTGAAAACAGAAGGGGGCAAAATAACAAGGTTATTAAATAACATAACAGCAGATAAACACATTCATAACAGTGATCAAAATACCCATACACACAGACACCTATCCCATGCAGCAAGAACTCTCAAACAACCAATCACATTTCTGTTACCAACAGCAACAGCTCCTGTTTATGCCTGCCTCTAGCTAATCCTGCCCTCTGATTGGCTGAGCCTTGGAGCACAGCCCCTTCCACCCCCCTTCTCCAGTTCACCCTCTGCTTTTTTCTCTCCTAACAGATTAAGTAACACCGGCAAAACAAAAAGAGCTTATTTTTGTTTTGCATGGATGATGACAGTGCACCCACACAAACACAGGGCTTGTTTGGATGTAAAGGTATCTGCTTTGTGATGTCACAGAGAAATGTAGAGGTGCAGAGACAGAAGAGAGGAAGAGGAGGCGGGATGAGTTAAACCCCTGTTGCCATGCACCCCTCAGTGTGTTACTGGGTTAAGTATGGTATGTTGCTATGAGAAGAAAAAAACCCAAGTGCAAGGGAGAGGGGCAATTGCATCATTGCCTTGAAAAGTCCTTGAAAAACATGTCTCTCTTTTTTTTCTCTACCGTGCAAAATTCTAATTGCACTTTCAAATCTTCCTCTGGGAGGAATTTCAAATTGAAATGCTGCACAAGGTGCGCCCGTGCGCAAACTTGTAATTGTTCTGTCACGCGTGAAAAGACTCCTTCAACTTAAACTCTTCTCTGTACTTGTTATTGTAAAAAAAGATCATGCATGATTATCAGTTCCACTTAGTGTTATTGTTCCTCTTTGGTGCGGGCAGTTAAAGCAAAAAGTATGAGCATGCAGCCAGCTGCTGTTTGTTTTGATCTGTTCGGCGAGCATTCAGACGCTGTTTTTAGAGTAGAGGCACCAGGAGATAAGATATGTTGCCAAGAACGTGGTCAGTCGGTCCAGATTTGACGAAATTATGCAACAGTAGTTCAAGGAACCTGTTTTTTGACTTGCAAGCAAGCATGAGACCCCTTCATGAAAACATGTTGTGCTCAATTTAATTTCTAACCCACTGTTATCACATGCCTTTGTTCTCCTGCTTAGGGACACAATGTGTTTTTACACAGTTTTAGAGTATTAATTATCCACTATTTTCTCATTCTCGGGCACAAACTGTTTTCAAAAAGAGACCATTTGTTTGTGCATAAGCAGGAGGCAGTGATGATGAGCTAATGCATCATGTCTCCCCTCATAGCCCTGACCTGCAGTCATGTGACGGCACAGTGAAGGCAAACAAGGTCTTCGTCAGGGATCCTCCTATACCCTCTCCTTAACTTCACTATCTCGTGTCATTCTCTCCCCTCTCTTCATCTTTTTTTCTTCTCTCTCTCTCCCTCCCTGTGTCAAGGCAGGCCACGTCCCCGGCTGCTCGATGTTTCTAATTAGCATATGCACTGAAGCAGAGAGGCAGTGCAGCAGGCACACTGTTTACTCTCCACCGCTCTGCCTCTCTTTAAAACTTGCTCGTCCTCGTAGAAAATGTCATGTTGCCTCGACACCTCTCCAGTACATTATGAACTTCCTCATTGTAAGCACATAGCGCTTTCTTTCCTTCTTTTTATTTAAGAGTTTGTTTCATGCTTGCACAGAATCCTGATGTGACTTCACAAATAATACCCCAGAGGAAAACTCAAGTCTTCTATACATGCGTGTGCATGCTCCAGCATTGCTCTTAAATTAAACATGAGGAAGACTGAATGCTGCTTTTCCTGCTTCTACTTTGTTTATCCTGAAATAGCCTTTTACCTCACCTCGGGGGAATGTGGAATGTACACCATCCATGCAATGTGTCTCCTCTTTGCACTCTCTCTTTCTATCCTTGAATCAACCCAGTTATCCAGTCTGCCCTCTTTGTCTGCATGCCAGGATCGAGCAGTGACTCTATGATGAGAAGAGAAAATAGCTTGCCTCTCCTTCACATTTTATCCCTACAGTATGTCTGTACAGTATGTCTGTCTGTTTGGAGACAGCAGTGTTCACCTCCTCTCCTCCCTGCTGCACCTCTATGGCCGTGCCTTCCGGCCTGCTGCTCTACTTGAGGATTGCGGGTTATGCGAGGGGATTCCTGGCACGGCTTTGAGTACATGTGCTTCTGGAAGGATAAGCTCAGCTATGTCAGTAATGTGTCCGAGGTTACAGCCAGCTACCCATATTTGGCAAATCACTTAACATCACCTCAACTCATCCAGATTGGCAGCTACAGTAAAGCAGAAAATATGAACAGAATCCAGAGTCTTTAGGAGATAACTGAAAAATGCATGAGCAAGTGATGAAAGGCATTCTAGCATTTATTAAATCCCATAGTCTTTAGTTAATGTAAACAACCGTGGCAGCTCTATTTTCAGCAGTTGTTGCTCTATTTGGCTCGTTTGTTATATCCCTCCTCTTTCCTTTTGTGCTCTCGTCTGTGCCAGATCAAATCAGGTGAGACTATAAGAGTCTGAGACTCTTCGAGCTCTTTCTCAGTTGTCCTGAAATAGCCTTTGCTCATTGCAGCTTATGTAAAGGGGCAAACCCAAAGCCCTAACCTCGTAAGATCAATGCATTTGGCATCAGATCACTCAACAAAGACTCAGGTCACAATCTTAAATGTTCTGCAGGAGTAACTTGTTTACTCATCTGAGTGTTTGAAAGAATTCTGCATGTTGTTCATGCTGGGGTTCACTTTATGTGAAATACCAGGAATCTGGCAGTGGGACCATGTGATCTAAGAATGGCCATGTGAGCTGAAGTTTAAACAAGTTCACCAGCTCATAATATTTATAACAACCTCTCCAGTGAGCAGTGAGTTCCAATGCAATGAAGGCACTTACATGATCTGTTTTTAATGCTAATAATATAGACATTGCTCTCAGAAATGATGCACTTTATCCAGTCAGTCCATTTAGTTGCCACTAAACAAACACCCTGATGCAATCCCAGGGCAATTTATGCAGACGTACCAATTTGAAAACAAACATTCAAATGATTATATCCTGCACAGATAGCAGCGGGAATCATTTCACAATTTGAAACCGTTCTCTCTGCCCAGCTGTTATTTGTATTATTATATATTTAAGGTAATTGTCTCATTGGTTTCAACCAAGAGTATGATTTCACATCAACAGCAGTTAAAGTTTGTGTCATGACCTCATCTGCAATGATCTGCTGTGTGTGTCACTCTACCCCCTTAGAGACAATTGATTTTTAACTGTTGCTCAGGTGTTTCAGTGTGTGTGTGTGTGTGTGTAAAAGTGTGGTGTAACCTGGTCACCCTCCCCTTGGCTCACACACACAGCTGTTTTACTACTATGATTACAGGCTCTGTCGATTGAAACGCAGCCGTGATCATTTCTTCTGAACTAAGAAGTTTGCATCATGTGTGGTGCGGTCATCACAGGTGTCCTGGTGTTACGTGTGTGCATTTGTGTTTTCATGAAAATGTACAGCTACCTCAGCCTAACCACAACCACAAAAAAAACCACCTCTTTAGCTCACACTGACAGACTTATAGAGACTTGCAACAAACAGCAGCCTCACTGTCAATGTTTGTACTTAAATCACCTTGGCCACGTCAGCGATGAGAAATTCCCTGCATTGTAAATCTGAGAACCTCTGAAAGGTGTATTGTGCTGGCTCACCACGCAACCCTCTGCAGAGTGAGTTCACTTTAAGCTGCAACGGCAGCTCAGGGTGCAGCTCATCCCTCCCCAGTGAGGGGGTGTATCTACTTAGATTAGAGATACCCAACACCAGGCGTCCATCTAGGCTATCTATCTCTCTGCTTGCCTGCCAGAGCCAGCTGGGTCCTGAGCTCATGGTACCGATCTGGACATGAGCGAAGGAGAGGGAGGGAGGGTTTCAGAGCAGGGTGGGGTGAGATTGGATGCTCGCTGCCAGCTCATGGTGTAATCTCATCTTGCTGTGGTTACTGTAAGTGAGACAGAGAAGGGAATGGGAAGAAGGGACCACACCTCTCCGTGAAAAGTAATGGCTCTGGGAAGGGCAGAGTATCATTCTACCAAAGTCCCTGTGAAGCATTTAGCATTTACAGTCGAACCACAAGTCTGGGAATCAGGTCCTAATATGGAAACACAATCTGTAACATTTTGACAGGGTTAAAGTAGCTAAACAGAAGCCATTATGTCTTATTGTAGACGTGCAGGACAACTTTATGTAGCTATAATATTTTCACTGTGCATTGCTTTTCTCTCCCAATAGGATGCATGCAAGTTCAAAAGGAGAGAAAATTTGAAACGGAGCATTTTTCTCTGTGTTGTAAGACTTATGCAGACCACAAGCAAAGGACTGGATGGGTTTATTTCACATTTTGTGGGTCGGTAGAAATTCAGGTTACCCAAATATATGTTCAAAAACACTGTAAAAGTGGATTTTTCACAGTAAGCCCCCTTTAAGATTCTGGTATTGGGACAAAACAAACACCAACAGTGTGGTTCTAGCGGAGCGTATGAATGTGAAATGTTAGTCAAAGCTATCTATGTTGGCAATACGTTTTTTTTCACTGCAGAAAAAAAAGAAAGTTCAGGTATATTGTTCAGATCCCAAAGAGCAACTTTATATAAAACAGGGCAAGTTTCAATCGTAAGGTTTTTTTTATTGCTTTGGATCGAAACGTTGCCCTGTTTAAGATAAAGTTGGTCATTTGGAGCTCAACAGTGGGCGGACCTCTCTCTTGTTTCTGCAGTTCATACATTTTCTTGTCCTGCATCTGTATGCATTTTGCTTGGATGTGCACACACTAGTTTTCTCAATTAGTGTTTTTCAACCAACATTATGAATATATCTCTGTATTGGTTAATCCTCAAGACTACGCCATGAAATCAGTGTCTTGAACCAAAAATAAGTATCAAAGCAAATTCAAAGAGAGTAAATGTTCTTATTTTAAAAGTACAAAACATTTTGCTTACGATAGTTAGTTGTGTAATTGCTGGAGAATAAAAAACCAAAGCTTTAGTCTGGGGCAAAGCAAAAACAGTCTTAAGAGAAATAAATCAGTGAGACTCATTGTCAGCACGTCATACTGGAAGAAAAAGAGAACAGTCTGGATCTGCTGTAAACTACTACTGGATGTTTACCATCTTTCGGTGCCACAGTTGAACACACTTATGTTTTCAAGTCAGAGCACACATCTGTCTGCTCACGCTCCCTCCTTCTAAGTCTATCGTAGCTCTAGATCTCTGGCTCAGACCTCGTGCAGACAGTCAGACGGTCGGGTTGCTCCACAGTCTGGATTGTTGCTCCAGGCTTTTGCACCACCGCCAACACAGGGAAGAGCTGTTTGGTAACTTCATACAAACAGCAGTAGAGGCAGACACAAGGAAACCTTTCCAGTACCTGCTGTCTGTCTAGTTCTATGTTGGCCCAGATTCACCTGTGTTGTTGTTGTTGTTTTTAAAGCTTGTTTACTGCCTTTATTAGTTGCTGCCACATTAGGATTGAGATAGCAGATAATGTGAGCTGGACTATAGCAGAACAAGAGAAATTAGGTTTTAGAGGGCACAGTGACAAATCTGATCTCTTGCAAAGACCATCACTGTTTATCTAAAGTAGGTCAAGGAATTGGTCAGCATTACACTTACAACTCAACGGTAACTACTTTACACTTCCCCAGCTGTACTTTCTTTATTCTGCGTATAACATAAAACTGTCAACATGTTATTCTTGTGAAAAGTGGTCTTATCTGGGGCATTAAATGTTAGGGGTTTTTCTTTTTCAAAAACAGGTCAAGATTAGACACAGCTGACTCTGCTATTGTTGCAGGTAATGTTTTTCTTATTGGATGACAGAAAAGGCTGCCTGAAGGAACACTGACCTGCATAGATTACAAAAAAAATTCCTGGACATGCTTTTTGTGCTTAATAAAAAAAACACTTTCTCTTTTCAGGCCTTTGTTTAGATTCTGAACATTTTGAATGTTTCCAAAAACATTTTTTCACAAGATTTTGTAGTTTAACCTTCACTCTGACACAGAGTCCACTGTGCAGCAGCCACAGAAAAACAGTAATCGCATACAATATTACACTTCATATTGGTTTATGACTGAACCCAATGTAGCTACAGTTTTGAGACTGAATGTGCAAAAATGACAGTTTTCTTTGCATTTATGGGTATTTCTTTTGTTTTCCCATAAGCTTACTAGTGCAGAAAGTTATATTCATGAAAAGCCCCTCCAATACTTCTCTACAACCTTTTTCTTTTAACTCTGTCTGAGTAAAGCTTCCTCTGTTCTTAGAATCATCTGAGCTCATTCTAAGCACAGACAGAGTGTGTGTCAGTGTGAGCATATTAATCTGATGCATGTGTATGTTCATGCACCTGTGTGTTCAGGCGTGCACACATGCAGGGGATGACCAGCGGTTTGCTGGAGGCCAAGGTACTGCCAAGAAGAGTGAGATTAGTTCCTCTGAAGTTTGCAACCTCTTTGATGTGGGTTTTCCTTTACTGTCAGTTTCAGCTCAGAGGCAACCGCAAAACACACACACACACACACACACACACACACACTTCCCCTCAGCCTGCCACTGATGATCTCGCTGACCCTCATTCTGCTAAAGCTTGCCTACAATTCCAGTCCAGTTTCTACGGTTTGATTGCACGTGGCTGTGTGTGCACCTGTTTACAAGAAAACAAAACTTTCAACTTTTTACTTCTTTCTCCATGGGTTGCCTTATAGTTTGCATGATTTTGTAAGCCCCTGCAGGATTTATTAATCCAAACATTTGTGCATGAAAACTATGCAATACTGTAGTTTTCCTAACAATGCATCTCTGATATGAAAAGTCGACCTCAGCACTCTATCAGCAAATTGGGTTATTATTTCTATGCAGTCTCCTGTTTCCACTTGGATGCACAAACCTGACACACAGTCCTCTAGACTCAGCTGCCTGTGCACAGAAAACAAAAGAAAGCTCTTTCCTGCAAGCCCCCCCCCCCCCCAACCCCGGCCTGGTTACTGGCTGCAGCAATTGCGCAAGCCGTCACATAAAGCAGCTGGTCTTGTAGCAGTATAAGATCAGTGCTCGGAAAGAGTGCATATCGCAAGAATCAATTCGTTAAAACTAATCTCTATTTCGTAATCTTTCTCATAGACACCCAACTTTCCATCCGCCACCCACATTTTACTCTCTACTTCTTCCCTTTTACTGGGTAAAGCTAATGTCTTGCATCACTTCCTGTCACATCTATATTGGTACAATCTGCTTAAACTCCCCACACTCTTGGCCAAACTTAAGAGCTGCTGAGTGCAAATGTGCTGTAAAGCTTTATGCAAAACAGAAATAACATTTCTTACGAGAGGATGAGTTTGATTTCAATTTTTTATTCACAAAACATTAAAAAGTAAGTACAATTCAAGTTCATTTTGCATTGCTTTGTGTGCATTTTTTGATAATAAAAATAGCAGTCTGTGAAAAAAGTTGCTGTTGCAGATACAGCTCAAATCAGGATTTGCAAGCAAAGTCTCTGCTTACTCCAAGAAATACCTGATAGCTGCACTGAAAAAGAAAAAGAAAGTCCAGTTTCAGATTCTCTCTTCTGAACCAGCATCTTCCTTGATGAGATTCAGTCCCGCCTATGCACATTCTCATGTCCTTTTCTTGCACAGTCTATATTTCTGTGACCTTCTTTGCTCTGTTCCCCATTGCCTTCAATCTAGGGCAGCAACTGGGTCACAACTATTCATGCACTATGCAGTACACTCCAAATCCTTCTCAGTGTCCATCAGGCCTTTGGTCCACTCTTCAAACATATGACCAAGTCCACACTTCGACCTCCATACTTGAACCCCTTCCTTAGGGTAATCCAGAAGCGACTGTACTGACCCAGAATGCACTGAAAGGGTGCAGCACTCTTGCAGCCTCTTAATCCAGACATGTGGGGCAGCAAGGCTCAACACCCCCAGCTGAAGCTCAGCTCCATGACTTTTCTTTTCATCATCTTCATCATCAGCATGTGAAGCATTATTAGTGGAATGTCACTTCAGCGCTCTGGGAGTGTGATGGTGGGAACCCAGTCGTAAACACTGCGGCTCTCCTCGCAGAACAGGCTCAGCTTGTCCAGAGCTGGGTCTTTCCACGGGTTTGCACTGGGGCTCTGGAATCAAAATAATAGGACACATTTAGAGTCAGAACACCTGTCACAGACATGCAGCACAGAAAAGTCAGACAAGAGTAGTGATACATGCATGATTCACCGGCTGCTGCCTACTGACTGAGTGTGGGTGCATCCGGGTAAACGTACCGTGACAAGAATGCAGTGCGCGTCCTTGGGCTCGCCGGTCTCGTCTGCACCCACGAGGTCGGCCAGGCGCTCGATGTCGTTAACGCGCACCACGTTGATGTCGTTGTCGAAGCAGAAAGCCTGAATCAGGGTGAAGTGGATCTGCAGCGCAATGTCACACTCGTACTCCTCATCGGTGGCGAGGACGCAGAATGCCACGCTGTCTGGGTCACTGTAGAGAAGACAGGAACGATGGTCAGAAAATAGTCCAATCCGAATTGCTTATGCTCATGTTTTAAGAAACGGAAGGTGCAGTTATACATTTCACGGATCGCAATACTTACACATTCATGACTTTTGCAGATTCATAAACTCCGACTGTGAGATAGTCTTGCTTCTTAGCAGAAAGCAGCAGCTCCTCCAGGGCTGTGCCTGCACTTTGCACCCTTCACAAAGAAAATAACACATCATCAGAACACCGGGCATAATATAATAACAGTAAGACATTAATTTAACAGCCTTAAAATGTGAAATCCTTGTGTTAATATTTACCTGTCTGAGGTTTCCATTGTGTGCTCCTGTCCGTGGATCTCTTCCAGAGTCATAGTTATAATCCAAGTGCGTTCGTGCTTGTCAGTGAAAAGAGAAGAAGGGCTGTGTGGTTGTCAGTGTAGTCTGCTGCGTTATTCTGAGCTCGGAACAGGCTGTGTGTGGATTTATAGAAGCTCTGCGTAGTTTCTCGGCAATGGGCGGTCCTTTCCGCGTTTCCCTCCTGCAATTGGCTCAGAGCAGCCGGGGTGAGGAAAGCAAAAGTCCCCTGGCAGTTCTGCAGAGCTTGTTGACAACCCCACGTGGGGCAAGATTACAACCTTTCAATTCCCCCCCACCCACCATCAATTCCTCCTTGCCTTGTCAACATCCAACATCATCACAATGAGCAAAACTAAAAGTCCTGTTTACGACAAACGTTCAGAGTCTCTGCAAACAGTTGTAAAGTCCCAATGAATAGTTTAAACTGGACATCTGTTATCACTGTTATATCACAATAACATGCTTGTTTATGGCTACAAGGTAGGATTCATATATTAATAATGTGGCATCGCATGCTTTAAGGAAAAATAAAGGATTTTTATGACAAAAAGTTATTATATTTGTCAAGATGTTTTTATTTTCATTTTAATAATCACAGGTAAAGCTCATTGTTTATTTATGTGATATTCACCTAATCACCAATGTGTCATTATAGGCTACGGGAACCCAAACCTGCCTTGTGTTCAAGCTTATAGCCTATAACTGTTTTGCACAAACAAGTGATGTTTTCCCAATATGAGGAAAAATAAGGTGGGCAGGTGAGTGCAGATGAGTTTAAAAAAAAAAAAGCTGAACTTTTTTTCCATGGGTGAACCAGCAGTGGTATCAGTATTGAGATGAATCCTCAGCAAGCTCTGGAACAATCTTTTAAGAACTGGACTTCCCCGGCCTGGGGAATCACTGACGTGTTAAAAATAGTCTGAACTTTCCCTGTAGCAGAGCTTTACCTCGTCCTCAATAAACAACTTGTTGGCGCACCTGCACGCGCGTTTATCCCGACCAGACCTGTACTGTAAGTGTTTACTGTCTACCTGAGATTTACAGAGGTGAGATCAGAGAAACTGCCCTGACCCACATTGGATGAGATTTGTCAATGGCGTCGTATATTTTGGAGGATGGAGCAGAACAGCTTGAGTCCGGCACACGCCAGTTTTTGTTCACCCCTTTAAAAGGAGGCTTAATTGCCAGCCTGGCCTGGCGCGTGTCGTCTCTCCTCAAGAAAGAAAAAAAGGCGACACACTGTTGTGTCACAACAATACTCACATCCTCCACCTGCCCCTGGTCCTTTTAGGGGGCTGGGAGGGGATGTGAGTGTGCGTGTGCGTGTCCTGTGTGCACCCCACACTCCTAATTAGCCCTCTCCATTCAGTAGGCTACCCTGCGGCAGATGCCCGACAGATGCGCGTGGGCCCCTCCTCAAAAGCGCCACGCGCCACGGTCAGGCGTTTATCTTATCAGTGGAACTGCACTGCATGTGTTTACATTCAACATAATTCGCTTTCCAGATGCAGAGGGTTGAAAACGGTGTTTACATCGTGTATATAGCCTTGTCTTTACTTGAAAGTTAATCATGTATAGGTCTATGTATTTAATACAAGTAATTTAAGATAAAATAACAAGTTACAAAACCCATAAACTAATCAAGTTGCCCCCTTTACAGACGTTGTTACCACACAATTGGGGTAAATTATCACAAAATAGGCTTAATTTTAACCCCAGTGTTGTCCTTGATAGGTGTTTTCTTGAGATTAGTTAAGACCAATCTGACATTTGGTTGAATGCAAATAAAGGGTTGTCATAATATCTGGATAACCTTTAACCTAATCTACACCATCACTGAGACAGAGGGGCAGAAAGCAGGGCGCTGATGTCAAAATCTTGACTGACACCGCCACCTGCCGGTTGTTCAGCAAGTGACCTTTCCCTTCATTCCCAGCTTGTACCAACATGTTGAATAAGCTTGTGACTCATGACTACAACCTCACACTAGTGAGTCACCAGCAGGTCCATATATAGTCAGTTGTTATTTCCCCAACAGCTGATGTTACCTTTAAAGTCTTACAGGAAAGGTTAACCTGCTATTCAATAAATGTGAATGATCCCTACACATTAAATTATAATCAAACCTCTCCCTTAAAAAACAACCCTCAAAAAGTCATGGTATAAACATTGAAAAAACACAGTGGACCTTGTGATATGTAGGCCTAAGTCTGATAGCAACATTATAAAAAAATGTTGTAACAGTTGTTCTAAATGAAGTAAGCCAGTTAGCTAAGAGGAGGAGGGGGGGGGATTCCAGGCTGGCCTTGAAATCCTGATGAATAATAAGAAAAATAAAGACAACAAGTCTTCCTGCATGACCTTGAGAAAGTTGACAAACTCCCCAAACAACTGTAATGGCCAAAAGTTGTGGTTACACATTTCAGACTGAGGTGGCACTTATGGCTCCTGGTTGTTAATGTGTCTGTACAAATGTCCCCCAAATGTCCGTGTGCATGTACACACTGTTCTGTCTACTGTCCGTAGGCACATGGATTTACAATAGCTTATAATATTGTATCCCATGAATGTATCAGACATTGATCAGCTACTATATCTGTGACATGCAGTTTTTTTTCACCTTTTCTGTTACTTTTCCTGTTCTTTAATTTTCTCTTCTCTCTTTAAAAATCTCTAAAAATCAAAGAATTATGTTGTGATTTAGACGAGACTTTTTTTCTTCCGTTCCTTCATAATGGTTCAGGGTTAAGAACAGCTCTTTGTGATTTATAAAAAGTTTTATTATTATAGAGGTCCTTACATGAATTCTTAAACATTAGAGTTCAAATGTACAGAAGAGCTACAATCATATATATGCATATTTACATTCCCTTCTTACTCTATGTCAAATGTCAGTGCATTTGTTCAACATGATCAACATTTAAAATCCCATTGACTGTCTATGACAAAAAGCAGTTCCAATACCATTTAGATTCCATTAATTTCTGACAATAATGTAAGAAAAACACAAAGGAAGAACAAAAATGCATCACTGGCAACAGGTCATTACATTTTTAAGTACGTTTTACTGCAAAATTACTTTCTGAGCAAATATATGAGACCCCTTATTCAGTTATTTCAGGCATGTTTACAGAGGTAACAACTGTCCCGTGAGGATGAAAAAGAGGAGAGTGTAGATGTGGGCTGGGGTTCACTAACAATGTTCAACGGATCAGGGTCTTGTTTATTAAGCAGTTTCTTTTTCGTGCGCTGCTGTACAACATAAAACAAGAGCATTCCCAAATTTTTAAAAAAGAGCATGGATACCCTTGTTACAAGGGAAAAACTAAAAAGAAAAAACTTTACAAGTCTTCTAAATGGCCAAATGTCCTGCAATGGCTTAAGCGTTACGGTGGTCAAACGACCACTTTGATCAAGCATTATGAGAGGCGAGCAGCTAATCTCCTACTATGCGATGGAGTTTCATGGCGAGTTTGCCCGTACAAACTGTCGGACGGCTTAATTCACAATAATTTACTCTGAGAGTCGTTCACGAGCAGCCTAACACCTGGAGATGATCAGAGTAATCTCTGTAAGATTTGGTTATAAATAATAATCAATAATACTTCTCTTGAAGTAACCTACTGCATCTTTACATCATTTTTGATGGTGTTTTCAACATATTTAGGATTTTTGGTCATCAGCACCGCATTGTACAATTATTTTGGAGCCTTCAGTGCTATCCACGTAGCATGTGGCCTGTATTTTATAGTTGCAGCATTTACGTTGCTGAAATAAAGACGTCTCTCTTCACTTCTTTTTTGTCCACTGGAGCAAGAAATCAGAAAAAAAGTGCAAATTAAGTAACAGTAGTACATCCGAGGGCTGTTAAAGGGGAAAAGTAGGGCAGAGAGTGATCATAAATCTTGATTATAACTATTATTTTACCTTATCCCTTCAGAAAGTGTAAGTGTCCCTCTGCTTAGAATCATAAATATGGCTCCCTCTGCTGGTAAAATGTATCCACATCTCCCTACTACATCTCATCTGAGCGGTGCTGCTGTAATATAACAGACGGAGGGTTCTGTTCTATCCAGTTATCCTTGGATCCTGTGACCTCATATGCCACAGCTGATGTCACAGAAGCATCAATGGATCCTTCCTGTAAGGTCCCTACTCCTGGCGATGTCATATCTGCAGCCTGACCCGGACCAGGGAAGTCTGCCGACGAGTTGCTGTTGACTCCAGATTCAGAGTCGGGCTTCTCCATCCTCTGGTAGTCGGGGGTGTGATTATTCTGACCACCGGCGAAGATGGCTTGATGGTTCTCCACCTCGGCTTGGGGCATCAGGAGGAGCTTTTCTTCTTCTTCTTCTTCTTCAGGCCCCATGTAGTATGTGACATCTGTGCTTTCCTGTGGCATTGAGCGCAAGGTCCGGGAGATGACTGCAATAAGGAACAAACAGGGTAAACAAAGCTGAGCAAACAAAGCCACGTTGTTGAAAAAGAAAATTGTGATTGCCTGCAAGCAGGCGGGGAAGGTTTTTAATTAAAAAACATTTGAGGGAAATGATTCAGTTCTCTAGAAATCACTAAGTACTGATAGTTTCTTAATGACAACTTTTGAAAATGGCAAGACAACTAAAGTGAAACAAAAAGACCAAAATCATTTCTTTGTTTTGAGCCAACTTACTGGAAGTGGGTGTATAGAGTTCCTTCTTTTCTGCGTTTCCGCCAAATGGATTGACTGAAGGGAAGATGATGAGACAGAAAGAGAGCAGGAACACCTGGAGGACAAGAGCAAGGAGAGGGTGAAGAAGACATACAGCGCCAAGGAACAAAGAATGTGAGATCAGTGAGAGAAAAAGACACCAGTAAAGTCAACAATATGTACCATGACACAGGTGCTGGTTGTGCTGGCCTTCATGGTCGACATCTTCACTATTCCCTGTAGTTTCCTCAGCTGCTCTATCAAGGAGCTGTGAGAATGAAGAGGACATGTTTAAAACATGTCAGTAGAGTCAGAACACTAGCAGGTAAATATGAAAACATTATGATGAGGGGGAAATAAAAACATCGTAGCTCTCTTACATGTTCTGTTTCTGAAGCAATTGGACTTTCTTCTGTAGTTCCAGGTTGTGTGCAGTACAGATGGCAACCCTGTGTTGGACATTGATTCAGTTCTTAGGGTATTTATCCAAACATACTTCGAGGAATAGACAAACAGTTTTATGACATACACAAACAATGAATAGCTGCTAGAGTACTTGACAGATTACCTAAGGCCCCCTATAAACTTTATTTTATTAATGGTATATCATTTATTAATCCCAGAGGGTACATTCTGGTTTTACACTTGTGCACAAACAGGGCCTGGATTAATGGAGAGATGTCAGAGTGAGGGGGCTGCTACGCAGGGAGCATGCCAGAGCTGTTGGGGGTTCGATGCCTTGCTCAAGGGCACCCCGGCAGTACTTGGGAAGTGACCTGGCACCTATCCAGCAACCAGACCAGCTTCCATGCTTTGGTCTGCACCAGGACTTGAACCCAAGTTCCTAAAGACTGAGCTACTGCCGCCCCAATACTTTGTGTGCATCAATTTGCTCATTTACAGAAAGTGATAGAGCAACTTTTTTTGCCATCTGAATATTAATTGTGTCTCTGGAAAGAGAAAAGCTGATCATGATAGTACATTTTCTTTCTTTGAGTTGTGGAGTGTCGGTCGGACAAAAAAAAGCCATTTTTGGATATGACACTTTAGATGGGGCTGTGGGGAAAGTTTGCACAGACATTTAAAAAATAGGAAGATATTTTTCTCACTATGTTTTTGCAGCCTTTTAATACTAACCTGGAGGACACAAAAATCGGTTTCATCTAATTGCCTAACTTTACTTTTAAGAAGCTATAGAATTTGGCCTCTTCGTCTCACCTGTTTTCCAGTCCGTCCACGTACACCTTCTTCTTCTTGCGGCTCTCCTGAGCAGACTGCTTATTGCGGATCTTCCTCCTGATCCTCTTCAGGGTCCTTTCCTCTGCCTGCACACAGAGACCAGAGGCTTTCAAACACAATGTGGACATGAAATTAAAACAACACAAATACAAGCACCTTGAACAGCTGTGGCGTGAAAAACCAAGAGAGGATCTGTTTTGAACATTTATCCAGCCAAAGGTTTGAGAGCAAAAGAATCAAAGAGCTATCAAACAGAGATCGAAGACAAAACCTTTCTTATATGGATTACCACGACCAAAAGGTACTTTCACACTGTGTTACTGTTATTAACATTTAAAGCTTTTTGTAGATGTTCTTACTCATAGCAGGTTACAATATCAGTCGGTAAGGACATAAGGACATGAGATCAAGTTTGGAAAACCTTTGTGACTTGGATTACCTTTGTGAGAGGCATGTGTGTGGGAATAGTGAGTCCTTCTTTGGACAAAAGCCGCTTCTCCTCCTCAGTGAGCACAATGTCTTTAAACTGGAACTGAAGGAAACAAAACGGCAAAGATTTTCACCCCTGTTCCAATTTTAGTTGCTCAGTAAAACATTGTATTGTAATGAAACATGCTGTGTCACATACTGTATGATTTACCAAAGTAAAAACTCGACTCATCTTCAGGCAAGCTCTGTGATTTGACCTTAGAAAAGAAAAGAGTAAGATCAGGGAAAACTGACCTGGTCTTCTGTGTTTGGTTCAGTTGAATCTTGTGTTGAGTCCTCGATGGCGAGAGTGCAGGGAAGCTCGCTGGTGATGTCCTCCTCCATCACCTCACTCACGTAGTCATCTGAAACAAGGGAAATAAAAGTTCAGTTAACCGAAAATAAGATCTTCTAGGTAATTAAATATCCCATCATGTAGCAAGCATTCATTAGTCAAAAATGTGTTTATGTTTTCCAGAGTTTATTGAACTGTCCAATTTAAGGTTCAAAGCCTCGAAGGCTTCTGCATTAAAAGAGAATCAAGTTTCCTCACACTCCACATACCTAGATCAATGAAGACATCTGTATCAAGCTTCTCCGCCCTCACACTCTGCAGCATATCCATATCCATGTCCCTGTCCCCGCTCTGCAGCATAGAGTAGCTGTGGTCTCCCCGGACTGTTAAGGCCTCAGGGCTTGCTGTCTGCTGTTCTCCAGGGGTCAAGGCAGGGTCAGAGGGCACAGGGCTGGGCTGGGAGTAGCTGGGACTGGGCACAACATCACTATCGCTACCCTGGGGACTGGGGCATCCCAGACGGTTGTTGTTTCCAACTCCAGTGCTGCTGTCATCGGAAATCCCGCTGTCGCTGCCTAAGGGAGAGTGAGAGGGACAGAAATCCCCCATGTTGTCCTCTCCCTCCAACAAGCTGGACAGAAAGTCTTCAGTATCCATACCCGTCAACATCTGGGTGGGACAAGAAACTCTGTTACACTCCAAAATCTTACATGTTTTTCAGAGCGATCTGATCAACTAAATCCTAATTGTGTCTTTTTTTTTCTGTGCCTTACATCTTGTTCAGACAGCCAGGATTCAATGAGTCCAGTCTCATCAGGAAAGAGAGGCTCGGTAGATCCGTCCTCTCGGTTGTGGAACAGAAGCCCTAACAGGTCTGCTCCATCCATGTCTGGTAGGTTCTCAGTGACTGACATCTGCAGCAACACATGGTATTAAAGACGACACCATTTGAGATTAAGTTCAACATTTATAAACAATGGCACATATATGTTTTAGTATGACATTGATACAGTGATCAAGATATCCCTCCTACAAAACTACTGCATACTGCACATAGCACGTTATATTATTATTGAACACTACTTTCACTAAAACGTAATTTCCTCCCCCACACTTTTTACCGGGGGAGTCATTGATGAAAACCTATTGGTCAAGTCAGATGCATTGAATGACAATTCAGCCAATCATAGCTGTTCGGTTACAGCTGAAGCACGGTAAAGTTACACGCATTCAGCAGTAATCCTCTTATCACATGCTGAGTCAGAGCAAACAAACGGATGTAGCATCCTTCTGAAAGATAGTCAGTCACTTTATGGGATGTTTTAAGATAAATCCACCTCCTAACATAACATAAGACTAACACTTTTTACCTCTAGGACGTTCTTTTAACGGTTTTTATTTTACTCCTGGAACTTTAGAATGAGGCTGAAGTCCCTTTTGCATTCCTTCAAAATAAAAGCACATTGTATATGCTCATATACCAGCCTTAGAACACCTGCTAATTTAAAACTGCTGCTCCATCCCTGCCTTCAGTATTTACCATTAAGAACCTGGTGCCCTCCTTTAATGTAGCTCTATTGTGTCTTTTGTTTTATTTAATTATGTTTTCATTATGTATGTATGTAGGCTATATACATGTATATGTATGTTTGAAATATGTTTTGTTGTAAGTGTTTAATGTTATTAAATGTGCCACCTTGTGTAAATGTGTAACATTGTGTTTAAAAAGTATATGAGACCAGTGTCTGCCTTTGCATGCAAACGTAGACAATAGACTATTGTTCTGATATATTATATTCTAATATATCTTTAGATTTCTGACAGTCGATTGGACAGATATAACTGTTTGAAGACATCACTTTACGTTATAAATAAGACTGAAAATAACTCTTAGTTTCAGACCTAACAGTCTTGAATGATGCAATTTTCTAAACTAATTACATTTTTCTAGCTGACTGAAATGAAAGCCTCTTCATCAGGACTATCGTGTGCCTGTTGTTAACAAATCTTACCACACTCCTTCAAACTGGCCTTTTTTTTTTTTTTTTTTTTTATTAAATACCAAAAAAGAAATCTTCAAAATTTAGATTGAATAAAATGTATTTTATTTTATTTTCAATTTTACTATGGCACAAGTGTTAGTGGCGCTTGTGTGACGAATTTGACAACATAGTAAACTAAACAGAGAGATGGCCTGTTTGGGTTCTGTGTTTTATTTCTCGTGCACACCTCCACGTGGAGGCCACAAGAACATGTGGATACCAATTTGAATCTAAATAATGACTGATTAATGATATTAGATCATGTCCTTGCATATACGACAACGGGTTAATGACACGTATACGAAAGTGTAAACAGCTTCATATTGCATCATATCCACGCTCCCACAATGACCTCATCTTGAAAATGAGCCCCGCCCCCACATTCCTTTGTCATGAGATCCAAATACAATATCAGATGTCAAAACAAATAAGGTGCACAGTGGAGGATTTGGTTGATTTCGGCAAAGTACATTTTTAAACTGCACTGCGTGCCGAGTTAAAAAGAGACACAAATATTTACAACATGAGAGCATCATATTGCAGCATTGTCATTTAAATCTAAAATGACCTAGTTGTCCTACCAACGAAAGCATACAAGCAATAAAGTGCATTGGCTTTTTTTTTGATTTTTTACAAGTTGCAAAACATTGCATTGTATTTATCCAATAACAGAAAATAGGGGGATGCTTTAGGCCAAAGCCAACCAGACAGCTAGTTCATGTTAGCTTAATAATCCCATAATGACTTTATAATACCAAGAGGGCGTGGTCCCTCGTGCTATGAAACACGCTAAAAACGTCAAATACAGTTACATTGAACTTCGTGTTTTTCTTACCGTTCGTCGACAGAACACAAAATACCATTAGAGTGAATGCGTCCAGTTGTCTTCAGGTTTCTGTACTCAGCGTTTCTTCGCCGCTATCGTCTCACGTCAGAATGCTTCCTAGTAAAACCACCTTCCAACAAGGCAAAAAATGCGTCATCACGTAAAGGCGGAAATGAGTACGTGGTCCTTTTGGGTGCTTCTGGGAAGTGTAGTACGATGCGCATTCTGTACATGAGAGCGGTAAAACCTTACAGTCTATGGGTAAAACACAGCTAATCGAAAAAATAAATGAATCATAAACTATTACAAAGATGTAAGGCACGCTAAAAAAAAGTTATCAAAAGCAAAGCATTAAAAAATAGAAACACTTTACATGGGCATACAAATTACAGCATTATATAAAATGATTCAAAGGACCAAACTGGTGCATTTAAAATTCTTTTAATCATCATATGAGCATAAATATGGCATTAGAAAATAAAATATCTTATAACCATAAAATCATTCAGAAATTGCCTGAGTCAAACAAAATTTAGATTTTGTCACAAAAAGAACTTAAACTTTGGTGGATGGTATTCCTAGCTTAATGTTATTTAGTAGCTTTTTCAGCCCACAGGGACAAATGAGCAAGGTCACTCAGCTCTCTTACATAGCTCACTGTGTGTAACATCTCATAGAGATACACCGCATAAGAAGGTAAGATGTGAAATCTCTCAATACAAACATTAAGCAGTACACTGAAACCAGTCTGTCCGATTCCATACAGTAAAAGGAAACTAAGGCATCAAAGAAAAGTTCAAGTAAACATTAAACACACCACGTTAAATGTATTGTCCGCATGTTCACCAGTTCATCACCTCGGCATGTTGTTGATTTCTCTTTTTTCCTTATAATTTATGCTACATTGATTCCCCTGATGGGTTTACTGGTGTTCAGGATGGATAAGGGCTATAACTATCTGGCCTGCATGGCCCACATAAAAAGTTATGTATGCCATTCAATCATCATTACTTAGGACTATGATTTGCTGGCCTTGTGAAAAAAGTGTCAATAATGTTTTCCTAGCAGCAACATTCTCACAGAGACTAATTTTACTTCAGAGAAAAATAGTAAAGAAAGAAATCTCAGATTTCAGGAGCGGCAAGGGGTTATATAACATATCTCCGATTTTAACTGCTGGCTATAAAGCACTGTTATTTTTTCAATAAATTCATGCAATCTCATCACAAACCATTTAGTCATGTCCAGAGCAATGGAGAGCATTTTGTCACAGAACCACACAGAGTTTAGATGTGTGCCTTAAACTACGGTAAACTTTTATTCTTTCCTTTTTACTCGCTGTAGTTTGTCCTACTGCCTGTGTGACCACAGGCAAGCTCTCAACAGCCCGCCTCTTATGAGAACGGTGTAGCAGGATCCTGTACACCCCTGTAATGGAGCTCCTACAGTCTTTCCCCTGGTTGTTGAGGATGTGTTCTGAGGAGATTCCTAGTGTCTCCAGTGCTGTCTTTACCTCCATCTCCTCCTCCTCCAGTTCAGAGGGTTCACTCTCTGCCAGGTAGGATGGGTCTAGTTTAAAGGGTTCCATGGCCTGTGGGAAATCCACAGGAAGCATCCACTCACAGCCCATCATCTGCTCCACTGTGCAGCGGTCAGACGGTATGGGTTGGAGGACTCCCCTGATCAGCCTCTGGCATGCCTCTGGCACCCATGAGGGCAGGATGTAGGCCCCATCCAGGATGCACCGCTTCAGTTTAGCAACAGTCTCGGCCCTGAACGGCATCGTACATGTCACCATGAAGAACAGCATCACCCCCAGGGCCCAGATGTCCACAAAGATGCCAACATAATGCTCATCCCTAAAGAGTTCAGGCGCGGCGTATGGCGGAGAGCCGCAGAACGTGTTGAGTGTCTCACTACGGCGGCTCAGAGTGCTGAAGCCAAAGTCTCCCACTTTGACACAAGAGCTGCTGGTGTAGAAGACGTTTTCTGCCTTCAGGTCCCGGTGGATTATGTTGTTTTCATGCTGTGGAAGGAAAAGAAGAAAAAGCATCATGTAGGTGCCATAATAATTAAATAATTTTTGCATACATTAAGATTAAACAAAAAAATACACGGTACACATGATTTATAAATAAGTGGATTTTTGCCCCCCCATTCAAAACATTGATATGCGTGATAAAGTGTGATATGCAGTATGAATTAGCAGGTTGACTTTCAAGTGTCCTTTTTGTAAATCTTTCTGAAGCATAGTTCTTCAGTTTAAACATATATGAACTGACCATGTGTTTAACAGCAGAGAGGATCTGAGCGAAGACGATCTTGCTCTCTGTGTCGGAGAGTTTCCCCTCTGTAGTAATCTTTGTGTAGAGCTCCCCTCCCCCTGCATACTCCATCACCAGGTGTAACCGTGACAGCGTCTCCACCACCTAGAAAAGAAAAAAGAGAACAAAAGTTTGTCCGCCATCTTAGTTTATTACCAATCAGTATTAAAGAGGTTGAGGGGGGAGTGATCATTGAAATAGACCCTTAAGATCAGACAAAATAAACCATCAATTGACAAAAATGTACAAAAATCTATATGAGATTGTGTAAGAGTCAAACCTCATAGAGGCGTATAATGTTGGGATGGTGTAGCTTCTCCATGCTGGAGATCTCTCTGGACAGCAGCCTCTGGGTCTTCTGATCCAGCTTGGTTTTGTCCAGGATCTTGATAGCCACTTTATCTGGAGATGTTAATGGAGAAGGCCCAGTTTTAGTTATCATTTACAAATGACTCATTTGAAGGGAGGAGTGAACTTTAAAGAGAAGTTCTATCATTCATTCAAATAGAAACTTTATCAGGGGAAACATAAACTGTTGATACCATTACTTATCTGACAGCTGTTGGTTTGCAACATACATCTTATGAAGCGCTCAGACACATCATCAGTGATGTATCCCGGGGTCACAAGGTGTTTCGGGTCTTGATCATCAGACAACCTCACCCGGGCGACCCAGATATGTCGCAAAAATGTTACGTTATGCAGATCTATGATAGAAAATCTGAGGCTGTTTGCACCTAGCAAACACAGAGTTGATCCTGAAGTGACCAAACCTTACACTGTGCTCCAGATAATCTGCTGCAGGATTAGCTGTCCTCAGAAACCAATTTTCCTGATTATGTTCTCCTAGGGGGTCGATACTTACTTTTAGCCCTGTCTTTGTAAATAAAGAAAAATTGCCCTTTATACATTATCTATATTGAATTGCAGTGACTTCAGCTCTTAGTTGAAATGGAGTATCAAGTCAGCATGAAAATTAAACTTGACAAGGTACTGAGCTAGCTACATTTTCCTGCACTCAGTTTAATTTACCGCCTTTGAAATGTTTAAGGGGACAAATATAGAGCATTTGGAAAACATTTGCATTCATGCTGACAGTATATCAAATTCAAACAACTGATATTTATGCTGTATTCTGTTGAATGATTCATAAAGAGAAGAAAGTAGACCCCAGGTAACTGAATACAGAAAAGTTCTTAAGAGGCAAAATGGTGTTGAGATATCTTATTGTGCATCAGTATGCATTATTCAGACTGGTATTAGGCTCCCATGCAGCTCTCAAAGGGAGCATTCAAAATGCATCACAGCTCATATTGTTTTTGTAGGACTAAATGATACCAACTATATGCACACACACACACACACACACACACACACACACACACACACACACACACACACACACACACACACACACACACACACACACACACACACACACACACACACACACACACACACACACACACACACACACACACACACACACACACACACACACACACACACACACACACACACACACACACACACACACACACACACACACACACACACACACAGTAAGGCATAGACAGTGAATTACATATAACCCTAAAATCATTAAGCATGCACTAACTCACACACAGACGCACACACAGAGCTACACAGTCATTTTACTGCCACTCTTTAGCCTTTGATGAGGCATGCAGCAATTTTAGCCGTCGCTAAGGAAACTGGAGATCTCTAATCAATCCATCTGTTCAAGGGCAGCAGACAGTCTGTCTCTTTGTGGCTGAATCAGCCCCCTGGCTGGGCGAACACATTGCCTTTTTAATGAATTGCTACATAAGGACACAGTTGTTAGTATAGCAGCTCACTGATGGAAACAAGCAAATCAGCCAAATTATCACTTCAATCTCAAAGTAAACAGCAAATAGGAGCTTTAATTGAGATTTTAATCATAATGATGGACATTTTAAAAGGTCATTCAGTCAAAGTGTCCACCTCAGATAACTGAAAAGTTGATTTCAATTCAGTTTGATTGCCATAATTCAATGGATGTGAACTCCTGTTTTTGAAACAAGTTTTTTTTAATGCATACAAGTTTTGTTTTGTGCCTACATCCTGTAAGTGCATGTATGTGTATATGCATGTGTAGATGTAGATAAGAAGGATTTCTATTTTTGTCTAAATTTTTTATGTTAAAATAAATACAAAAAAAAAAAAAGCTGCCTGTCACTGCTGCTTTGTGGTGTCTTACCTTTGGTGAGCGCATGGATTCCAAGCTTGACATGGGAGAAATTCCCACATCCGATCTCTCCTCGAATTTTGTAGAAGCCGATTCTTCTGCCAATTGTCAGCTCACGGACCACCCTGTGACCAGAATACATAGCAGAAGATAAACACCACAGTGGATTGAATGAATGTGACATCCTTATGAGACCAAAAAATGATTTTCTTAAATCCTGCATTATTCTAAGATAATGTACTTCTAAGGACCTACCTATCATCCTGGCACATATCCAGGTTGAGTCTCTCCAGTGGGGTGAGGCGGCGGATGGTGGCTCCCTCATCGTCTGTGTTGATGTCCGAGCTGTCCTGGCGGCTCCAGCGAGAGTACCTTTGGACCACAGCTGTGCCTTTGATTGAACTTCTGCTAGAGTCTCCATTAGACCCATTAGAGGTCTCAGCACCAGACACTGAGATGCTCCTGGAGTTTCCTGCTGCACCTGACCCCTTAGAGCCTGCTGTCCCGGCCCCAGCTTCAGCCCCCTCTGGGTTGCTCTCCGAGGGGTAGACAGCAGTCATCCTGCTAGGGACGCCCAGGGTGGTGTGGGCTTAGCTCATGGCTGGAGTTGATGGCGGACTGGATGCGACATAAGTAAAAAAATATATATTATTCTTGTTTATTTATCATATTTTTTCAGATTGCACAAATATATGTGCTGTAGTTGCACCAGTGATTTATTTTAATCTATCTGCAAAGGTGAAAATGCTTTTCAGATGTTTTTATTGTAGCCATTTTTTTTAAGGCCACTATAATTTTAAATGTTTTTTTCTTGTCCAATCATTACAAATTAAGAATGCTTGGACTCTGTAGCATATGCACTTCCTCAATGGAAAAATGTTTACTATGAAATTTGAAAGAATTCTTATGTAAATTTGTGTAGAGTATAACATCCTACAATAATATGCCAACACATACACACAGACACAAATTTCCATGTGAATGAAAATAAGAATTTCGCAGCTAGCTGCAGAACATTCGACATCCTTAAATGTACTGTACTGTCTGAAATGCAGAAAGATGTGTAACTGTTCTGATACATTCATATGGATCAAAAGTCAAAGCTTACCTTCCAATGTGTAAGCCATCTAAGAGGTAAAATATTTCAGTGTCCTTGCAGGAATCTCATAGATGCTTGGACAGCTGAGTCAATAGTGTTTTCCTGTACTTCAACAGAAAAGGCCAGAATCTACAGAGGGGATCCAAGCAAATGTTGCATCCAATATTTATCCAATCTGCTGCAATTGCAAACCGTCCTTTACACATGGATTATCAGCTGCAATCTCTTAACTGAAGCTGAACACAGCAGTAGCCTTGGTTCATTTCAAGAATTCCCAGTGGTAGAAGCCTTAGCCTTCCTTATTTAAAGCTGTCGGAGGAAAAGTAATGATGCTGGTGAGATCAGATCGACCATGTGTTATCGGGTTCATGCTCACTGTTGTCTCTTTGCTGAAGAGGTCTGCTGAGCTTTAATAGGCTATTCTGAGTCTCCGGGGTATAAATAGGCCACAGGTTGAGGAGGAGGAGGAAGAGGAGGGAAGAGGCTGGATGGAGGGGTTGAACAGATGATATTGTCAGAGTACAGCCTCGGGGCATTGAGTGAGACAACCTGGAACAAAACACATGAGAGATACAAAAAATTAACCCTACTTTTGTTAAATGTGGTGGTACTGTAGCCCTCCATTTCATTCTCTTCTTAGTACTTTTTTATTCCTTCAAAGTAGTCCTATTTATTTATTAATAAATGCAGCAGTCAAGCATATATGGCAGGTGAAAGGGATTATGTGCACATCTCATCAACGCAACTCTGCCTATGTGCAGTCGGATGGGGTGTCCGTTAATGCCTGTTGTAATCCTAACTTAATTTAGAGCTTGAGTCCTGCTCCCATGGCAATGCAGGCTGACGTTACAATACTGTAAGAGCAAATTAAAACAAATCAAAAAGTTTCTCATCACTTTATACCACCAAGAAGATACTCAAAACCTGCCACACCTATAGTTTTGTATTACTGATGGGGAGAATGAGGGAACACTGTCAATCCCCTGAGAATGTGTGTGTGTGTGTGTGTGTGTGTATGTGTGTGTGTGTGTGTGTGTGTGTGTGTGGTGATAATTACTCAGAAAACTAACCTCTAACAATGTCCCACGAGTGGTAAAAGAAAAAAATGTAATCAAAGGTCAAGTTGAGCCCTGACTTTGCTGAGTAATATGTTTTCTATAAAGACAAATTTGTCAGCCAAATAAAATACAATGATTACAGTCTTTATTTACCCATAACCTTTATCACCACAATATTTAAGTAAGCACAAACAGACAGTTTTACTAGTAGTGCAAGTAATCCAAATACAACTGGATTTAGTTGAATTATTTTGGGTGAAATGATTCACTTCACTAGTTCCTTGTAGCAGTGCAAAACAGGATACTCTGCACCGCTCTCAACCAGTGGTTTAAAGGATTTTGTTTTTTACCTTTATTGGACAGGGAGAGCTGAAGAGAGACAGGAAATATTGGGAGAGAGAGTGGGGGGTGACAAGCACCAAATGGTCACGGCCAGGAGTCGAACCAGCGATCAGTGTGTTCAAGTGGCTCAACCAAATGAGCTAAACCAGTACCCTGCAGCTTCAGGTTTTAAACACTGAACCTGACATCTGAGTTCAATAACGTTGTAAAAATACCACTGAGAATGGATATACAAATATAAACCTAACCAAAGCTTCAACAGACAGCGCTCCCACTATTAAGTCTTTCTAATGAATAACACTGATTCTATAATTAGCTTTTTATCCATAGAACCAATGAACAGCTCAAAACTAATGAATCGTTTCCTATCAACAAGAATTGCAAAAGCCTCATAAAGTGTTTTCCTGCATTGTTAAAATTCTGAAATGAGCCACACCATAGCACTGGATTCTGTTCCTCTCATATACTGTTTAAAAACATTGACAACAACAGCCCTCAGAAGTGAAGCCATAACATTTGGAGCTCCCCCTACTGACTGGCTGCAGTATAGGTCATAAAGTCCTCCTCAAAACTGGATTTTGTTGTTTTAGTTCATGATAATGCTAATTTATGTTCCAGTTTTCCTTCATTTATTTCAGAGAAGTTTAGTTGTAATTAGTTATGTGCTGTGTGTGTGTGTGTGTGTGTGTGTGTGTGTGTGTGTGTGTGTGTGTGTGTGTGTGTGTGTGTGTGTGTGTGTGTGTGTGTGTGTGTGTGTGTGTGTGTGTGTGTGTGTGTGTGTGTGTGAGACAAATTGTATAACCAGGAGTAACCTGGTGCTTTGGAAGGTGTTCTCTCATCTGTCTCTATATTAAGATAAATGGATCTATGTTCAAGCATGGCAAGGAAATCAAAGCAGCTCTCTTTTGTGCGGTTTACAGTCTCCCAGCCTTCAAACACCTTCCTGCCATCATGCCATGAATATCTAGGCATTGATCTCAGGCTGCCTAAAAGGACTTGCTAAGAGAGGAGAGGCCTCCACTTTGCAGTACAAAGCAACACGGCCTGAATACCAGCCTTTTATGTATATACACAAAAAGACTACAGGACAACTGTGCATGAGATAAACACATTGATGGTGAGTGAGTTAAGGGAAAAAATGACCATCACGATATTGTAAAAGATTTATAATTATTAACTGAATGACCATTTACTAAAATATCTTTGAATATAGTAGCAGCTACGAGGATTGCTTTGTGCTTTGCATTAACAAATGCGGTGAAAGGCTGTCTACCTGGTTGCTTGGTGATGAACACTGACCGAGCAAGTTTGTTTACCTTTTTTCATCCAGAGGATTAGGCATTAACTGGGGCTATTTGTGCTTATACCACGCAGGATTGAGCGTCAGAGTAGTACTCCTATTAATCACGCACATGAGAAGAATGTTGGACCCACACACACAGACAGTGACACACATAAAAAACAAAGTCATACAAAGCACCAAGGAAAGAATTAGAAACCTCACAAATACACAGTATCTAACTTACATTTGTCTGATTGTGCCTTAAAGCTAGAGTCAACTGGTGAAGGATGTTTAGTCACTAGGATCGTTACATGTCAAGAGAATGGGGCAAAGATAACAGTTACAATTGTTGAAATTGACAACTAATTTTTTTAGTCTTTTGGCTCATAATCACACCAGACCTGGGAGAAAAGCTCACAAACAAGCATGTAGATCAGGCCCAGCACCCCACCTAAAAGCCTACATTGACCTGCTGCTATTCAGGGCCCCCTAACCTCCATGAGTAGACATTTGGTCCTGATGCATTGTCAGGTTTGCTGCAGGTAAAGGCAAAGACCTAAGCATGCTAACCCCTGTATTCCCATACTGGTTTCTGGTGATGTTAAGAGACACACTTTCCTGAGGAGGGAACCAGAGGTAGTATCAGAGTATATGGCGGTGCTAACTAGATATAGTTGGGTTCCATTCCATTCTTTGTGAAGCAGTTCATCTGGAACTAAACTCCTATGCTGGGGTTACTCAGGGTGAGAAGTGTGAATATGCTGATACTCAAGAGCTTCCTGCTGAAAACTGCTGTGCTGGAGTTTTCCCTAGACAATAAGCAAGGCTGTGAATACTTTTTTTGCATTGAAAAATACAGAAGTTCCAAGTTGCCATGTCTGTGCAAACTGTAGAATTGTTTGTATATTTGTTAGCGTATGTTTTCAGCAGGGAGCTAGGAGTAGAGCCACTACGTCTTCTCATCAAAAAGGAGCATGTTGAGATATTATCACAGTAATCTGATGGCATCTGATTTACATTCCTCCTGGGCCCCTTCCTTTGGAAGTTTTCCAGGTAAACCCAAGCATGAAGTAAAGGTGAGCTAGGAATTTCTGGATAAGGCCCCGCAAAGTTGCCCCCCTCCAGAAGAATATCTTGTGCACCCTTGAGGAGGTGGTGGACAGAGATTCTAAGACGGCCCACATTCATACACATTCATAGCTTTTATTGCGAGGGTGGCTGCGTTGAGTTATGGGTCAGAAGTGGTGCCTGTTGTGGTGAAAACCTCAGGAACAATAACAGGCACCAGAAATAAGTCTTTCAATATTATTTCTACAATTCTACAATTCACTTAGCAGACGCTTTTATCTAAAGCGACGTACATCAGATTGAGTATTTGAGTCTCCTGTAGCAGCAGATGTGTACTGGGAGACCAGACGGAAAAGGAAACTCAAAGAAAATCAAGCTAAGCGGAGAGTTTGGTGAGGCTACAGAGAAGGACATTTGTTTGGCCTTGAGGAAGCTCTGGCAAACCATTAGATGACTCAACAACGGAAGCACTGCTTAGCCCATGCTGTGTTGTTTTATCCTAATTGGAAGAGACAGATTCTGAAGACTCTTTTGAAGCCTCACCTATAGTCCTATCAAAGATCTGTGAGGTAGAGGCGCAATTTGTTTTGATTGCCTCGCATCTTCACTGTTAATGGGTGCTCGACAGCACTTGAAAAAATACCAGTCCTGGGTTGTGGATTGTATTGCTTAAGAGGATGGATCAAAAGTTGTGGGTTAGGTATCATGCTAATCAGCCTTCCTGCAAAAATGTTTTAGAGCAAGCTTGAAAAGGCGGCCAAATCGATTGTTAAACCTCAGATCCAAATTGATGAACGGAGATTCCACTGCAGAACAGCATACCAGCTTTTTACCCTTGAGGGGTTAATTCTCAAAACAAGACAGTTGAAGAGGGTTGGACATCCGGTTAGGATGCCTCCAGAACAGCGTACTTATGAAGTTTTCTGGGCCTGTGCACCTGGTATGAGAGAACCCTCTCGTTTATAACAGGTGGCAAGCTTGGGGTTTACCTATCAGCCAACTTAACCACCTCAACATTCCAGATGTGGATTAAATCGACCCTGATACCAGAGGGCCTCTTGACATTGGTGACCTGTCTTGGCCGATATACTCATTCAATGTTGCGATTAGATCAGACCATGCTTGAAGACTACAGTACCAGACCGGTGTGGTTCCCATTTTTCTTGAAGGGTGAATCAGAAGAAGTGCCTCAGTAACTGAGGTGTCAGACTTGTCAGCATCCCTGGTAGCTATTCGTGAACGGAAGCTTGGACCGACTGATGAATCTCAGATCCAGGAGGAACAAAAAGGAGTCTTTTCTCATTGGACCAGCGCTTTACCCTTGCCAGGTTATTTCATATGGGAAAGTGACCGTTTAGGTGTCTGACACACCCAAAGCTTGCCTTCTTTTGGAGTTTTTCTTGGCTTGTCCACCTAGGAGGAGACCCATGGTAGATAAAGTTGGTAATCTGGTTTACCAACATATGAACCATTCATAAAGTAACTCATAATCCAGTACACTGCTTTCCACAAGCAGGTTTATGAGCCACAGCCAGCCCTTCATCAGCAAACATTATCTGCTTTGCCAAGAACGGCTCCTTGCTAACCAGACAATCAATCATTGGTCCTAGGATCCCAAAAGACAAGGAGGAGGGTTTTCCTGGCACACTCTGCTGCTGATCACACTGCCAGCATCAGCAGCCTCTTCACACACTCCAACGACGGAAAACAGAAGAGCCCATCCATAGCAGCTGGGGTCCAAGTATTAGTCACTCTTTCCTCAACGCCTGTTTGTTCCTGTGGACAAGGAGCTGTTCCTCACATCACAAGCTATGACACGTCCATCTGTTAAGAGTCTCTGTTTTTGCTCCAAAAATCCCCCTTTCTCTTCCTCACTGCCGCTTCAAAACTATTCCCTCATTCCCATGTGCATGTGTCCCATTCTCTCTTTTTAACTGCCATTATGCATTCAGGCACAAAGACAACACTCACATTAACACACATACACATTCACACACCCTGTCCTCAGATAGACACATGCACAAGCACTTTCATATAAAGACATACACACAAGAGTGTACACACAGAGACAGCTCTCTCCACACAAAGCTCCCCAGTGTGTTAATTGAGATGCACGGCTGACAAGAATGAAGAGCTCAACAGTGAAAGAGCTGCCACAATGAAGACTATGCACCCTAGGAACAGACAGGCAGGCCTCACTGGAATCTATGGGACAAATATGCCACATTTCCAAAAAACACACTGACCTCTAAATCCCTTCCCCCCTGACACACATACACCTTTAAAACTAAAAAAACTTTGTTAAATGCAAATGCAGTAGCTTAGTTTGCAATTGTTCAACTCAAATGAACATTATATGCATCAGTAGGACACTATTCTATCTTCATCCCTGATTTTATTACTATTGCTTTTACACATGTTCTTGTGTCTCATGAAAGCCTTTTATTCAGAAAATGGTATCCTAAAACATGTTACATGCACAGTGTTATTCCCTAAGCCTGTACATCCTGGCAATAGAGTGAGTCTCTAAGGCCCTAATGAAGTTACCATAACAATGTATGCATGGAACACAATAACACAATACAGAGGACGTTGTCAAAGAAGCATCCGTTGGCTCAAATCTGATTCTTTGTACTAAATGATTTCTTCCTGCTTTAAAGGGCCAACTGAGTTTACATGTAACTCACTGCCAGCGCTTCAAAGAGGTTTGTATCAAAGAAAAATACATGAAGCACAGTGCTCTCCATCAAAAGAATACACAATCAGGAACAAATGTATTTCTGGGGGGACTACACAGACCCTGGAAGAGCTATTTTAGCTAAGAAAAGTATGAAAATAGAATAAGCCTCCCAACCAGGTCTAAATAATGAGCAGATTGATTATGGCAGGTTTGACATAAGATTTTGACTGTAGCGTTGCATCCCTATTTATGATCTTAATCTTTTTGTAGTTCTCTGTTTGTAGTTCTCGCTGCGGCTCATCCGTCATGACATCCTGAAAATCAGACAGCCGGATGATGTCTAAAATGTTGGTTCTGTCCGTCGACTTTAGACAGACACAGTAGGGTAGGCTAATTGTAACATCAAGAATCCGGCTGCTGAGTCATTCAGAAATTTCCTCACAGGTCACAGCTATCATCTCACAGACATCATATTAAGCTAAAAAAAAATTATTTTATTGAAAAGGCCTTCTCTAATAGCCACTTCCAATATTAGGCCTAAATAATTTTCACAAAATTGCTGATCTCTGAAAGTCTAATTTTATATTTCATTGTAAGTAAAAAAAAAAAAAATGTAAATCCAATTGCTGCATTTCTTTAAAGCAATTTTCTCCCAGACATCCAATACAAAGAAATATGATAGCTGTCAAACCATCAGTCATACTTTCCTTAATTGATCCATACTGAGGAATAATGGAAACTGCATAATGGAAGATACCACCCAATCACAGTGCAACAGGTGCTAGAGCTGCTCTCCTCTAGTCTTTACCTGGTTGTATTACTGTGTGCTCAATCAAGTAAAGAAGGTTAATCAGTGGGTCAGGGCATATCCCCAAAGTTGGTAGGCTCTCTTAATTTGCCTATGCGTGCCTCACGTGCTTGCGTAATTGCTGAGCGATGCTTTGTTATCCTGCTTAGTGAAGATGCTCTGTCTCTGTACCTGACGACTGCTACTAAAATATGATCAAATAAAACACAAGAATAAAGCAACACTTTATGGCGCTCGATCCCAAGTCAGCATTCAGAGATTGTTTAACAAGGTGTTGACGAGTAGCCTTATCTTCCGTGGTGTGATTGCTCCGTTTAATTCTTTCTTTTTTTATATGCAAAAACTTACAAGCTTTCCCAATTAACATTTGCTTTCGAATAAAGGCACCTCGCAGTGTAATGAAGTGACCTGTCAGTCGTTGTTCAATAGTCAACAGTTATCCCCCTCGCAGGAGGCCAGTCTCTGTAGAAACCAGTGCATTTCGCATTGTAATCCTCTGAGAACAAAAAGGCGACACATCAGTGAATCTTACTTGTTTGGGTGCCTTCAAGAACCCGTGACGACAATCTTTACGGACCTAGCTTTAAAACCATCTTCTCCGGTGCCCGGTGACATTGAGCGGACTGGTTCTGCTGCAGCAGCTGCTCCCCCGGTTCAGTTTGCCTGTTGTGAGGGAAATCCACTTGACGGGCAAGCAAAAGGACCAATCAGCGGCGGGCTGAGGAGAACAACGTGCGTATCTTATCCAATGAGCAGAGAGAATTACAGCTTTACTTTGGTTCAGTACCACAGGAGCTGTCCAGACGCACCAGGTAACCAAACCTGTGTATGTTAGCTACCATGGTGACTCTGGCCACGCTTGTCGCACAGCAGAGGTTCAACGTGGGGTTAGGGGGTCAGCAGGAGGCCTTAATCGGACTCAAAGAGGGGTCAGCCCGTCTAAATATCATTTTATTGTGTGTTAGTTAAGCAGTTGACTGATGATAATCATATCTAGAAATGGTAAGATTACATTTAAGACTGAACTTTTTTTTTCTGTTTTTAAAATGTGATTGTATGTGTGTGGTTAAATGCATATGGGCATGTAGTAAAGGTTTTCTTTTAACTTTATAAACATTTTTTTTAAGTATATTTGTGGTTAAATGCATATATAGGCATGAGGTTCATTTTAAGGTATGCTCAGCAAATTGAATGGTATGGGATGAGAAAGGGATTCAATTCTTTAGCACATTTAGTTCGACTTTTTTTTCTGTATGCAGTCATTTAAACCATGTTCAGTGGGATAACTAAGAGGGGAAAATCAGGTTAAGTTGCTGTTGTTCTCTAAACAGCTACTTTCATGTCTCTCATTTGGCTAGATTCATCTTATTAATGGTTCAATCACTTATGAACCAGAGGATTTTTTGTGCCCCTTCCACTTGTATTTCTCAGTACACAGGTAGACAATCTTCTTCATGGTATCATTTAAAATGCATAGCTTTGAATGCTTTATGAGAATTTGTCTGTCTCACTGTATCCTTTTTTTCAGCCACAGGGGGCCAGTAGAAACAAGCTATAAACACAACCTTACAAAGCTATCAAATAGAAATGTCCAGCAGATACAGAACAACTTCAGCATTCATTTGTAGCTCTGTTTCTTAATATTTCGTAAATTCACTTCAGATCTGGTTTGGCTTCCACCAACTCCTAAGCAGTAAGCAAACTATCTTTCCTCTTTTTTTCCTTAAATATGCCACAATATGTACAGGTTGGCTTTAAAAACATTGGATTCACAAAGAGTGTACACCAGTGTTGTGCACATCTAGAAAAGATACTGATAAGCGCAAAAGGACTGAATCACAACATCTGATGCATCAAGTTGCTGCAATAAAATAAAGCACTGAACTGTGGACACCGAAAAAGAAATTGACTTGGATGATAATTCATATAGCAACTTCTTCAATAATGCATTGTTATAATCTATTGTTAAATTAAAATAGAGAGGCTGTAGTCCTCCAAGCGGGTGGCCCGGTTCTAAATCCGTCCTGTGGCTACTTTTCTGCATGTCATTCCCCACTCACTCTCTCTTTCCACTGTCCTGTCTCTACAATGAAGGCATACAAAAAGCTCAAAATAAAAAAACCTTTATAAATAAAATCAAAAAGTGAAATAAGCAACTGTAAGCTAAGACATGAAGGTATAATAAAGTCAACAACATTGAAATATTCACATAAGTTAATTTCATTAAGTACTCAATAGATGGCTATAAGACAGATATCCCATTCTGGAAAACATTTTATTCCATATCTGAGATTTTCCTACAAAAACAGCAAAGTCAATATGAAAATAAGCATGAACAGAACTGCATGTAGCATTAGCACTAGCAAAAATCTGCTGTTTCATGAGCTGCAACAGGAATATTTCGTTTCATGTCTAATTGTCTTTTTGGTCAAATATGAACTCAGAAGAGAAACGTATGAAACTTGATTGATTTAGCAAAGTGGAGTCACTAAGGATGTGTGGTTGGATGGCAACAGGCTCATAAATAAATACAGGAAAGCTAGTAGGAAATTGTATATTTCCAAAATTGTCTTTAACTCCGCTTTCAAAGAGTTACCGTGGCGGGAATGAAGTCATTGAATGTGATGTTGGACAAGAACACATGTTGATGTGGCATGCTTTATCCCACATGCAGTGTTCTTTACAATAAAAAAAAAGGCGTCAGCTAGAGGACTGTAAGTCTCCGATGTGTCCTTTGAGACAGTCTTTGCAAATTTCTCATACAATCACAGCTTGTTCTGCCTCTTCGACGTTCACCATTTCACCCTCCACATCTACCTCCACCTGAGAGTTCACCACGTGCTGCCCGTCTACTTCTGCTGTGGTCACACGCACCACCTGGATCTGCACCCCTGCCCGCTTTAGTCTCTCCACGTCCTCCTCACACATCTCTGTTACCCCTCCATCCTCCATCACAACTGTTGTGGTCTCGTCCATCTCCATCACATCGACAGGCTCCATTGTGACGTGTTCCACTTGGATGCCGTCGTCCAGCAGCACCGTCTCGCCTCCGTCTATGCTCTGTGTTGCGATGGTGATGGCTGCTGTGGCGGCAGAGTCGGTGATGACCACTTCTTCATTTGACCTGTCCTCGATGGAATGAACTTCTTTGAGGTGAGTCTTAAGTTCTCTCGCGTGGGTGAACCACATGTCACACATGGTGCAGTGGTTGGGCTTGTCTCCTGTGTGGCTCACGAGATGGTCTTTGAACTGGTCCCAGCTGTTGAAGACACTGCTGCAGACCTGAAAAAGGAAAAGAAAACAGGAGGAGAAGGGAGAGGGGTATCAACATTTCTCCTTTCGAATAACATGGGGCGTGAACTTAAAAAACATACTCGATTCACTTGATTGCCCATGGAAGACCAGAAGATAAATCAGGAAGGTCGTAAAACAAAAAAAACACTGACAGGAGTCCATCACAATCACAAATTGGAGCCCAAGGTGACATCAGAAATGGCTTAAAAATGTACACAATTATTTCACTTGTTATAGCTTACTTTTCTTGCTTGCACCATTATTCACCTGGTCTGTTTTGAACAACATCACCCAGCCACTCTTTATGCTTGTATATACGTGTCAGTCAACTAATGTACACTTTATGTTGTTGTTTGGTTTTTGCTTCATTGTGGTTATATGTGCATTTGTATTTGTGTGCACCACCAACCTGCCAGGGGACTACAGATGGAAATTACATTATGGCTACAATCTGGCATATTCACGTGTTTATGTTCATTAATGTGCACCGTCCCAATCATAGGCAGATATATTATTCAGATTAGTGCAAACATGCGGGGGAAAAAATTGACATGTTATATTTTAGGTATATACTGCACGGGTAGGAAAGTGCTCAATGGCTGTGACTCTGCACAAACTGTACCTGGCATTCATAGAGTTTCTTGCGCCCTTTCTTGGCTCCAGCCCCGTTCTGACAGGCTGCCATATGGCACTTCAACGTGCTGTTCCTCGCAAATCGCTCATGGCAATCTGGACACTCATAAGGTTTTTCCCCTAAAGATGACATAAAAAGCCAGACATGGATTTCAATGAAACCTGTTTATCAACAAGTCAGCAATACATGATCATATGTTAAACTGGAACAACTAGCTACATGCTTCTGTTCTCACCAGTGTGCTTTCGCAAGTGCTCCTTAAAGTGGCCAAAGTGGTCAAATTGCTTTTTACAGTATTCACACACGTGCACCTTCTTCTGCGGTTTCTGGTTTTGAGACAGCTCCTCTGCATCAAAATGAAATGTGCTGATGTGCTGCTTCAAGGCGCCCTCCCGCGTGTAAGCTTTGCCACAATGGTTGCACACGTGGGGTTTTTCCAGTGAGCCGAGATGTGTTTTCAAGTGCTGCTTGAGGTGGTAGTACAACTTAAAGCTACGGTCGCACTTGTTGCAGCGGAACATGTTGTCCACTTGGGAAATCTGGACCTCAACCACCCCGACATTCTCCAGCACTTTGGAGGCCGTCACCGTTTCCTCCTGATACACCACCTCCTGATGAGAAAGCACACAGGAAAGGCGGGGTTGATCCTTTCACATTTAAAACTAGGCAGTCAAACAATTAATACAGCACAAAAAATATTTGCACAAATACAGGTCACCATACCTCTTCTATTTCGTCCTTTTTAATGATATGTACTGTAGATCCCCCTTGCTGATACTTGCTGGTAATGTCAGCAAGAAGAGCCAAAGCAGAGTCATCGGAGGCCTGAGCATTTTTTGCTGCATCAACCACCTCCTCCAGTCCTGCCTCCTCCACCTCAATGACACCTTCTCCTATCACCTCAATCTCCACCTGGAGGACAGTGAATATATTCAGTACTGACAGTTTAAGGCAGGGACAAAGTAAGGTTAATTTGTGTTTACTTCACACATAAAGCAGTTATAGCACAAAGTGGTGGTGTAACGGATCACATCAAATCTCTCGCTTTGGGTCGGATCACAGACTATTGTCACGGATCGGATCATTTTTCAGATCAGCAGCCAGTGTCGATGCACTGGCTGCAGCTGCAGCACATGCTGTGTAAGTTGGACGAAACACCAGATGGGGCACGTGCGTTTCGGTACTATAGACAACAGAAGGCTGCAACGTTCATAGTGGTGAAACGGATCACGCGTGATCCAGGACCCATTCGGATCACCCTCCATGGTTTGGGCCGCAAAGGTCCCTGTGCAGAGTCTCAGTGAAAAAAAAGGGCAACATGTTGTGCCATGTAGACAGCGGGTCAATCCGTGGATCACGTGTGGCCCAAACCATAGGGGGCTGTGATCCATTTACATATATCTGTGTGACCATCATGAGGACACTGACCTGTTCGCCCTCTGCTGAAGGTAGACTTTCTGTGATGACATTTGAGGTCTCAGCAATCTTCCTCTTTTTACCTTTGCTCTTAGCTGTCAGGGAGGGATCTTCATTCATCCTACAAGAAAGAGAAGATGAGCTTTTTTTGAGGCAACAATATTCCATCTTTTTTTTTTGTCAATGAATGACGTTTAAATTCTGATTACACAATTTTCTTTGAACTGTGACAGTATAGAGTATGTAAGTCTCACTTATTGCTGAGTGCTTTGATGGCTTCTTGCATCTGCAGGTATTCAGCCGCCTTCCACACGTCAGCCTCCTCCTTTTTACCCACATCTAGTATAGCTGTGTATGTGAACTCCATCAGCTGGCGAAAGGCTGTGTTACTCACTCCTGAGGGTACGACAGAGCAGCAGCAGTGAGCAAAACCTACTCAAAGTTAAACTCAATGTTTTATGCGCCATGTACAGCACTTGGATTGAAAACTCTTTTAAGTAGGAACTCTTTTTTTTACTTAATGAAATCACAGAATACCTTCTATCTCCACCAGAGGCTCCTGGGTAAAATCCTGGAAGAACTTGTGGAAAAACTGACTGCATGCTGCCAACACTGCTTTATGGGCTCTGAACTGATGCCCTGGAAGATAAAAAAGACATTGCAATAAGGAGCATCAAGTAGGAATTTTCCTTAGACATCGTGACCTACAAGGTGTGCCTACTTACCATCCACAATCAGAGTAATGTCTGTGAACTGGTCCAGCTGTCGTTGTTCATTTAGTTTGTCCATCATGACTTTGTAATGTGCCGGGTACTCATTGCATGCTTCCAACTCAACCTCCACCTCAGCCGCCATTATTCACCTTATCTTTCTCTGCAGGGATCAGATAAACATTGAGATTAGGTCTTACATCAAATCTTATCAAATCCATGACACACACACACACACACACACACACACACAAGCATTACCCCACTGAAACAAAACTGGCTCAAAAAGCCAAAAATGACAACCAGCCTTTTTTTGACACACATCTGCCATCACTCACAGAGCTGAAAATAAAATGTAAGTAGTATTTACGGCAGTCTTTTGGCAAGATAAAGTGTACTCTTCTAAAAATAAGACAAATGATTTTCTTCCTGCAGCATTAATCTCTTTAGATGAGACTTGTGTTTTACAAACTAACATAATATGTCTTACTATTTCAGCAAAAAACAGACAACCGGACTGAAATGTCTACAATTCTACAATTCACTTAGCAGACGCTTTTATCCAAAGCCATGTTTACAGATGACTCCTGACTCAATGTAGAGTCTTTTACAAATCTTGAAAGGGAACAAGTTTGATGATATGTGACCCGATGAGCTGAATTATGCATTCAGTATCTGTGTTCAATACAAAGCTCAGCAGACCAAGCTTAATAAATGCAGGAACTACCGGTAGATCACACATTGAAGACAAATGTGTTCAGTGAGTACATTTGGATATCTGATCACTGCATATCCAGACATGCAGCTGGAAGATCTGCATTTGAACAACTCTTAAATTAAATTGTATTGGCTTGAAAGAACGTGAAATGATCTGAATGTCAAAGGCGACATGTCTTTCAGGACAGCAACATAACACAATACGTGGATGTCAGCATGGTGGCGCTACAGAGCAACATCCCTGTTAAACCAGTGAATACAAATTTAGTGAACTTGTAATTAAAAATAACACGCTGCTAAATTTCAAGGACAAATACTGACATGCCACTCGAGACTGGCGTATGACTTCACAGACGATCCGACGCATGGTTGCTACTTTGGCTAACGTTTAACAGCTTTGCTAATCCATTTCCAGGTTAGCTCAACTAGCCAGCTAGCCAAACACAGACCTCACCCCGACACAGGGCTACAGCACGTATATAAAATACCGGAGGAATATATGTAACTACAGCTCAACTTACCAGGAAAAGACACACCTATGTAATCATTTCGACCATGGGGCATGAATAAAATAAACATAACACAACCCCAGCGAGTTGCAGGTAACGGGCCTCTTAGCACGCTCGCCATTTCGCGTTTGACAATCAACATTACGTCATCAAACCGCGCATTAAAATACACTTTTCCCAGGCAGATTTTCTTATTACAGCCGACATGGGGCTAAATAGACGACAAAAACTATCGGCATACGTACCTCAAGTTTGATAACGCTGCTTCAAAAAGTTGTTAGGCGATTATATTTCCCTCGACGCATGTACTGCTGTTCTACTCTCGATGCTACCAAAAAGGGCGGTCATACAGCCCTTAGGCCTCGGATTCCCAGAAACCCTTGCACTGTAGTCAGGGACGCCGTAGAGCGTTGCTTAGAGACAGAAGTGAGTGTCTTTTTCCTTTCAACTGCTAAGGATCAGTAACTGGGAAAAAGTGTTTTCAGGAGTTTATTGCTAGGCTTCTCCTTTGTAAGTAAACTTACTATTATTGATATTGTTATTATTGTTGTTAGGCCCACAAAATGCAGAGATTACATTTTCTTCAAGAAGCATATGGACAGCAGTTTATAGGATATCCCTGTTATAAGTCCTAATGAAAGAGAAATGATAAGATCTTTAAAGAAAGAAGAATATTCAGGCTAAATAAAGGAAATAAGGCTGCAAGAAAACATTCCTGTATTGACATAGCCCACTGTAGCCTATTACTTAAAAAAAAATAGGCATCAGCATCTTGTCAGCTCCACTGACTCCTTAAGTTAAAGGCAGGGTTGGTAATTTTCTCCAGATACACTTTTTAAGATTTTGGTTGAAACTGTCTTTAGGTCATTAATAATTCATGTGCTCTGAAAAAGGAACGAAGAAAATCCATCATCTGTAGCAAAAACTTTGACCAGTGTCTGCCAAGAGGTACCACTCTGATGAACCAATCATGCCTCTTGCGCGCAAAGCATCTTGGGAAGGGAAGGCTGCAAAGGATCCAATCGTTGCAGCCTCCAAATCGGGGAAAACGGGTTTCTGTCACAACGTCATCGCATATATGCGCGCGCAACCAGGGGGCAGAAAGCGGGCTCCTTTCCGTTGATTTCAATCAGAGAGAAAGAGGAAAGTAACGATGACGAGGAGTTGTTGTGCAGTTAACTGCACAAACCGCCAAAAAGACGGATGGAAAATGTTCAATATCCCGAGGGGATCTCATCCGTTTGCGAAAAGAAGAAGGACATTATGGCTCCAGGCCATTAAAAGGGAGGATTGGGGTCCCGGCGGTCCTAAAGGTGGCGAGAGTCTGTGCAGCGTCCACTTCGTGTCTGGTATGTTTGTGTTTACCTAAATGAGGTAACGCTAACATAGCTAGGTAATGAGTAGGTTAAGACTGTGTGTGATTCATAACGTTACCATAGTTAAACGAAACAATGTTGGTTTGGTGTAGGTCATAGCCTAACTAACTAGGCAACTCATCTGTCAGTCTTCTACTTAACGTAAGTTAAGTGTAACGTTACCATTAGCTGCGTGGTTGGTTTAGGTTTCTTGTTCAGGCTGAAAATCACACGGGAAAGTGTATTCAAACAGCTATTGTTACATGTATTGTACTATTTTCCTTTAACTCTGAATCAACTTTAATACTGTTGGTGCTTTTTATGGCTGAGCTTCTTGTTTGTAAAATAGCAAACTGAATGTTTTTGAACAGGAGAACCGTCCATGGATTGTGATAGTCCAGATTTTGTTCCATCCATTTTCTCACATAGCAGCACCCGAGACACTACAGGAAAGGTGGCAAGGTCAGTGTCAGTTTATATAGTATCTGGGCAAATAAGATCTATTTGTTTGGCTTTCCTTATTATGTTATTGCATCATCTCTTAATATGATGATTATTTAGCTTGTTAAATTGACCATACACTATTGTTTGTGCTAGATATGAAAGAAAGAGAATGCGGGATGAAGCTCAGGCCCCTGTTACCTGCCCCACAGACAATCCTGAGGCTGATTCTATGGAATCCTCTGAAGGTATTTGCCAGCAATACTATTTAGTGGATGTTTGTGTGTTGGTGAGTAGAGTGATGGAGAAACAGACAGATATTATGTGTGTGTGTTGTGTGCGTGTCTGTATATGTTTTAAAGCTGATGTGTTGCACATGAAGATTTAAGTAATTTTTCTCCTTTTTTGTGTTGTAGATGAAGGCAAGTTTGTGTTGAGAAAAGAGGTGGACCAACTCAACCTGCAGTACAATCAGCTCCGTGATGACTATGAAGCTCTGAAAAGAGAACTGTGGGCCACACAGGACGAGAATAAACACCTGAAGGAGCAGCTTAAGCAATCAAAGTTTGGGTTCGATTCCATTAAAAATATGAACAGTAAAATTATCTTTTTTACTGGTTTGCCATCATTGCAGCTTTTCATGTGGCTGTTATTGACTGTAAAGAGAAGCACACTTGTGCTTAAGGGTGGGCTTAGCTGGGAGAACCATCTCCTATTGGTTCTGATAAAAGTCAGGCTTGGACTAACCAACAGAGACCTTGCCTACAGATTCGGACTACCCTTCTCAACTGTATCAAACATAATCAGAGACTGGATACCAATGTTGTCCCAAATATTGAATCCTCTGATAATGTGGCCTAGTAAGGATGCAGTGAGAGCAAACATGCCGAAGTATTTTAAACCAAAATTTAGAGCCTGTCGTTGTATTATAGACTGTACTGAGATATTTATAGAGCGGACAAACAATCTAAAAGCAAGGGCGGAAACCTGGTCAAACTATAAGCACCAAAACACAATCAAATATCTAATTGGAATCACACCAGCAGGAGCTATATCTTTTTTATCTCGTGGGTGGGGAGGCCGTGCCTCTGACAAACTAATAACGTTAGAGTCCGGTTTCTTAGGAAAACTTGAACATGGAGATGAGATCCTTGCTGATAGAGGCTTCCTTGTTAGAGAGGAATTGGCCGGTGTAGGAGCAACTTTAAGAATCCCCAGTTTCACTAAGGGGAAGTCTCAGTTGCCTGGTTCGTGTGTTGACACTTCACGTCAGTTGTCAAGAGTCCGCATACATGTAGAACGAGTCATAGGTCAGCTTAAAACCTTTCAAATACTGAACACTGTCATTCCCACCAGCCAAGTCGATATGCTTGATGACATTGTAATCATATGCGCTGGTCTTACAAACCTTAGGGGGACTGTGGTGAGAAGATGAGAGACGGGAATGTTTTTATTATGCACACTGAGAAAATGTAGAGACTAAATACAATGTTGAGAATGAACTATGATGTACCGTATGTACAAGGTCATTGTAAGACCAAGGTGAAGGAACTGTTTCTGCAAGGCTGCTTTTAACGCATACATTAACATGTAATGACAATATTTTTAAATCATTATATAGAAGGCTACATAATGTTATCACAATGAAATGTACACATGTAAACAAAAGTGTTTTCAACAATTAGAAATGTAAATAATGAATACTAAATGAACAAATCTAAGATTTCCATCTGGAGATGATTTTTTTTCTTGCTTGTGAATTTAGATTATTATCTTCAGAACTCAAACTGCACTTCTTTCTAGAGATGCAAAAAACATCAGTGCTGTCTGTGTAGTTTTCTTATTTACTTTAAGAAAAAATAAATTAACTCTTGAAGAGTCAGAGTTGTTTGTTGTGTTAAAAGTAATGAAATCAGTTAGATTTTGTTAGTGCAGAGCTATGGACCTAGTCATCTTAGCTCACTATGTCTTATTCTGTTTTTTTCCCTCATGTGTTGTCTAGCATCCAGTATTCATCATTGTTGAATATGTGTGCTTTAGTTCAATTCTTTAGATCTATTTGCATCCACATTTCCATTTTTTAGAGGATCTGGTAATGTTCACACATGCATAGTGAAAGTGCTGGCACCAATCTGGGCACTTAATCATTTTTCCAAAGCTAGGCTTCTTGCAGTATGGACATTTGCTCTCTTCTGACTGGTCGGGGTCTTTGCAGCGGCAGAACAGTTCTGGGAGGAGGTGGTTCATAAAGAATGCTTCAGCCCTAGGAAGATTTTCCTTTAGAAAGTGCTCATCTCTCTGTAGATGGCAAATGATGATGCTTGTCTTGGTTCACACCATTAAATCACAGATGTCCATTTCACAAACATACATCTGTAGTTGAATCTGTGAGTAATATGGGTGGGTAGGTCGCAGATCATAGTTTTCGTTAAGGCAAAAGGATGCATCTGACTCCGACCCGATCTATCCGATCTAGTCCCTCCCTGTATTTGTATGGACACTTGATCTCCAGCAGGCCTGTTCCGCAGCAGCCACAGGAGAATACTCCATCAGGAGAAGCAGCCAAGTAGGGCTCATCTGCTCTCACTGTTAGACCCACTTCTTTTACAGTGACGTTTGTGTGTATTTTCTGCATTTCTTTTACGTACTCTTGACGGGCAATAGCTTCCATTTGCCTTCCCCACAAGACAGCTGGAACAGTGAGATCTGTTGAATTGGGGGGGGATAATACTTTAGCAACAAAATGAACACATCATCAAAACCGCAAACCTTTGCAAGGTGTCATTGACTGTTCTTTTCCTCAAAAGTCACATAACCTCATAAACATTGAACATTTATGGGACACTTACAGATTGTAGGAGTCAAGCTTTGTGTGAAATCACAAGATGCTCTCTAGCACAATCATGCTGGAATATCACGAGTCATCAGTTTTTGGACATTTGTTTCTTAAACTGTTTTTTTCTTATGAGGTGAAGTACAGTTAACTGTAGATAAATATTATCTATTTGGATCTCTTGCTTACTGATATATGCTGTCTTATATTGCAGGTCAGTGTGAGCTGATGATAAAGAGATATATAACACATTGTCAAATACTGTGAATGAGTAACACTGGGTCGCATAAAGCTTGTCCTGCAGGACACTCTAGGTCACATACCATGCTCTGCTGAATCAGCTGAGTGCTACAAGAGTCACATCTCGGGTGGTGTTTACAGACACTGATACCTGCCTTTACTCTGTACACTCGTGCATGTTTTCTAATGAAACTGTTACACCGAAATGTGTTTGTGTTACATACAGAGCTACAATTATAACCTAGTTTCTATTTTGACGTTTATTTGCTGTGCCCTCGCCATGTTTGTATAGAGGTAATGCTGCTAGTTATTCTTAAAGGGTAACTAAACCCTAGATGTTCATCCGTAGTACTGTACCCTGGAAGTTGGAATGCATATTGATCCACTCATTTTGCACTAAGTGTTAACATAACATCAACTCAGCACGTGTGGGTTTCTCAACTTGCAAGAGGTGCAGTTTTAGTCTTTGTTAGAACACTATGTCACAGAACAGAAATTTGCTAGCCTATAAAACTGACCTATGTCTCTTATTTTATAACAGTGAACTTATTGCCCTGCATGTCGACCTGCATGGCTTGTGTCTGCAGACAGACACCAACACCTACCTGATAAGACTTTCAGGCCAGCTAGAACTTTTCTATATAGTATAAAAAACATTCATGGCTCAAAGATTACTGTACCTTTAAGGCAGTGTTGTGCAAGATCTTGGTACAATCTAAGTTGTAAAATGGCCATCAGTTCATTTTGCCGTATAGCTTGGGTTAGCAAAATTCCTCTTTTGTACTTATTTGTAGCCTATATCTTTTTTTTGCTTCCCTGATGTCAAAGAAGGATCTGCAGTGCACAGTACTATAATCATGTTTGTGTTTTCCTACTTTTGCTATCAGCCTATACAAAACCACACAGAACATTCTAGGAAATGCATAGTGACTGTTACACTGTGTTTGTTTAAACCCTGCAGAAACCTTTTGGACACGGACCAGAGACCCACCCTCTGTCCTTATTTCTCTTCCTCCTCTTTGTGCTCAAAGTCAAAAAACAGAATTGCACAATGTTGATGTAGACTTCTAATGAACCTCTATAATATACTCTCTACATTGAAAAAAGCAATCAATGTCATTTACAAAGCAAATCATTCAATCAATCAATCAATCTTTATTTGTATAGCGCCAATTCATAACAAGTGTTATCTCAAGATGCTTTACAAAAAGCAGTTAAAAGACCTTACTTGTTGCTAAATTACAAATGCATGCACTATCTTCAGTGCTGACATATCTCAACAAGCTGTAATAAAGATGCAACTTTTTCTCACACACTTTTCCTTTTCGACTCCAACACATTTGTCAAACTGCAAGCTGCTACAAAACGTTTTCCGCTAAAAACAGGATTTGAAATCAGCCAACTGGAGGCACTTCTGCACCGTAACTTTTTAAGCTGGAGAAATGTGTAGACATCAGCATAGAGCTGGGACTGAACTTTGTCCTCCAACCAGAGAGAAAAACAACAGGCAGAGTATAAAAGGGGGGAGAGGCGGAGGAAGGGAGTTGTTTTTGTTCAAGGAGTTGAGGCAACGCAGAGCTGAGCAGAGAGAAGCAGAATTTGTTAACCAAGTGGTAAGTGAGTTCTCTCTTTTATCTGTTTACTTAAAGGAAAACTGTATGTATCAGTGTTCCCTTTAACAACTGCAATACATTCAAAATGATGGGGTTTTCCAAATAATGTTTTGGTATCCTGCTCATGGTGGGTATGCAATGTATTAAAGTGTTCAACTTTAACAAGCTGCTGAAACTCTCTGGTTATGCTCATGATGGCGATGCTTTGTATAAATGTTTGCTTTCACAATCAAGCATGCTTCTTGTTGGACTACTTAGTTATTATTTAAATGTTTAGTTTGCATCTCAGAGCTTTAATCTGAAGTGAAGCAACACCAGCACAGATTTGGAAACTTCCAATAATCTTCTTTGTTCACTCTATTTGTGAATAGAGTATTTTAGGCAAGTCACAGTTTAGTAGAACTCCAAAATGACAACCCCTCTCAGACCTTTTGTACAACCAGCTCAGTTTTGTCAATCTCTGATCATCTCCCCTCCTTTTCTCTCCTCTTTTGGGCTGCCCCCTTCCCAACCTCCCCCTCCTCCCTCTGTTTTCAACAGATTGGGGGAGTGAGGAGCCACTGCAGGCATGTGGGCGTGTCTCAGCCTGCTCCTCACTCTCTGCCTGCTCCATGGGGGCGGAGCAGAGAGTGACGGGGGCGGGCGAAAATGTCAGCTGCCACCAGCTTGGCAGATAGGGGAGGTGGAGCCGATGAAGGGAACCATGGGCCGGGTGTCAGTGGTGGCCCTTTTCCAGGCCAGCTGATTGTTCTGCTTGGTGCAGGCTTCCAGGTATTTGCCCATCATGTGTTAGCCAAAGGTTTCACCTTGACTTCTTGTTATGCACTTTTGTCCATTCAACTACATTGCATCATCACATGAGTAAGGAATGATATTCACCCATTTTGGTTGGTCAGGATATGTTACAGAAATCAATGTCATTTTTAACATTTTACAATTACATTTTCTGGCCCCAGCTATAAGGCTTGCCGAGTTGGAAGAGGGTAACAGGGTCAGACTTGTCTTGGTTATGTAACTTTTATAAAGTTCACTGTCACAGAAATGCATCCTGTTCATTCTTGATTGTTAGCCAGACTATCCACAAAAGGTTTTTCTTACAGTTTTGTTGTCTTGTAAACTGATTTTTAATCTTTAATCTTCCTAACTTTCTCAGACTGGAGCGCCTGCGCCAAAAGCTTGATCGTCAGGGTCTGAAAGAAGTGGTCTACATTGTCATCAACGACCAGGGGGAGCAAGCACAGCGCCTGCACCCCATGCTGGCAAGGAAACTGTCAGAGAACATCACACTCTACAAGCAGGACGAACAACAGCCTAATGTCTGGCAGACACTGAGTGGAGTGAAGGATGACTTTCTCATTTATGACAGGTAAGTTACCTGGTAATCAAAAGGGAAATCAACACCAGACACTTGTTGTTTTTCTTTTCTTATTATGCTTTTTATTCCATCCCTGTCCAACAGGTGTGGACGTCTCACACACCACATTTCACTTCCAAATTCCATCATTGGACTTGGGCATGTGGAAACTGCCATTAGAGATACCTACTGCAAACCCCTCTGTGGGAACTGCACCTTTATGGTATGGACCATACCATTTGTTTCATCAAAAATGAGTCTCAAAATGAAAGTTTTGTTACACTTGAATCTAAATGAAACTCACTTGTTTAAATCCTATTGCTTTCTATTTTCCACAGAGCACTGAGCCACCTGAGGAGTGCACAGCAGATGTGCAGCCTGATGCAGACGACCCCAGAGAGGAAGACACTGGTCACCATCATGATCACGGGCATGGGGCTCACCATGGTTCCCACCCACATGGCTCCGGTCATGGCCATGATAACAACCATGGTCAGCACCATGTAAACCATGGAGGCCACGGTGATGGTAACAACCATGGTCAGCACCATGGAGGTCATGATGGCTTTGGCCATGGTAGTGGTCAACACCAGGGACATGGTCATCATAACAGTGATGGTCATCACAATGGTCATGGCCACCAGGGGGATAATCATGGCTTTCACCCCCGTGGCTTTGGTCACGGCCGTGATGGCAACCATGATCATCATCATGGTGATCATGGTGGTGCTGGCCATGGTGGTGACCATCAGGGTGTTAGACAGCAGGGGCAGGAGCGAGATGTAGGAGTACAACAGCAATCAAATTTAGAGCAGCTGGTAATGCAAATGCAACAGATGCAACGGGACGCCCAAGCGGCCCCTGTGGCGCCCTGAGTAGCAGAAAAGGCGAGGTGAAAGTCAAAGCACAGCTGACAGTGGACAGCAGGCTCTGACAATGAAGCCTCTCCTAAGACCAGCTGATGCTGACACTGACGCAGGCTGTTTGGCGATGCAGGGAGCGAGCAGCCGGTCGGTCTCTGACACTGTGATGAGGCGTTACCCGCCTCCTGACAGTGACACGGACTGACAGGCGATATAGCCAATACTGTCAAGGAGAACTGACAGTGACGCTCGCCTCCTGCTGACTGACAGCAGCCTCAGTCAGCCCCCTGAGCCTGACCCCCCGGTGCGAGCTGAGCGTGAGAGCAGCTGTAAGCTGGCTCTGACATCAGAAACACCAGGGGCCCAGCACTCTTTTTACCAACTAGTATTACCCTGAGAGAGGAGCAGGGTGATCCATGACAGCATGGGAGAGATGAACAGGTGGAGTCCAACATCAAACTGAAATAGACAAAATCAGGGCGATGAACGATGATCAACTAAAGCATTTATTGGCAGCGTGTCAACTTAAATAACATTTGGCAACAAATATGCAAATTATAACATTGTTCCCTTAAGAATTGATGTTGTATTTGACCTGTCCACCTGTCAGCATGTCTGTCTGGGTCCCTCTCTTCTTTTCTCAGGTGTGTATGTGGTTGTCATGTTCATCAACTGCCTCCTCCATTGTGCTCTCTCCATCCGTAATGAAACCAGGCGCAGAAACTACGCTCTAGTGGCGTCTGTATGAAGTCAGGCAGGAGAGAGAGGAGTGGGCGGTTCAGGAACATGATAAACACTTAAACATTGAACTATATTTCGGTGAACAGAAATATAGAATATTGAAAAAAGCAACAACACAAGTTATAATAAGAGAGAAGAACAGAAGAAACTTTTACAGTCAATCCAAATCTTTGAATTAGGTTGTTTCCAGAAATGTAGGCGTGAGGGTTGTAGTGAATAGCACATTTTTGTTTTGAGAATTATGAAAGCACTGTCCCTTTACTTAAAGGGTAAAAAGTCATACAAACATTTAAAGGTAAACCTAACGAAGCTTGTAACAGTATTGTGATTTGATCATTGTCCTTTAGCACATATAACAAGAGTAAATGAATTTCATCTCACAAACTTGCACATTTTGAATGTTAAGTTCTGCACATTCCTGTTTTTTTTTCTTTTTTTCTGCGTTTTTCAGATATTCACAGTAAATTGCCAAAGGCACACATTTCCCCCCCAAAAAAGAAGCTTGCTTTAAAAAAAAGAATACAAGGCTCAATAGTTTGAAAAAGGTCAAAGGAAAAAAGAGAGCGGAACAATAAAAGAATGATGGAATACACTCTGTACTTAATGATGGTTACAGAGGAAAGACGAGAGTCACCTTGTATACCTGATGCCTGCACAGAGATCATGTATTGTGTTAATGATGACAAACATGTAAACTGAGAGATGAATAAAGATGGTTGAGTTACACTTTGAGTTTATGTGTGTTCTTGTCAAAGTTAAAACATCAAAAATTGACAGGTGATTTAAACATAATGGCTGTCAAATTTCGTGAGCAAGGTCTGGGATGTATTCAGTGTCTGATGGCTCTTTGGCAGTTATCCTGTAGCGCAGTGGTTTTCAACTTGTCTATCCTCAGGACCCATCCCCAACTCCTTAACGAGAAATCGTGACCCAAATTCCTGATATTTTTCAACCAATCAGATTTATTTAATGAAAAGTTGTACAGTTTGGACCTCAGACGGTGCAAAACATCTGACACCATAAAATGACTAACAAAACAAACATGTTTAAAAAGCGCCTCACAGACTTTTTTACACAATCTTTTTGCAAGACATACAATCGCGACCCACTGGAAATTTCTCCGCGACCCACTTTTGGGTCCCGACCCACCAGTTGAGAACCACTGCTGTAGCCTACATGCCTGAGGAGTTGGACACATGTGACTTCACAAAGCAAAGGGATCTTATACTGCGGTGGCTCTGAAGGTTAACTGTCTAAATATTTCATCTGCTGCGAAATATATTTCACCTTCTGCAAATATATTTCACCTGCTGCGAAATGTATTTCAAAAACCGGAAAGGGTATGACCATACTTGCAGGTGTCTAAAAAAAGAACAAGTGCTAACCATAACAACTTTATTCCATGCATCACGGCGACACATGAGCAATTTCTGAACAAGACCTGCCTGCAGGTGAACACAGGTGGTGTCCTTTTACTCCAAACTATCAACAACTAAGCAGTAGGGTCCTACATGCTCGAGGTGCTCCAAATCCTGGACTGTAGTACTACACAATTCTGGCTGCACAACAAGTATCCAGTTATTTGGAAAATTGACTTTAAGGCATCCTGTCGTCCCACACTAAAACTCTCCTGTCAACAGTCGACACCCGAAGCCGGTCTAAGAAACTAGCACCGTAGATGACACACCGGAGACAGTACAGCAGTCACATGTTTGTACTGACGTGACTTCAATCCAATCACTAACAAGTAGTATGGGCATACCCTTTCTGGTTTGCGAAATATATTTGCAGCAGGTGAAATATATTTGCAGCAGGTGAAATATATTTGCAGAAGGTGAAATATTTACACAGTTGACCTTCAGGGCCACCATATTCAGAGGCGCTGCTTGTAAACAGGCAAGGCAGGCAACTGCTTGGGGCCCAAGGCCAGTAAGGGCCCCGCAAGGCTGACAAACTTAAAACTGCAGCAGTATCTCAAAATGTGCACATCTTTGAATGACAGTAGGAAACCTCCCTAATAGGGCCCCATTTGACAGCACTCAGTCTCGTTGCCCTGCTTAGCACCTCATGTATAATTCCTTCATTTCAATTAAACCACTGAAGGAAAATGAAGAAGAATTATCTGTCTGGGGGTAAAAAAAAGTTATGACAGACATAATGGTGGTTGGAGGGGCCCCCAATTAATTTTTGATTGTACAACCAGACTGCTTCATCCAATATTTACCAGCAGATGGCGGTGAAGGTCCATATTATAAACAACCCCCATACTCCCAGCTAACTGATGGAGCTTGTCCACCTCACTGACCTCATGAAGGCTTACTACATTCTTGGACAACTCCACCCGAGGGAGCTTAAAACAGTGTCATTACTTGAAATCATTAGTGTCTTGCAAGTGTCTTTTTTCATGCTCTTTTAAATGATCGTTTGCATGAATCATCACTCTCCACTTCTTTCTTACTTTTTCAATCCATCAAACATGTACAAACACATGCTCTTTCTTTTCCAATGGTTCAAACGATCCTGTTGTGGCAGTCACATGGGAAACACGTACGTCACATGTCCGTAGCCAGCCTGAAACATTTGCAAGAGATGTCAATATTGGGTGAAAGTTCATTTCAGAAAATGCTTTTGCTCATTTTAAAATGAAATGAACACTCTGTGTCTTGTTTGGTCATTTTTCGTTCCACGTGTTTTTCTTCCTTCACTATAAAGGTATTTGTGACATATATAAATACACAATGTTGTAGTTTTTATGATGTACTTCTTGTTACATCTCTTCTTGTGTGAAAGAATATGGAATAATATAAAAGAATGGCTTTTCTGGGGTGCTTTGTTTGTGTTTGTTCTTCTTTAAAGAATGGCCTTTACTGCATGTTTGAACAAATGTGCCTATTTTTATTCTTTCACACATAATAATGATGTCAAAGTACAGCTCCAAGCCCGGGAAATTGTCTTCAAGACTTAAAGTGCACCACTCTCGGCTCGGTGTAAAGTATCTGAATTGGCTGTCTGACTGTGTGTCTGAAAAGGTCAACAAGCAACCGGAGGTAATAAATGAGACAGAGGTGGACTGCTTGTGTGGGCGTAATTGGGCTGAAGATCCAATACAGGGGAACAGTGACTTATGGGTAATTACCTTCAATGTCCAGAGACCAAGAGCTGTGAGTGGCTGTGTCTGTGATTCAATCAGCCCCACACAGAGCGGAGCAACACACAGCCTCTATCCTAATTGTCCGATATGCTTTCTCCCCAATGCACAACTGTTTCTGCAGCCACTTCCTCTCTGCTTTCTCTCGCAGCCAGCAAGTGTGAGAGATACAGAGACACACACACCAGTGAACTCATTCACACACACAAAGTTCCTGTGTTCTTCACAAACAAGTGTGCACTCTTTACCCTGCAGCCACTGCAAATATTCTTCTTTATCTCTCTCAGACACACAGATTCATTCGTATTTGAACTCTCAGCCCACAGCGAGTTGTACAGTTTCTTAATTAACTGCATTTTCTGTCTCTGTGAGCTGACCTTTTCTGTGAGCTGTCCTGCCTGTGGACTTCTAAAGACTCAGCTTGGTACGGAGGCCCTGTGAATTGAATATAAAGCAAGTTAAAGTTTTAAATCAAATTTAAATTAAACATGATCTTGATATCCCAGAGAAATCTAATTAGTTTAAATGCATAATTTTAACACTAACATGATATCATTTTGTTTAACTTCTATACTCCGTCCTATTTAAAGCTCCTGTGAGCGACTTTCAGGTTTGGTTGTTTTTGGCGCCCCCTGTGGACAAAGCAGTACCTCTTATCACATTGTTAGTTTCTTTCTTCACATGTGTAATTAGGTATATCTTATACACAACTTACAATGATTCTTTTACACGGAATTAATAAGCTGTTTCTGCGGCGTGCTGTTAATCCCCCTTGTTTCATACCCTGTCACAGACTCACAGGTATATGAAATTTATTAAATAAATCATCAATCTTCTCACAGATGGTTTGGGTTGCTTTTTTAGGTCAAATGGAAGCATCTGAACTAATATCAGTCTGTTTCATTATCAGCTACAAACTTCTCACTGGAGCTTCAAAGGAAGGATGTGCGACATTTTACACATAAATATAGAAGAAATCAAGTATATCCTATGTAAATATCTCTATGAGTCATGACTGTCTACAATGAGTGAGAAGCGGCGAGTCCCGCTGGCTGTGTTGTTGTTGGATCCGTGTTTACATCATGGACAGGACGGCTGACTCCTCCCCTTGCATATAAAAGCTGTTTTAGTCATGGACTAGAGAAAAGAAGAATCACATACTCACTGCTTATTTGAATGTCATGTAAGCATGTTTAGATCGCGGTCATTCTGTGTCTGTTTACATGCAATGTGAAGCTACTAGCTAACTAAAGAGCACTAACATTTACCTGCTAGCACAACAATGCAGGCCACAGGCAAATGCAGCTCGAGCCAAAGACAATTTTGCCTGCCCCTTGCGCTTGACTCCTTTGTATGAACACGAGGGAAGGGGGGTTGGGGTGTCGCTGGAGGAGAGCGGAGGCTTCAGTACGGCGGAGTGGCCTAACAGCAGTTTGTTTTGGTTTCATACTGATGCTCAAGGGCGACATCTACTGGATCAAAAGGCGCACTTCCTGACGCTCTTCCTTTAAGGTGTACAAAGTTGGAATAAGAGAAAAGCTGTAGAAACAGTTATATAAACATTCAAGATGTATATTTCTAAGCACAACTGATGATAGAAAACATGGACAAGACGACTGAGATACTGTATATACATTTATTGTGTAACTTGCTGAAAGCTCTTTGATCGCACAACACCAGAAAGGCTCACCTGGTTAAGAGGAAAATATCTAATCATTACAAATCAACAGTTCTTGGCCTTGAAAAAAAAAAACAGCATCCGACAGAGAAGGACAGTGGCTCCAGGGTCCAGAGGTTACTGGAAATATGACTGAAATGGAGCAAGGCTACTTAATTTAATGAAGCCAATGCAAGTTCATAAATTATGCTCGACTTTTTAACACTTGTGGCCAATTCTGACATGTGGAATATTTCCACTTTAATGAGCCTGGATGATACGTTGTGGAGAATAACAGTGCAATCGTTACTCCCACTGCCTCATCTTCTGGTGTCATTTAAGGTGGAGGGGTGATCTGAGGGTTGGGAGCAGACAAATAAATAACATGAAAATGAATTATAACTACAGAGTGGAGCCACTGAACTTGATCATAAACCAAGGGTTTAAATTCTGTACTAAAGCCCATAATTAAACTACTACCCCCCCCAAAAAAAAAAAAAAAAAAAAAAACAAGCTGAGAAATGTGTGGCTCTTTGTAAGATAAAAAGTAGCAACGTGCACAAATTCCAGCACTCAAAATTACTTCCAGGCATTAAAGAGCGACAAAATCCAGCCTGGAACCGACACATGACCGAGAAATAGGAGGGCAAAAGACATCATTATAAAAATATGTAGCCCCTTTGAATGCACTTTTTAATAATGAAATGCTCACATGACAAAGCAGAAACATTGTAAAGAGTTTAGAGTTACAGTTTTAACTATATTCACTCTGCCTATAATTCCATATGACTTCATAAAATACTCTATCTATATCCATTATTCTTATAGCAAACAAAAACTCCATTACAGTACATCATCCTATCCATCTGGTAGTGTAAAACACATCCTACAAACATAAACTCTGTAGAACTAAAGCTTATTGATATTGACGGTTCCTCATTTTGTGACAATTGTGCTGAATAAAGAACATAATGCTGTTTCTATGGCAACAGTTTCGACTTGATTGAGCCCAAAAATACAAAATCTGAACACTACTTGAAACACCCGATATGGGTACAAAGTGCTTGCTCTAAAGTGTCCATAACATTTAAAAGCATGAAATTACAGCTGCAAACTTTTACACTACTGTAAGAATGAGCTCACTGTGGACTGACAGAACATTTGAAAAAACACATTGAAGTAAAAACCTGTACAGTTAGCATGAACAGACAAACAAAAATTATTTCCCTCACTATAAACTTAGAAATAAAAAACACGTCCACGGGTTTAACTTTCCCCCCATTTTTCCTTAATATTATAATTACATTGCATATTCCAGTTTTCACATATTCACAATCACAACGGTACAACTGAAACAGAGCCTGGACAGTGCTTTATCCACATTTGACCTTCCTTCATGTATACTCAGAGCCTTCTGCGGATCTTTGGATGGGTGTAAACACTGTAAAAGTTTCAGAATAGTGACGTTGTTGCGGCTAGAATTTCTACTGATAGCTGAAACCAAATCATGCCACCTCATACCTCCCGTTTTGAGAAATCACTCTCATCAAATTTGCAGTTATCACAAACATTTACACTTTGCACTTTCTTGGTTAATCCCTTCCCCTCACAGTACAGCTGAATGCAGGAAAAAATTACAAGTACCGAGCAGCAATATATTGTGATTAGTAACATTAATGACATAAAAATATATATATTCCTGTCACTTTTTTACAGCACTATTTATATATTAAGACATTCTGCAACAGCATCCATTGCTGGTATCATCAGCACAAACAGCAACGACAGAACACTGAGCTCTTTTTCCGGAGAAAGAGAGAAAGCGAGAGCAATGGCACATATTTATCATATTCACATTTGAAAGAATTGGCATATTAAGGCTCTTGCTTTGTCTCTCTACATTGTGAGATTGTCTGATACAAAAATACATTTTCTATCTGAGTCAATAGTATGCTAAGTCTGTGTTCCTTTGATTCCAAGAACACAATTTAAAAGCAGGATGATTACTTTTCACCAAGAAGGATGTTTTGTTTACGTTGAGATGGGCCCACTCGGAGGTCACAATGATGCTATACAACAACAACAACAACAACAACAACAGAGCGTCTAACCCATTCATAGACTTGTGGAAATGAAATGCATTGTGTTTTACACAATAAAAACCTCTATTGGCTTAAGGTAAGATAGCTTATTGTACCCAGCATGCCATGCTGCTGTGTTTGTCACAGGCATATTGTCAAATAGTGTTCTAAGGACTCAGAAGATAAAACCAAAGAGAAGACTAAAACCTTTACAAAAGGTCCCCTCTACTTTTCTCTCCCTCACACAGGCTGTTATAAAAAGCTTACACTGTCAATGAACCACAGCTAAGGTTACACTTTGAGCTTATGTGACTAAACTAGTGAGAAAATAACATATTATGCCAAAGTAATGTCCATATTTGAGTTCATCTAAGGAAAGCATGAAGGAACATTAACTGTAAAAAAAGTTGTTGCAGATCTTGCATCTAAAAAGTCATTCAGAGCTTTCCTTGATCACCACATTTGGTTTGAGAATGATGGTCAGTTTTATGACCATGATGGGAAACGTCTAAATTACAGTCGATTGGTCTCTTAAAATGTTTAACCTCGTAACTATTTTCTCATAAAAGCTCCAGGAAGGCTTAATTATGTTTGAATTAAAAAAATATAATAATGTAATGAGTGTGTTTGCGTGCACACATTTCAGTGTAAGAGCACGCACAGGCTTTTTTTCTGCCGCCAGAGAGAGGCTTAACACCGATTCAACTACAGCAATACATAAATGCAAGAACTCTAGATACGTGAGCATACCAGGACAAATAAACCCGGATACATTTACATGATCAGAGGCACAAGTTGTTTACACGGTGTACTTAGCAGATAAAATACGAGCTATTTACATACTTTCCCAGGTTTTAATTTGTTCCAGTTGCTGCTGCAAAAACAGTGCAAACATGAGAATACACGTCCAAAGCCGTTGTCTAGATTTCTAAGTTCTCTGTTTAAATGACTAAATGATTATGAATGATTGCTGGTTTCAAAGGTGAGACTTGGCTGCTGCCATAGGATGAAATGTAATACCTGCTGGCTTGGGCATGTCTCTTTGATTCTAGTAGCTGAATAACGACATAATCGTACCCTTAAGCAAGGCACTTATAGTGTTCTATCGCACAGTTTGTACTGACTAGCTCTCTCTCGGCTCTGAGTTTATCTGAATAACTCATTCCTCTTACTGATGTTTAGTACAGTGAGCGACATGTTCTCTGTCTGCATGTCAACATCAAATGAGAATTAAGAAACCCTGGTTTGATTTAAAGTTCCATGCTTGGACATGCAGAATAAATCTATATTATTTAATGCATTGCAAGAATGTTGTATTTCCCTTTCATTCATCACGTATACTTCTATTACAGTTAGTGTGTAGCTTTATTTCCCAGAATGCAAGTCAATAAACTACTTAGACAGAAAAGAGATATAATGACAATCATTATATCATCCGAATGATTCATAACTCTTTGTGAGTGCATGTCCATTTTATAGTTGTTCAGTTAAAGCATTATTTTGTTTTACTATATTGTGGCTGTCGGGGAAAAAATATTTACATGATGTAGTTCAAGTTTGGCCAATTTGCAATAACTAAAGCATGAATACCATTAAACAATTCGAGGCCAGGAATGCATTGATAAACTGCATAGTTCCCATTTGAGACTTAAACTGAAAGGTGGATCGTTCTGAAAGTTAATGTATGCTTTGTATAAAAATATATCTCTAATATAGTACTAATAAGATTAGACGATGAACTGAGAAATTCTCAGAATAGAAAATAAAATATCCGACAGCAATGAGTTTGTCTTGGAGGGGCGTTCAAAACATGATTGTGCTTGTCTTCTCCCAATCGATCATACATGACATCTCTCAGCTAGATTAAGACTTCAACATATCACTGCTCTTATCTTTCTATGGAAGCCCTAAGAGGACATGCATCCTTACATTTTATTTACTCCGTATTCCTGCGACAATGACTAATTTCCGGTAGTGTTCTCCAGATCTCATATCCCCAGAGTTGCAAATGCACAAAATAAACAAAGAAATCGGCTTAATTAACCTCATTAGTGTGGGTAATGGCAGCATGTCATGGTCTGGCTTGCCACCATGACCAGCCTGTTGTTTTGTTTTCTAGATTGCCGAAAAAAACACAAGAAAACACGCTTCGTTATCTTGAGATAATGAGATAAAATAAGGTCTTATAATGGGGGAAATTACAGCCTTGTTGTCTGAGAAAAAGAGAAAAGTCAGTTGAGATTTCAAACATGACTTGTGATCATGAGAAAATGGAGTATACTAATTAAAAAGTATGAATGCATGTCGGTTTAGGGCTTCTGTACTTATCTAACATGATTAGTTAGAGATATGATGCAAACCAAGGCAGTTTTACATTGGGCTAATGTATTTTACTCATTAATATCACAGTCACAACCTTTCATTTGTGTGCATTGATGTCAGAAAAAACGTGGTTAGTGACGTTTGCTTTGTTCCACCTCTGCATCAAATTTACTGATGTTGCAGAAGTAAAAGAGTCAAAAAACACAGCTGGTCACATCTCCCTTTCAGCACCCTCGGAACCAAATCACATGTACACTTCCTCCGCGCTGTGTGCGACAAGTTTTTTTTGGGGTTTCCAGCAGGAATTAGGTAGAAACAAGCTCTTTGAACGCAGGGAAATTCCCTGGTCAAAACAATCTTTTAACTCAAAGGCCTTAAAAACGGCATTGTCATTTCAGGGTGTGAGGTTCCCCAGCAGGTCTGGGGTGATGTACCCAACAGGCATAGCGGGTAGAGCCTTGAGTGGGTGCTGCTGTGTTAGGGAGGCAGGGGGAGACTGGCGGGGAGGAGGAGGGTTAAGGAGCAGACTGTGCTCACTGTCCATTTCCTGCACCACTGTGTAGTCCGCAACAGGGGCGAAGAACGGGCATTGGGGAGAGTCAGGAAGAATGTAAGGGGATTGATTTCCCTCTGCTGTAGCGGCAGGTTTGGTCTCCACCAGCTGAGGGTGTATGGTTTGATACCCCTCGCCAGGTGTTGGGGAGCTGGGGGGAGTGTTGATCTGCCGGTTGCTGCTATCCGAGCTGTAGCCACTTCCTTCAGGATCCACCAGCAGCAGCTGAAACTGCAGCTCCTTTGGATTTTTCTCTTCAGTTTCCTCCCCTCCTTTGATCTCTTTTCCCTTCTTCTGTGTCTCCTCCTCGGTGACCAGGCTGCTCTCTTGGATTCGGAGATGCTGGCCAGGAGACAGCACCACGCCTCCAGAGGGCATCACGTTGCTGACCTGGGCGTAGAAGTCTGTGTTGACCCAAGTCTGGGATGCTCCAGTCTGGGTTTGGACCAGGGGTCTGTCGCCTCTCTCTGGGGCTGTGGCTCTTTCTACAATATCGAAGGAGGAATCCCCGTCCTCTGGTTGGCCTGGCAGCAGGGTGGTCATCAGCAAAAGCGCGTCTTGTTCCGGCAGATCTGGATCGTAACAGCTGGCCCGGCCTGAGTCGTCATCGGGGAAGCTGGGGTAAAAAGAAAATAATATTTTTCAAGCAATCCTCAGTCTGAAAAGAAGTGCTGTCTACCTCTGGCTGTTGTGAGGTTTTACAATTCTTAAAGGTGTCTACCTAAAGCTCCTTTGAGACGTTTTTAGCTGGTTTTAGAAAAGTTTTAAAATTATATTGAACATTTCTTGAGCTACAAAAGCAAACAAGACCATCAAACTGGTCTGCCAGGTGTCAGTTGAAAGTGATTAACAGCATGCAACAGAAACAGCCTTTTTTTATTTTTTTTCCACAGCAAAGATTCTTCATGAGTGACACATTTGACAGTTAAAAGACAGCAGGACTAGATTGTTTAAAAAAAACCCACTTCTTAAACATGTACAGTAGAAAATTAACAAAGTACAGCTTTTCCACAGCGGTTGCTAAAATCAGCATAAACCAAAAGTGACTTACAGGAGCTTTAAATGACGCTGTACATCAAAAGGCCAAACAAGGGACAAGAGCTGGAGATGAGCAAAAGCTTAAAAAAATGACATTTTCTTGCTCTGCATTGAAGCTATATTCCAAATTGCATTGTCCCTATGGGAAAAAAAAGTGAAATTCATCACAGTAGCCCTTTATTCAGAAATCTGTGGATTACCCGATGGTATTGGAGCACCCTATGTTCATGTGGTGGCCGACAGGCTGGTGCACACCAAGGAGTCTCTCGGTGTCCGAGCCCTGGTTGTCCTCCTTCTCTCCAGCGTCTGCATCCTCAGCATCCACCTCGATGAACTCCACCCACGGCTCGTCTTGATAGAAGTCTGTTGCATATGTTGGTAGGCCGCCCATCACTCCACCACTCAGGATGAAATTCAGCTCATCCAGCTTCCCCTTCTGCAAGTAAACAATTTGTATTTGTACACGTGTGTTTTCAAGCAGGGATGCATACTGTCCATTTGTTGTAAAAGTCCTATCTTCTTCTATAACAGCGTGTAAATTATGTGTAAATTTCAGCTGCAAACAGAACGCGCCTTGTGTTTCACCTTTGTCCGAGCATGAAATGGCTACTTATTTATAATCGGGGCTTATTTTTCCGAGGTCCCGGGGTGAGGTTTGCTTTGTTAAGAGCAAAAAGGCTGCCTGTTTAATGTATCCCACATCATCAAACAATGATGCATCCACAACACAACCAAGACCATCTTATTATCTCGCAGTGCTGCTTCTGGTCTGCTTTACCTACACAAAACAAGAGGGCCTGTTTGCTTTTTACACAGTTTATGGACATTTGTGATTTTATTCGGTGGTTGACATGAATGATAACAGGCTGTGATAGGACAGAAGGAGGGACAGAGGGAGATGTGATGTTTACGAGGCCTGAAGTGCCCCAGCCAACCGAGCCACATGGACGCCCAGCAGTGTCTGTTTTGAATCAGTTAGAATGGAAATATAACAACAAAAAGAACAGTGGTTACACAACATGTTTGATAATCAACTTAAACAATGCACAAGTCCATGTGCTGGCAGCTGTGACTTATTGATGTTTGCAATCTTGCTCTTTTTTGTAAATACCATAGAAAACAATACTCAATAAAAACTGACATAATTTATAGATAGAAGACTTTGTTTTTAAAGCGTTGGTTTGACAAAAGAAGCAGTGTGAAGTTGTTGGTTGGCTCTGGGAAAGTGTGTGCAGTTTACAGAATATAGAATTATTGAATGAAGAAAAAAAAGGTACATTGATAACAATAAAATTATTAGTTATAGCCAAGCGGCAACCTCCAGCGTTGGAAAATGAAATCGATATAGAGGTGCAAAAAAACCTGCAATTCCTCGAGTGTCCACTTGAGGATGGCTGCCGAAGCCCTAGAAGTGCCATTAACACTCAAGTTAAAATGGCAGCAGAAATAAACATCTTTAAAGCCGGCTTCACAAGTGAGCTTCAAAACTCGGCTCTCTGAAACCAGTGGGTGTTGCCATGAAGACTACGACCATGTTTCATACAGTCTACGGTTGCTATTAGTTTAAAATCAAATCTTTACATATGAAGTCATTATTATGACTTCATATGTAAAGATTCTTCATTATTTTACTTGTTGTTCACAGACACCAACAACTGAAGCAGAGTGGAGGATCATAGCCAAAGACTTTTCTGACAAGTGGCAGTTTCCACACTGCCTAGGGGCAGTAGATGGCAAACCTGTTTTGATCCAACCTCCTGCCAAGAGTGGAAGCATGTTCTACAACTACAAGTCGAGGTTTTCAATTATACTGATGGCAGTAGTTGATGCAAACTATAAATTTGTGTTTGCAAGTGCTGGAACTCAGGGCAGAGTGTCAGATGCGGGTGTGTTTGCACAATCTGAGCTTAGAGCAGCCATGGAAAGAAACCTCCTTCATTTCCCCCCAGCTGAACCACTGCCCAACACTGATGTATCAATGCCATTTATGTTTATTGGAGATGAGGCCTATCCTCTGAGACCCGATCTAATGAAGCCATATCCCTTTCGGAATTTAAACATCACCCAAAGAATATATAATTATAGACTTTCCAGGGCACGTCGAGTTGTTGAAAATGCCTTTGGCATTTTGGCAAACCGCTTTAGAATATTTAGATCAACTATATGCCTGGACCCAGACAAGGTAGTGTCCATCATATTTGCCTGTCTGTGCCTGCACAACTTTTTGCGGGAAAGAAGGTCGGATGCGTACTTGCCTCCTAGCTATGTGGACACTGAAGACTCCAACTTTCAGGTGATTGAAGGGGCGTGGAGGAGAGAGGGTGTACTCCAGTCTGCACAAGCAGGAAAAGCAAGAAACCCTTCTGTCCAAGCTAAGGAGCAGCGAGACAAACTTTGTGACTACCTTGTGTCACCAAGTGGAAGCGTGTCATGGCAAGAGGGCATGGTGTAGATAGAATAATATGAATTCCTTTTTTGAAATCAACACACACTAGAACAATGAATTGCACTTTTTTCTTTGTTAATTAATTTAATTTTTCGTTGTTAATTGACAACGACAAAAGGTAAAGCAACAGATAAACAGAACACACATCACAATCATACATTAAAAGTATTAAATCAGTGTTGAATGCGTGTGGGGAGTGAGTTCCAGATAAAACAAAATAACTAACATTGTGGGCATGTTAACCTGGTAAGGACCATTCACAAATGGGAAATTTTCGTCCTCTAAGCTTATTAAATAATGATTATAAAGTGTTTGCAAAGATACTGGCAACACGTCTTGAGAAAGTCATGTCTTCATTAATCCACTTAGACCTCTTGCCTGCGCTATCAGAGCCAATCAAAATATAACAGGTATCACACTTTTCAATTATGATTTTAAAGTAAACCTTTATGCGGATGACATTTTATTGACATTGTCCCATCCAGAACAGTCAGTCCCACATCTCCTCAAACTCATTAGTGATTTCGGTCAATTCTCTGGTTACAAAATCAACTGGTCTAAGAGCGAGGCTATCCCTCTAAACAACCTCACATTCGCTGGACACCTGTTGCAAACTCCTGTTGCATGGAGGCCACAAGGCATGAAATACCTTGGAGTCAACATAAGATCTCCAATTGACACTATTTTTGAACTGAATGGCCCTAGGCTCCTCAATGGTCCAGATCCTCAGTACCTTCCTCACAGGACGAGGCTATTATTATTGTCTTTTATTCTCTGTTTATGTTTTGTCTTGTCTTGTTGCATATGGTTGTCCTTGTGTGTTTCATCCTGCCCAGGATTTCTTTGTTTTATAATTTTGAAAAACTAAATAAAATATATATAAAAAAAACAAAACAAAAAAAAAACATTGTGGGCATGTTGCCTATATTTTTACTAATCTTCAAAATGTGGTAGCATTCTCAAATAGTTTTGAGGCTGGACAGGGCCCTGAGGGAGCAATTGCTGAAGGTGTTGGTGAGGTTGTGACAATGCGTGTAGGGGAGGTGGGGGGTGCAGTTGTGTTGTTGTGAATGGCTGATATGTAGCTCGTTGTGTTTCAGTATGGTGGTATGGTGGTGCAGTGGACTGATCAGCCTCTTGGGCCTCATACAAAGCTATCATAATTGTTTTCTTTACTTTCGTCTTGATGGTTTCATTTTTTATTCCCCGGAGTTCTGCTGCCACCTGATTTCCAAAGGAAGTGTGGGCATCTGGAGCTGCAAGAACTGACACGGACATATGTTGTAACAGCTTCAGCTTCTGTTGCTCAATTAGGTCTTCACTTTTGCGTTTTGTTCTTGGATTGGGAGTTATTGGAGTAGGAGAAGGAGCAGGAGAAGGATGGATTCTGTCCCCTTGTTGAGTAGTAGGTTGTGGTCCTGTGGTTAAGATAAAACTTAATGAGTTTTTCTAGGAGAAATTGCATTGTTGTTACAGGTGCAGCTTTTCTACAATATTCTATTTTTGTAATCTTCACCTATACAGCAATGAATAGAAATATAGCAAAGCTAAGCTAATTAAAGACATGAAGTGACAGGTTTGTTGTTTAAAACACTGTAGATGTGCCAATTAATTCATACTAACATGTCAACACTGTTGTGATAATTCAGCATCTTGCTGTACATCTACAAGTGTGACTGTACCTATTGCAGCAGTATCAGACATATCTGAAATGTCCTGATGGCGTCATCCTGGTCCCTTTCCTCATTCAGCTGGTCCTTGATTGATTGATCAAGCTAAAAAAAGTTGTGACAGTCAGGTATACAATATGTGTCTTTTCGTTTATCAATACACAATAGCACAGTTTCAGATATAATATAATGCCCTCTTTAAAAATGTTTAATGTCACAAACAGTTAAATATTATGGCTCTGTATTACTACTCTGGACATAACCCTGAAAAAAAAGCTGAAACCTATAGCTTACACTGGTCTCACTGGGGCGTTGTGTCACATGTTTCTTAAGAAACTCCAATTTTGTCAACAGCCAAATCTGCCTCTGTGTCAACCCTTTATGTCCACTGCCACTTGCTTTGGGCTTGAGAAGTTTTGTATACTGGGTTCTCATTGTAGCTGCCCTTATCTTCACTTCCTCAACTGAAATGATACAATATGTTAAAGGTTTAACTGTAAGAATCACTGAAAGTCACTGTTTACACACTACATTCATTCAGCATAGGTAATGTTATTAAAACAGCAATGGCTAACAAAATGTTAAAGCCTATTCTAAATGCACATACACAGTACAATCCTCAGTGTACAGATGAAACCGAATGATCAAAAGTTAAACAAGCTCTAGGCCTATAACTTGGGTCTCTGCTCAAAAATAACATGCCCAAAACTACAAGGCCATATGAATAATACTGGTGTCAAAATAAAGGCAGCTAGCTCTCGTGAGATTGTAGAGATATGTTTGCGGTGTCCTGGGTACAGAACGAAAGAACACAACAACACAACACTACTTTATATAGCAAGAAAAAAGCTGTTCTCGGTGCTACATCTCGGTCTTTCTCTGGTCAATTTATTTGCATGACTGTGAAGCTACTAGGTCAGCAGCCTTTAATTGGCGTTTATGTGTGTTTTTTGCTGCTCCCCCTCACTCAGGTTTAGGTTGTCACTGAGGATTTCCCTGTGTAGCACAAAGTAATTGAGGTGTAGGCTAGCGTTGTTGGTCTCACATACATACCTGGTACGTTCAATGCAGAGGCTATTTCTCTCCACCTCTTCTATTTTTCCAAACGTTTGTGATATGCCTGGGACGACACGTTATAAAGGCACTCATGTTCCTGCCACAAATCGACAAACCTTTCTTCCATTTCAGGTGTCCAGCGCACCCGTACGGGTTGCGTCCTGCCGGTACTGCCGCTGGTCGCCATGACTACAGTCCTCCGTTGTCTCTCGTGATTATATTGTAGTCGAGCGTGACCTCCGCCAGACGCGCTTACGACGTAATTGTCAAGATTTTACATTCTAAATATCAAACATGTTTGAAATAAATCGGAGCGTCCCCGGCGATCGCCGAGCAGATCGGGGACGTTAAGATTGGAACTTTGTACCACTCACACTACAAGATAATCTGGGCAGAGAATCGGTTCCGAGCAGACTTGAGTTGGGAGCGACCCTGCGATTGTCGGGGAGGAGGAATCGGACCTCAAATCGGCCCGATTATCCTACAGTGTGAGCCAGGCTTTACACACGCAGAGTGTGCTATATGGATTACAAAAAGCATTATCACTCTCCAGAGTTTCAAGCCGTGATGCACCTACATGTGAAGTTACTTTCCAGTTGAGTGACCATCTTTTCTTCGTTATAAATGTTTACCACAAGTGTTTGATAACTGCATTTGAGAGGTCGACATAATAAATGTGTATATCTATATCTATCTGTCTCGACAGATCAAAGATAGATCTAAGAAATGTATCGGCCAATATATTGGTATTGGATTTCTTCTCTCCCTGTTTTCCACATCGGTTTCGGACCCAAAAATCACATATCGGTCGGGCCCTATTTTTTACACTGTAATTTCTGATTACATACCAGCCATTATCATACAATGGCACACAACATGTAGGCACCATGTATGTCTACATAGATATATTCACAGTATATGACAAGGAGAAAGACAAGGCAGAATAAAAACACCAGCATTAATGTACCTTTAACAGCTCGGGATCAATGCCTTTAATTTTGGGTGCAGGAATGGGTGGTAAAAGAATCATCATTATTCTGTAACGACAAAGAGAGGAGGAGGACATGATGAAGGCACATATCCACAGGTGTCAGTATTTGTCTGTGTGATTGTGGAGAGTTGTATTTCTGCACATTTTGAAAACATCCGCTCCAGCTGTAACCATCATAAATAATGCAGTAGTGGTTGAACATGTTTTGGATAATGTTGCTGAATGTTGTCTGTCCCTACCTGTGCTGCTGGGAGACTATAATGAGCATGATGAGGACGAGGATGCCCACAACCCCGAAAACAAACATCAGAGAGAGTGGGAAGGTAGACTCTGAAACACAAAACATGAAACAGATCATATCATCCTCATTTCATCATGACTACAGCGAGAACAACGGGCCAGCAATGTTTATTTTCTGCACCTAATCAAAGAGCTGAAACGAATCTTACCTTTGTTGGGTATCTCAGTCACTAGAACAAAGATGGAGTCACTGAATTCTCCAAACTTAGTGAAGGCCTGCATTCTGCAACGAATGTGCAATTCATACTCTTTTCCTATGTGCAGGCCGTAGACTGTCTGCTGGGTGTGCGGCTGTATCTCCAACTGATACACAGACAGAAAAAGGGAAGAGAGAAAGAGGAGGAATTAAATAAGACACCTATCCTGTCGCAGCATTTCCAACATTCAAAATACATGATAAATAAATGTAACAGATAAAAAAATCTTAACAGGAACAGAATCTAAAATGTAAGCTAAAACAGGCGTCAAGGGGTTTATGTTTATTTTGGTACCTGTAACACATCTATCCAAAGATTTAGGGTAAAGGTTGATGTATTTTTACTTCATAAGATGTAGGACATACTGTCATAATAGATGGATCTTAGACAGTGGCCAAGGCTGCGTTTGTAGAACTAGCTGGCCCAGTTGTAATGAATATGTGTGTGTTCAAGGTCCCATGGCCTCTGACCTACAGACCCCTCCCTTCACTTCCTACAGATAGGCTGAGTTTTCCCAGAGGGCTTTGCTCAGGCTTCAAATGCCTTTTAGCCACAGAGTTCAGGGGAGGAGGGGGGGAAGGAAACACGACACTGTGGCTGTTTGACCCACCTATACTTTAAGTTAAGAGGGGGGTGCATGAATGTTTGCATTTGTGTGAGCTTGTGCATGTGCACAGAGACTGTCTGTACATTTTTGTGGTGTGTATTTACACGTGTCAGGACATGAAGCTGTGTGTGTGCACACAAGCAAAGGAGGGAAGTGAAACTTTAGAGCAAGAATAAGAGGACTCACCGAGTCCCAGTTTGTGGTATTTTTCTCTCTGTACTGGATCTCGTACTCTATGCGCATCCAGCCTGCACCAACATCAGCAGAGGGCGGGGGCTCCCAGTTGACCATGACATCATAGCTTAGTCCAGAGGGACTTACATTCAGCAGTGTCCAGTTTAGAGACACTGGGGGGTCAGGACGTACTGCAAGGAAGAGGGAAAAACACAAAATGCTATAAATATCCTTAACCATGAGTTAGTAAATGAGTTGAGCTAGTCTCTCATGATAACTACATGAGGTTAAAAACTGTTCTTACTGTTTAAAAAAAAACATTAAATCATCTTTGTTGCAATCCAATGCTATACAAATGTTCAAGTAATGACATATATATGTCTGACTATGCCAGTTTAAGCCTTACCAGTTGTGCAGCTAAACCAGTTAAATTTATCTCAAGGTTTAAAGTACAGTAATGTTTAAGTCACGAGGTGACAATGAACAAAAGAGTGCATGCTCAAACTTTAAGATTATAATTATATCAACATTTATTTTGTGTCAAGGGGACACATTATGTCCCGAGGTTCCAAAAAGGGACAAAGAGGGAATTATAAGTTACATTAAATGGGTTCATAATTACTCTTTGTAAATTAAACAGAAAATATCCATAAAAAAAAAATCTAATTTCAACCATTCTTTGGTACAAACACGTTTTGGCCGTGTAAAGTTTGGGAGATCATCAAGACTGACTTAGGAAATTCATTTTTTAAGCCATATCCTGGAAATATAACAAGTAGCCGTTAATGTAAGTCAATGGAACGCTAATAAACAAAGGGTTTTCCTTATTGAGTGATATCAGCAAACACATGACATGTCCTATCTATTAACATCCACAGTCCTTGTTCGATAAAGACTGTCAGACATGAAAACATTGACTGTCTAAACACTGACACATCCAACATTGACATGCATGTGACATTTGCTGGTTTGGCTGATACCAAGCAACATTTCTTGGAAATATTGTGCTAAAACCATAGACTGTAAAAAAACATAGACGGAGTCTCAGTGCCTTCACCCAAGCCCAATATTGGCAGTCACCATATTGAATATGCTTTCCGCATCTAACTTTCTATCTTTCTAGAAATAGGCAAAGAGATGTAGCTGAGGGAGGCCTGAAGCCTCCTGGCAAACAGCTACAATGCACCAATGTGTTAACTGAACCATATCCCTAATAACGCAAATGTATGTAAAACTCTTAGCCTCAATATGATCAGAACAGATTTGTTTACTCTTGTATATTTAAATTAAAAAAAGGGGCTATTGAAATCAAATCTGTTTTTTGAACTAGGCTGTAAACATGTTAATTTCTGCCTTAGAAAATGGGCAGTGTAATATGGGACCTAATGAGGATACTTAGCTTTTGCAGCCAGCCCCAAGTGGACATTTGTGGAACTGCAGTTTTTTTCACTTTTTGAGTTTGCATCATTTTTCAACCAAGTGGGATTCTGCCTGGCTCAAACATGTTTTCCAATGTCAAGCCCATTTGGGATGAAAACAAGAATATCCCTTATTGTTGCTAAAATCCAGATACATCTGCAGATATTTGTTACTAACCGATATTCTCCACAGTGAAACAGTCATCCTCGTTGAAATAGGTGATATTGTTTTGGCTGCGGAGCTGCATGCAGTAGGGGATCCAAACCGATGTGTGGTTCACATCGAAGAAGCACTCCCTGTTTGAATGGATGTACTCTGGACACTCTTTCCATTCACGGGTGGGGGAGCTGCAGGGAGGGCAATGAAGCGAGAAAGATAAGAAGAAGCAAAAGCAGGAATGTTGTTTTGTTGCATTTTTGAGGGGTCTTATCTGTGTATCGGGAAGATACATAAAGTGCTTGACCATGCCTATCAAACTCACTCTTTTTTAAGGTAGTAGACTCGGAGTGCCCCAGGTGAGGACAGGTTGTGGAAGTCCCCTGGATTCCACCAACACCGGAACGTCTCCTGGTCCCTCGATATGCACTCTGTGAAATGTGGTTCAAGGGAAGCTGAAAGAAAGTGGAAAAAGGCAAAGAAAAATGAGAAACAACAGAAACAGACGGATCAATTACATTATTGATGTGGGTTAAGGTTTATCAGTGCGGCATTACTGATAAAATCCAACCTCCATTAATGCCAAACTTGAACCACTTCAATCAACAAAAGCAGGACGTTTACATCTTGGCTTGGACCCTAGCAAAAATAATAGCACTACAAGTTTACAACCCAAAATTGAAGAACTTAAAGATTTTCTTATTGTCAATAAAATGCTATATTTTTGAGCTTTGGACGATATGATATAATAGAGTCTTGGACTCTTGTGCTGCACACATATTGCTGCCTCCACAGTAGAATCAATACATAGGAACAAAGACAGCTTGTCTTTGCACACAACAGCTGTTTTATTTTTTTCAGACAGTTACTTGAAATGCACATCTGATCGCTTCTCCAGAGGACAAACTCAAATCATCCACATGAAGAAAGAAGGCCAGCCAATTTATGATCAGTTCATTTATTGTGGGGAAAAAATGAAAATAGCAGAGATAAAGCGAGAGGTTAACAGACACATGTAACTAAAGGAAAATATATAAATGAAATCGAGGAAGACTCCTGGTATGGGTTAGTCATAGTTTGAAGTCTAGAGAATGGAAAAGAAAATCTTAACAGAATTTGACAGATAAACACAGACAGCTCTAAACAGATATCCCTGCCACTTCCTTGCTGCTGAGCTGGGGGTCGGAGCAGACCGTGCATGAATGAGGATGGCGGTGGTGGTTGTGGGGACGACACAGTCTGATGGTGGTTGCTTGGCATCGGGTGGTGGTTTGAGCGACACAGTCTGATGGTGGTTGCTCGGCGTCAGATATTGTGATGTATCATCATCTTACAATATATCAATCATCACAGAATCGCTGTCTTGTGATATTATAATTTCCATGGGCTATCACATATCATATCGTATCATTAGTCAATCTGAGATTTCCAACCCTAGTGTGCAGAGTCCAAGCACTCCTGACCCAAAGTGCTGACATACATACATCAAAATATATTGCACTGGTTGGAATTACGTCACAGAACCCCGCTTCAAAACACCCGAGCTATACCTTTAAATATGAAATCTTTGAATCTCTCTGTATCCTGAATAACATGACATTTATAAATGTGTCTGCGTACTTTATCCCTTCTCTAAACATGCTTACCTGCAGATACAGCTTGCATTTGCATATGCCTGTGTGTAACAATGGCAAGCTGCCATGAAAACTTTTTTAATGACCTGATTTTTTCATGCAAAGAGGGGGTAACACTTTCTGCTTACAGGAGTTGAGACTATTTTTTTGTACTGCAGCTTTGAATAATCTAAAGGAGACTTCACTAACCTGTAAAAAGGTGATGCACTTGTAAATATAAACAGCTTGTTATAAGATGGTGTTGCTGGTGTTGTACTGAATCAATTATCAGTCGCCATGCCTTTATAACATAAGACCTCTTCAAACTCATTTAGTACCATTTGTCCTCTGCCCCACCCTGAGGCCCTGACTCAGCCCTTATCACCACTCCCTCAGTCAGCACCAATGAATCCCCCCTGCCATCTCCCTCTCCTGTCAGGGGCTTGTTTCTCATCCAGCCACCAGTCGCTGGGTTTGGTGCGAACATAAATAAGCGGCTGAAGGTATCATTGATTTCTGCTCTAGCCGCCCTCCTCCAGTGCTGGCAGCAGAATAAATCACACACAGCGCAAGAACATAAACACGCTTCACAACATAAGGCTGGGAGTTAGAGACAGACTGGAAAAATACTGTGCAAATGCATCAAGACACTGTCATATGATCGCTTTTGCTAACAATTTTCTCCACATAGACTCACAAATGCTGCTTGATATCATGTACAGTATATGCAGCATTCATACAATGTGCATGCATACAGCAGTTGGTCACGTCCAACATGCATCCTCAGTAAACATTAACTCACTTCTTCGGATACTACAACAAAAAGCCCAACTCAAGCCAAGCCCATCTGCAAATAATCATAATTTATTCACACAGAATATACACCATTACTTTAATTAATTTCTATTTCATGCCAGTGTAACCTCATCATGCATTCCTTCGCTATTCTGCCTCCAGCTCTCAAACCCTCCCTTCCCCTTTTCCACCTTCCCTCCCTTCATCTTCTGCACACTGTCTGGGTTCCCAGAGCTTTTGCTATTTCAACTCAGCCGCCCTCCCCCATCCAGCAAATTCCAGCTGCCATCATCAAAGAGCTTTCTGCAGACACTGGGTGCGAAGGAACATTTAGAACAAATACGAGAAAGATCGTAGAACCGGGCTACAGTGTATTTTCTATCATGATGCAGTGTATGCTCCTACACAGAGGCTTCCCCTCCCCTTTTGCTTCACAGCTGTGCAGGATTCATGGCTGGAATATGAAAATGAAACTTTAGAGTTAGGCTGTAAAAATAACTCCAACTCAGTTATGCGGAACTGTATGAGATTTTTCCAAACCGACAAGGAGAAAAGAAAAGGTTATCTGCAGAGTTTGCACAGTTAAGGTTTACACTTTGGATGGCGACAAAACGAACCCTTTTAACGAGCCCGAGAGACAATATCCTAAACAGTCTGCAGAATGTCAACCAGAGTGGAGCTCATACAAACAGTCAGCCATGGGAGATATAATCCTGTTGTTTAAACTGTCGCTGCCGCTGTTTTTCTGCTCTCTCTCGGTTTTAACAAGTCACTAACAAGCCTCTCCACTCGAAGCTCACCAGTTGTGATAACGGAAATGAGAATGAATGAAACAGAGGAAGGCGATGATATCAGCGAGGTCCGGACCTCAGTTGTTAAAAAAAATATTTTGAACAATGCAATCATTTATTTCCATGCATGCTGCTTTAAGTGAGGTCAGTCAGCAGCTCTTTCTCCTCTTGTTCAGTATGTAGCAGGCAGGTGAGAGTGAGTAACTATGGTGACTGTCTGTCTGTTAATCAAAGATGTCCCGCCCCCTATATGAATACAGGAAATAAATCTTTGGTGTTCTGGGGGAGACCTTCTTCCATATCACCCACCACTAGGCTCTGCTGGTAAAGGTCAGAAGCATGTTTTGAAAAGTTTTTTTATTTTATTCTGACCATAACTCTGTCAAATCTAAAGTGATTCAGAGGTGCAAAGTTGTGAAGCAACACCTGAAGCGACTCAAATTCTCACCTTACTCTCTGTGTGTCGCTTCTTCACTTATTTGCTCACACTCCTCTTCTGTGATATCTAAGGTATAGTTCTAGTGTATGTATTGCTGGAAGAAGAAAAAAAACAGAACCTTCTCACCATACTGTGTTTTTCAGAGCTTAAAAAAAGAAAAAATGTTCAAGTTGTAACTGGCTAACAAGCCAGAGGGAACATCTTGACAGCCACATGTGGATTGCCTGCAATGTATAGGCTGGTAATTTTGTTTCAGGACGCCTACACCCCACTTTCTACATGTACTAATAAATAACCAGTCTAACTGATAGGAGGCTAAATCCTGCCTGTACCTGCCAGCTGCCATTAAATGATCAGCAGTTGACAGCGTTCAGCTGGAAGAAAAAACGTAATTATGTGTGCTTATGTGTGCGCCCTAATCCTTGCTATTTGTCAGTCTTCTTAGGCAGCGCATGCACCTGAGTCCATACAGAGGAGCCTGGAAACCACTTATCAACCCTGATGCAAAAGCTTTAAAAGCCTTCAAAGTTTAAAATCCAGTAAAATGCCTAAATAAAGAACTCTATCTTATCCCATTCCTTGCAACAGCTGGTAACCAGCACTAAAAAAAAGTAAGGTGCGAGCAGGCTTTATCAGTATTGCTCAATGCTTGAGGGAAATGAGGCTCATTTACAGACTTAAACCAGCGCTTAGGGTTAAATAACGCTTCAAAGAGCTGCTAAAAGAAAGGAGAGGATACAAGGTAAGAAGGAGGTAGAAGAAAAAGATAGGCAGATACAGTAGATGGAGAAAGAGATAGAGACAATGTGAAAGTGCAGACTATCAAGTAACACCTCAGAAATATGAGCCATGACTATAGCTGCAAAACAGAAATGCCTTTGTGTGTAAATCTAAATTACATAACAGACAAATTAGATTATTAAGGTTTCAAAATTTAAATCAGATCATAAAACAATCGTATTGTTTAAAGGCTTCAGAAATGACACTTTGTAATCTGCTGTTGTTATCTGTCTACAACTGGTTCAGCAGGAAGACATTTCAAAGTCTCTAGAGGTAATTCTTTCTCTCTGTCACACCAATGAATCTGTGTCACGTCCCTCAGGGTTCAACAATGACTCCATTACTGTTCTCTTACCTTTCCCATCCTCCGTAACAAAAAGGACCTTTTACGTTCCACACTTGACTACTGCAAATCACTGCACTGGGTTATTTCACCGACTGATATTTTTGTCATCATTTAGTGCAGAATGCTGGAAGATTTTTTACATGATTTTTTTCTCCCTGTGATGCACACTTTTGTTTTTTTCTTTAAGCATAACAAAATAAATCTTGATCATTTATTACTCTAGCCAGACTTTTATCTGTCTGACTTGTGCTACCTTCCCACACCATCAAAAACAGCACAAAAAAACACAGACAAACAGTATGGACTGGAGTGTCTCTTCATCTTGGCATTAGCACATAATTGATTTGATTACCCATTGCTTGAAAAGAACACACAAGCGGCTGCTGAACAGTAGAACCGGTTGTCCCTGATCATCTGCTCTGCTCTCCACTGACACAGGTAAACACAATTACCAGACACTCAAAGCTGAATGGCAGCTGCAGGTCTTAATTTAACCACATCACTAGTAAAATAATGCACTGCTAGGATTTTAGGTCATCATATGAGGGGCTTATTGTAAGACTGAGATTTGAATTTACAATAGTGCAGTTCTAGTAGTGAATTCAAACTTTCCAACCAGTGTTTACACATTTATGGGCTCTATCCATTCTGGACATTTTAGTAATTTTTGGTTACTTCTGTTTAGCCCCAGACTACTGACTGCCATTGCAGCATCCATGCCAGATGATCCAAAAACGCTGCCTGCATCACCATCGGTCTCTTTGTTCGTGCGTGTATCTGTATGTTCGTGTGTGCGTGTGTGTGTGTGTGTTTGTGTGTGAGTGAGAGTCTCTGATACCATGAGAAGAGGAGTAAAAGTTCCTGTCTGACAGCACATGCCAAGTCCTCCTAGTCTCCCTGCTCCACACTCCACAGCCTATCACTCAACACACACACACACACGCATGTACACACATGCATGCACGGCTTTTGCTAAACACACAACGATGAATGTGTGTGCAGGAGACGGCATCATTTGTCTTCTAAACTGATTGTTTCTTGGATGATGAGGACAAGAAAGAATGAGCAGATTAAAAAAGAGGATAAGAGGAAAAAGACTGTCTGGAAACATTTAAAAATGTTTTTATTGTATTCAATTCTTCAATACTTTTTTCCACAATTTTTCTTTTGACATATCGTAAAACTTCAAATAAAAGCCCAACCCCATTTAAGGCTCAGTTTCTTTTACTAGCCTGGTGGTGCTTAATAAAGGCAGGTCTCAATTAGAGGCTCTTGTGCATTTAGTGTTGAAACAGTTTGCAGATCAGAAATAAGTAGAAAGGGAGTGCAGCAGGTTGGTAGAGAAGGGCTATCTCACAAAGCAAGATCAAATTAGTGATTTCTAATTTAATTTGTTTTTACGATATCCCTATTGTGTACACTTCTGAATATTATTTCTAGTGTAAATTTACTATTTTATAGTCCTTTCCATCTTTGCTATGCACCAGTCTGGTTTGAAAATAATTAAAGGCCTGTCTCGTATTGACCCTTGCCCTGTCCCAGGGTCCTTTCATAGTCTGGAATTAAAAAAAATGGCGGGGGCTATTAATTGAAGTTTGACGGTATTAAAGTTGTTGAGGTGAAATGTTGAGGATGCCATGCAGTATTCAGGCTTGCAAGAAAGCGCCAGAAGTGGGCCAGAAGAGAGGGGCGGAAAGGTGAGAGACTGCAACAAGATACAAACAAGGGAACGTAAACAGGTGATATAAATAACTTCCAACATGCACAAGAAGTAACACACACACACACGAACAGACACACACACACACATTGAATTTACACCTTCAAAACAATAAGCGACAAAAGAATATCAAAGCGCCATTGTCTGAGTCCTTGAATACATGCAGCCTTTCCTTCCATTAAACAATAACCCATGGCTTTACTTCTGTGTTAAAGTTAAGGACTGCAGAATGACAACACCTGATCCTCATGACTCTCATCGGTGTTCACAGCTTTGAAGTTAAACACAAACAGTCTTGGCGATTGACCATGCGGTGACTTGGTCAGCCCGTTTCTGGTCCCAGAGATTTATCAGCCTGAACTAATGATGTTAATCTCCTGTAATGCCATTACAGCCCACAGTACAGCCTTTGTTATGTCGTATTAAATCAAAGTGAGAGGAAATATAGATGAGCAGGGTTTTGGCTGACGGCATAGACACCTGCACTTGTTTTTTTTACTGTTAGGTTCCATTTTACTACCTTTATGTGTCCTGCAGAGTATCAGGTGTTTCGACATGTTTTATTCAGCTGGTGACTGGATGCATTAACACTCATGTGTGAGCCCCTGTCAAGTCAAACACACCAACAAGTTACACACCAGCTAAATAAACACGCCTCTACCTATGAAATTGCAGCCTTAACTCTAAAGAGATTTCTTCCATTCGTATCAAGTTTAACTTGTTTCCAGAGTGGGCTGCATGGTGGGGAAGTGATTAGGTCTCTTATTTGACTCCTTGCAGGGGTCGTTTTGTGTGCAGTTTGCATTCGGTGTCCTCCCACAGTTAAGATAGGCTTGTTAGGTTACAACTGGTGACTGTAGATTGCCCTCTAGATTGCCTGAGTGTGAGCTTGTATGGTTGTTTGTCTCTATGTGAGCCCTGTGATTTACTGGCGACCCGTCCAGGTTCTATCCAACTCTTGCACAATGACAGCTGGGATTGACTCTAGTCCCTCCGTGACCCTGACCCCGTTCCCAGTGTTCAACTTCCATATTCTAAAATAACGATGGAGGGACTGTAAGAATGTCATGAATTTCGGTTACCTAACAAAACCTGAAATACAGAGCTGAAGGACTAGCATGTCTACTGAGCGAGGTGTAAAACTCGCTTTATTAAACCATCATCTGGTAACCACTTAATGAGAACACAATGAGAGGTGTCAGGAAGACAAGAATGTAAACCAGGCATTTAAAGATGGGAGAGATGGTGAAGACTCTGTATGTTAGGGGTTTAAGGAGGCATTAGGGGGCCAGTAGCTGAGTGGATATATCCCGTGCTCCATCTACAGAGGCTATAGTCCCCGTCACAGCGGCTGTGGGTTCGATTCGACCTCGCCCCTTTGCTGCATGTCATCACTCACTCTATCGTCCCGTTTCACTTTAAATCTCTATAACATTTTCTCTGCAGTTCTTATAAGTCTGCACTCTGCTAAATCTTCCCACCGTCCTTTTCAACTGGGCTTCTGTTAGCTTACCGTATGTTTACTACATGCAAAACATTTCCTTTTGCATCTGCTTCTTTGCAGCTATCCTTACATTAAAGAGCTTTTCCCCAACCATGTTTTCTCCTCCCAACAATCTGCAGCATGCAATTCCAGCTTTGTGTTTAGCTTCAGACACCATATCCCGCACAACACCCTAACATTTGCAACATTTGCGGCTGACAGCAAACACACCCACTGCTTGTCTTTGAAGCAGATGTAACCGTAGAATTGTGTGCAAAAACCAAATGAAAAAAGCCTCTACACTTTTACTGCTGGTTACCACCTCTGTGGCCAAGAACACAGCCACACTCAGCAAAATCAATGCAAGAGCCTTAGGCAAGAAACCTCCTGAGACAGACACAGACGCTCAGGAAAGGTTTAAGGGAAGAAAAGAACGTCTGCATGTGAGGACATGTGAAGACAAATGACTACCACTGGCTGTAATCATCTGGTTAGCCTGTAAATATATAGGAGCATCTCCACACGCCTTCTCTCGGCTTGTTATGCGGCTGGCCCTACAACAGACATAAGAATCCTACAGAAGAGCCACAGAGTTTCTGGAAAGGCTTGATGAGTCCTCAAGTTATGAAATAAATCCTTTAAGTGAAGCCTAAAAGCAAATCTTATTGATGCACTAACCTATTCAACAAAGCTCCTGGAAACCGCATGTACAAAGAAAAGCCATCCAATTGTGACATTTAGAGTTTATTGAGAGTAAGTGTGCTCGTTTGGTCCACAGGTTTTGTCATCAGTGGGAGTTTGTTGTTAAATTGTGTATTTGAAGCTCACCAATTAATTGATTGATTGATTATTTTCCTCAGCTTTCTGTGAGTGCTTATGAGACTATTAACTTTGATAAAATATTAAAGAGCCTGCGTTCTCTCTGTGCCCAGTTTTGCTCCGGGATATTACCGTTATATATTGAAACTGGTCGATATACTATTCCATCTTTCCCTCTCTCTTTCTCTCTCTCTTGCCCCTCCTGTCCTTCTGTATCAGCTATTTATTGAGTTAAACCAGTGTTTTGGTGTTGAATTGTTAACTTCATTTTAGTATAATTTTTATTCCACAGGGGATGGGCCATTTGGGGCCAGACACACAAATAAAAGATCTATTCATACATGTATAACTTTGAGCAGACGAGATGGACTGGGGGGAGTAAAATATCAATTATAAGAGGTTTTAAGTATAGAAAGCAGGTGTCAGTATTGGTTGGTTTGAGAAAGGCACAAGCTGTGTGTGTTTGCTCATGTTATCAGCAGCTGCTTCGTGTTTACAGATGTTTTAATGCTTGTTGAAGAAGACCATGAGCTAGATTACCCACAGTTATCGCTGGAAGCCATTTTAACGACCAAAGGAGGCGGGCCAGTCAGATTGATTGATGGTTTGACCTCAGCTGGCTTTCGGTGGTTTGTCTGTGAGCTTATCGGTAAACGCACACAGATAAAGACTTTTGCTACAGTCTGTGAACAAATAAGTCACAGAGCTGGGGGGCAAAGACCTCAGAACTCCGTGTGGTTTTCCAATTAATAAATGGTGAAGTGAAGACACACCTGTTTTACACCCGTGTTTTTAATGTAATGTGACATTTTACATCACCTTTTCTAAGTGTTTGCTATAAATCAGTGGCCCCATTTTATACAAATCATGTAAATTATGGAAGTCCTCTAGTTTCACACGTTAGGCTATCACATGTCTTATAGGCTACCACACGTCTTATGTGGACCCTGATCTGTTACTCATCTTAACAAAACCAAGCAACAAAACCACTTGCCATACCCAGACAGCCTCTGTTCTGCTCCCCAACATAAACACTGCTTAAAATTATGACCAACAAGTGTAGCAATAATCACAAAGAATTAGAATTAAACAGCCAAAAACTAAATTACGTCCATTAATTTCTGACCAGAATGCCAAATGGCTGGTTAACATTATTGCTTCATCCAAATGGTAATGCTAACAGTATGTCAAAACAGATATCCTCAAGGCAATGGTCTAATTGGCTATCTAGAAGAAAACGTGAGAGAGATTGTTTCCAAACCAAAGTCTGTGAAACTGAGTAATTTGGCTGCTTTGGTCTCAGATCTTGCACCAGCAATTCCCAGATCCAGAACCCTTCAACCAGAATTATTTCACTCGTAAAGGCCAAAAAGGATTTCAACAATAAACCAGAAAGCAGAGCACAAAGAACAATATGTTCAGAGGATAATTGAATCAATGCTCTTAAACTTCGGCACAGTATTGGTCCACCGAGTCGTCTCAAAATGTTGTCTTGACCAACGCAGAGTTATTGAAGCTCTGACTTGTTTATTTGCCGTATCATTGTGTTGAGTGAGCTTGGTAAATGGACTAAGCTGACCATATACAATACTCCTAAAAAAGTAGAAGAAAAAAAGACAGAAAATACAAGAACACAGGATAAGTTGGAATTTTTTCAGCTGTCACCATTGTTTATAGTTTCCATCTTGTTTTTCAGTAACATTGCACAAAGAAAAGAAGAAGTGCCCTTTTTGAAGGGCTAGTGGTTCTGTTCTGTGTGGCATATATACGTACATAAAAAACACCGTGGAAGAGCAAAGCCGAGAGACGACACTCAGGTGGATTAGATGGATACAGACCACGGAATGGACATGAACATGCGTTGGAAGAGCGATGCACAGACCTATCCTCCAGAACTAGAACTATAGAGACCTGCACTATGAGTAGGATGAATGCATCAACAGAGGACAGAGGTGGAATGATAAGAGGGAAAAAAGCTCCCGATTTGTCCTTTTTGTAGCAGGAAGTAACATGAATCAAAGGCCTGAGAAGATAGAGAAGATTGGAGACACATTTGCGCATGGTGCTGAGAGATTCCGAATAAATGATAGAAAAAAAAAGGATGGAGTAATTGCAGCCATGCTGATCCAGGCAGCATAAAGGCATAGAGAAATGAGTGAGGCAGAGGGGATAATGAAGAAAGTCGTGGAGAAAGGCAAAAGTAGATGAGAGAGCGAGGGAATAACGTGAGCTAAGAAACAGACGTTCTGCCCTTCTAAATGATGCTGATCAGAGCGGTTCCTTCACTGAAGGACAAATTTGTTGATATCGGTTATCACAATGTGACCACTTGCAATAAACAAATTTGAATTGACAGTTTGAATTTATCGTAATATAGGCAAAATGATTTCATGTAAATCAGCAATACTTTTTCATGCATGCAAACATTTTACCAATTCGATTAACGCGGCATTAATGGCCATGCTAGCATACCATTTTGATGAAATCAGACAAAGTTTGGGTTTTTTTTGGGATGTAAGCGAAGCATGATGGGAACACTGGTATTGTGTAAACCAGCAGTAAGACAAAGAAACTGTGAGTTATCTCTAATATGCACTCTTTGCATTTTTTTATTTACCAAGGTTCATTTTATTAACTCAGTATTGAACAATGTTTCAATAATGCAGGCCTGAGTGCTGATCTGTTTAAATGGGGCACAAGTATCCAGTGTTTATTTGAAATAGAGGTTCATTGTCCCATTCCAGGACACAAAATATGGCACACATGTAAGAATGATTAAAAAAACAAACCTAAAATGTCACTTCTAAAGCCTGGTTCAGACTACAGGATAATTTGGCCGATTTGAGGTCAGATTCCCTCTTCCCGACAATTGCAGGGGTGTTACAGACTTGAGGCTGCTCACAAACGCTTATCTGCCCGGATTATTTTGAAGTGTCAGAGGTATAAAGATCCAATCTTAACCTCCCCGATCTGCTCAGAGAGCATCGTGGCCGCCTCAATTTAAGTCAAACATGTTTGAAATTTAGGAATTAAAATCTTGACGATTATGTCATGAAAGGGTCTGGCGGAAGTCGAGCGTGACAACAATTAAAGCGAGCGACAAGAGAGGCCAGTAGTTCCACCTGTAACCTGCGGCAAGACGGAACCCTCCACCAGGCGCAATAATTGTTAATAAAATCCTGCAGTATGTGATGTGCAATTGTTTTCATAGTTTTGAGTGTGTGCATGCTTGAGATTATAGAAAATATCTGTTAAGATTCTCCTTATGTGCATAATGCTACCAGATTCTAAAATAGAGTAGGATTTTAAACTCCTATAGTCTGAGCCCATATAGCCGCCCCTGCCTGTATGTACTGTGAAGGTGTAAGTTGGAAAAAGTATGTGTGTGTGATATATAAAAAATCAGTTTCTTAATGGCATGCAGCTTCATTTTTCCAGACACATTTTGCCATATTTAACAGCAACTGATAAACTTTGGTTTTAACCATCTGAAAACGCTAAATCATCATTTTTGCTGGTCAGTTTAATGGACTCAATCGCAGAAATTCTGTGGTCAGAGATAGCACAGTGACTTTTTAACATTTCTTGGCCATCTTTTGTTCTTCAGTTTTGAGCGGTAAATTCAATTAAAAATTAGTTTGGCCTGTTTTCTCAGCTACAAACATTCTTTCACCTAATTTTCTCTCCAATGGCTCGGTGACAAATCCATGAGCTGGCTGAACATCCTGCTTCGTCCATGTTCTGTCCCTGGACTTTGACAGAGACGCTTTCGCACATATATTTACCCAGGCTCTATTGATCACCAGCCTGTTAGACAGGCCAAACCAGGAAAGCGCGGCGTTTGCTCAACAGCTAACCTTTCCTCATGTATCTGAGCAAACAGCATTCTGCAACTGATGTCTGACATAAGTCCTGATAACAAGCGACTACAGCTTGTCGTGCGCACAACCTAAATCCTGTTTGTTAATGTTTGATGAGTTGCCGAGAGACTGATAAACTGAAGAATCACTTGTCCAGTATAATTTTCTTTCCTCCGAGTTTGTCCTTACAGACAACAAAAAGAATAGGAAAATCCACCTACCTGATGATGTCAGAGGGTCCCGGTCCATGACAAAGGCAGATCCTGGAGCAGACAGCCAATCCAAGGAGGAAACCAGGAGAAGGAGCAGGAGGTTTGGAGAGGACGACGAGACAGCCATGATGCTGCAGAGAGACGGAGGGGAGAATGAGAGAGAGACAGTAGCACAGTGATTATAATTATCTGTTGGACTCCATGACATGCCCATGTGAAAAAGAAAAAAAAAAAACTCCTTCCCTCTCTACTCTCAGGCTCCCTCGCTCGCTCTGTCTCTCTCTTTCCTTCTCCCTGACCCGTGAGCACAAATTCTGGGTGCCATTTATTTTCAGCTGGTGTGTGTGAAACCTAACACGGAACAGGGCATAATTAATTATCATGCCAGGTTGCTGCTGCAGTGTTTGGGAGTTGACGTTGGTTATTCTGTTCATATGTTTTGTGAGGGTTTTTTTTTATATGTCTTTCAAACTACTTTAAAACTGATCACAAAATAATTGATGACAATAAAAAAGTCCCTGATCTTAATTGGACAGTCCTTTTACCCAAAGTTAAAACCATTTGAAATTCACCATGGTTTTATCCATACATTCATCTACTGAAGGTTGAAAAATGACGGAATGATAAGTATTTAGAAAATTGTTAACAGAATGTAACTATTATGTGACAACCCACCAGCCCCAACTCTACCAATGGCAAGCTAATTGCAAGTTCAATCAGGGTACTTACTCCCTTAGTTTACGACATAGCTGTTACTCACATTTGGATTTATACAGCATTAACTGACTTTCAGACCAAAATTAGCCCTCTTCAAACTTGTCCTACCTGAAAAATATCTGCAAAATTTCAAGACAGCCTGCCCCTAAAATGTTCCTAATTGCTCTTTAGTTCATGTCCCTCACCGCGAGAGATTTTCCCTGTTGGGAAGGAAGATCCCCAGACACTGGATGCAGTTTTGCCTTTTTTTGCAATGCTACATGTTGGACATTTTATACATTTTTTTGCACACAGGTTATAAACTTCAACCCCATTGCTCACTCGCTCTGGATGAATTTTCCTCAATGATACTTGTTGCATTTACAAAATAGGTGTGAAAAATGTGTTCAATTCAATTCAATTCAATTCAAAAAACTTTATTTATCCCCGGGGGGCCATTTATTTGTGTTCACGCATTCAGCTCACCCTGAACATCCAGGGACATTTTCAGAATTTCAGAGAGGCTTTGTGCATGTGTGAAAAGGGCTTTAGACTAGCTGAGGAAAACTGACAGCATTAAGTGAAAGCTGTGTGTGTTCATCAAGGAGCGAAACATCAGACACTTTTGTTTATTCAAAACTACTATACAAAACAGTTTAAAGCTTCTCAAATCCAAAATTAACCAAATGAACAAATAGAAGTAGTCTTTATAAATCGAGCATCACATGCCGTGGTAAAATACAGGAACAACTAAATGGTACAGAAATGAGATGACTGCGTCTCTTCTTCATCCATCTACAACTATAATTAGAAATCTTGCAGAAATATAAGATCTGTTATGGAGAACAAACAGTGACAACGTCTTGCTGGTCAATGAGCTGGTGTTTGAGGACAAGTTCTACCAGTCAAGTCTGACCACTAAATATAGGCCAAACTCCCCGTCCGCACCCTTGGCTATTTACAGCTGCGTCTCCACAAGTTTGCTGGGCAGCCAACAACTTAAACGCGGAGGTTGTGCTTCTGAGGGCAATGCTCTCAGTACTTTTCCCAGCTTCTTCTGCATTCTGAGGACACCTTAAAGACATATAGCTGCAGAGAGCTACACAGCAAACCTCCCCAAGATTTTGCAGGAGAAACACTTTGCGCTCCATTACTTGAAGTAGCAGCAAAGGAGAATCGTTTTACACCTTGTTTTACTCTCATTTATAGAGTGATAACGACTGAGAAAATATGTGTCAACATCAAGCACATTTTCATGACTCAAACGCCAGGGCATTAAAAATACTAGTGTCAAGAAAATGTCTGAAGGAAATCCACCAGTGTTATAATATAAAATAGCATGAATCAAACATATGCACCTAATTAAGACAAAAAAACAGACATTTACTCTCTCTGGATTATACTGTGCATTTAAAAGCACAATAAAGTGAAAGAACAACACAAAGAAACATAATACACCTAAGATTGGCTGTGGCTCACAGGTAGGGGGGAAAGCGATAACTCATGAAACGATACGCTATATGTGACACAGGGTAATTATTCTATCAGGGTTTATGGATTTTGTCATTATTGATACATTGCAAGAAAAATCCCGATATCTGATATTCACTTATTTGGTGTCCGTTTCACCTCTTATAATGCAATATGTCTAAACTTCTTGTCACCGCTGTTTGACGTTATCCCGCTGTCTTCTTCTTCTCTGGCCAATAAACTACCGTTCACGTTTCCCTCATTCATGTCATGAGCGCCACTGTGAGGAGTCATGGAGTAATTTGCAGAAAAATCTGTCTAGAGCATTAAATGTCTTTAAAAGAAAATATTGTATATTTGGCAGCGGGTTTGCCAATTGAAAGGTTGGTCGTTCAATCCCGGGCTCAATCCCCAGCTTCTTTAGTCTACACATAAGAATATCCTTGGGCTCAATACAAGTGGCAACCTCTGGTGTTGAAAAATGAAGCCAATGCCAAAAGTGCAAACCTTCAAGCTAGCTTACTAGGTTGACCAAAAGTTAGTTTAAAACAGCATTTACAATATGGCAACAGCCAACGATGGGCTTTAAAAGTCCACTTCAGAAACCAATGGGTGGCGTCACTGAGACTAGGTCCATGTTTTAAACAGTCTATGGTTGGATACTCAACTCATACGTTAGGCCTAAGGAATAGCTTTCTGTGAGTAAATGTATTTAATGATGGTTGGCCTAGCTTGGCACTGTCAACAGTGTATGAATCCATATTGCCAGTTAAAGGCGAGAAGTTGACGCCTCTGGTCTGCCTAACGTGCAATGTGTAACACAAGGAGGCCGAAAAGTGGGATAAAGTTGTTCCACCCCTTATCAGCCATTGGAGGTAGTAACAGATGTGTAATGGGGGGAGATGGTGGCAATGTGAAACGTTGGTGGCTGGACGGAGAAGCACTGTATGAATGTGCATACACGTCGTGCCTCTCGTGTTTGTGCAACCCCTTAATACAATGTGAAATCCCACACTGGGACACCAATATTAAGTTGTTGCGGTCGGAACATGCAAGTACAAAGGCGTTTTAACAGTGGTACTTTGTTATGGTGCAGTTGCAGAATTGCAATATGTAAAGGGCTATTGTGTGTGTATGTGAGTGAATACTGTGTAGTGGTTCAGTGGTTCCAGAAAACTAGAAAAGTACATAAGTAGTGCAATTCATTTACCATTTACCAAAACTGAAATAGAAAGAATCTTAGTTTACATCTTTATGAAATCTAACTGAGAAACTTGTAGTTTGTAGAACTGCATGACTCACATTGGAACAATTTAGCCTGTTGCACTGGTACTGGTTCTAATGGTATAAATGTTAAGTCATAAGAAGAATGTGTGTGTATGTGTATGTGTATGTGGGGGGCTGCGTGTATGTGTGGATGAATTCCATGTGTTAGAGGCTGGACGAGACCAAGTTATACAATACAAGAATTTATGGAAGAGAGCTGTCAAGAAGATGGCTCATCTGGCCGGACTGAAGCGCTCCATTTATAACCAATTATTGCTCATTTTCTGCATTTGTCATCCTGCCCAAGTTTCTCTTCAGATCTTCCCTCTCTTATTCTGTCTCGATCGCCCTTCACATTTGATCATCTGTCATTTTAACATCATAATTAAATCCATCTTCTCATCAAATGCCCATTATTCTGGTGAACTTAACAACCCTATGATGAACAATTATGAAACACTTTTCCTACTGTGACTGTGTTGTTTCCTTTTCTATATTTTCTGCATTGTTATTTTTTTCAAGTCTACCATGTTCGATCAGGTGAGAAACAAAAGAAAAGGAGGCCAAACAGCCCCTCAGCTCCAGTTGAAGGCCTCATGGTAACCCCAATATCAGTCTTTCCTTTTCATGTGAAAGCGTCCGTGAAAACTTGTAGCTTCATATCAATCTCCTGCACGTTTCTCCCCCATTCCTTTCCTTATTTCTGCCAATTACAAGCACTTAGACTCACAGGAAGTCAGTCTAAGCCAATCAGAAAAGAGGGAGGCTCAGTGCAGGTCTCCTGGGGTCCCTCTGTAAACATATAAGGCCTCTGTGGTCAACCTTCCTCCCACTACCTCTGCCCTAAAACACAGGCACACACACACACGCACACACACATGCACGCATGCAACAACTTGACTTGGCACCCCACTGCCAGCACCATGCCTCTCCCATGTTTTCTTTAATCTCTATTAATCATCTGTGTTTGTTCAAGAGGAGCTGACAAGAGAGGAGGAGGAGGAGGTTAGGAGCAGATGGGGTGATTGTGTGAGAGGGAGGCCAAAAAAAAAGGTTAGGGGGTGAGAGGGCACATTATATTTGCTCTTCTATAGCTGCAGAGGAAAAGCATGCTCAAACACAGAGCTGTGTGGCCAGTTTAGTTTGAGGCTTCTTAAAAGAGAAAAGAAAGACTGCAGTGGATGCATATTTTGTCATTCTTTTTTTAAACATTTACTTTTTTTCTGTGAACGGCTGTGTAACACTATTTGTCTTATAGTCTTAATTTATCTATTGAACTTGTTGATATTTATACTGAGTATATCTGGGGCGACTGAGGTGAAGGAATGGTTTTATGAGAAAAGGGGTTTGGTCTTTTACAAACAGAACCCCACATAACCCTCTGGGAAAAATATGAAGAGCATGTTAGATTTTAACCAAAATTAAAGGTTTAAGAAAATGACTAACAAACAGGTGTTTTCTTGTGTTTACGCAATTTTTGGAAGCTCTTTTGTGATTGTGCTTTCTGGATTCAGATTTCTAGTCCTGTAGCGTTCGTATTGGATTCTTTAGGAGCTTAGATGAGTGCAGTGTTTCTCCTACCATTCATCTGGAGGGATGGCCTGGCCCCACAACATGGCCTTTTGCCCTCCAAAAGAAAGGAACAAAATATTTATTCATGGGATTTACATAATTATGTGCACTTGTTTTATTTTAGCAGACTATCAACATTTATGCATTTTACTGTACTCAGCAATGTCTCTGCTAGCACATTCTTGGCTTATCCGTTTTTTACACACAGAGCGAAGTGTAGACGGGTTGATTGACTGTAAGAGAGAAGACGAAGTCAATATGTTAAGTGGCAGGAAAAAAATATTCAAAACTAACATCTGGTATAGAGGCGCCAGAAGCGTAGCGGTTAGTGTGTGCGCCCCATGTACAGTGGCATTTTTCCTCCAAGCAGGCGGCCCAGGTTCGAATCCGGCCTGTGGCTTCTTTCCCGCATGTCATTCCCCCCCCCTGATTTCTGACTCTATCCACTGCCCTACCACTACAATAAAGGCCCAAAAAGCCCAAAAATTAACCTTTAAAAAAACTAACATTTGGTATTTAAGAAGACTTGAAACTACCGATTGAGACCATTGACTTTGTTCATTGTCAAACATGAGAGAAAATGTTGGCATAGTGTGAGTCCATACACCAAAAGAAGTCGTGAATCAAACATGGGTATCAGAATCGGCTAAATTATTTCAAACATCAGCCCTGATTTTCCCAACAGGTGCATCTTCACTATGAATACATCCAATTACACCTAGCATTGACGTAAAGGCAGAAACTGGCAGACTCTGATGCTACGTCCACCATGTTGGAGATGTTGAAATAATTACACTGTGCCTTACCCTATGTAAGGTCCTTTTTACCTCATGTCCTGCCTCCTGAGACCCACTTCCTTTTCCTACGGAAAGGAAGAAAACTTCCTGCTGCAAGGGATATGTGTGAAAGAGCAACCTAGGAAGGTTTCAGGGGCAGGCTGTCCTTAACACTGCTTAAAATGTTCAGGAGTGCATGTGTAAAAAGAGCTCAAATGATACACCGACTTCTTATGTACGGTCTTTCATTGGGAGAAATTGCAGTGAAGACGTCTGCTAGCACATAAATATCTAAATGCGTCAAACATTTTTGAAGAAGCTATATGCAAATGTTGAGAGGAAATAAACACATCCAACATATTGTTTTAGAGCTCAGGGATACACACAATGCATTGCAACACTGTATTTATTGACTTAGATAGTGAAAACTTGAAGAAAGCCTCACCTGGAGTGTGTACTTTGGTTACAAAGTAGTCATGTAAACATTGATCATACATATTATCATAGTTAAACAAATTAATACATTCACGTACAGACTTAAAAAGAAGAAAAACGAGGTAGGCCTTGAATGGGACCATCTCCACCTGCTGTGATGGATTCCCCTTTTTTTTAATCACAACCCTGGAAGAGTTGTCTTCTCAATCTGTGCGAGGCTCTTGTGTTTACATTTGGATCTGTATTTTTATTGTCTTGTGCTTAGTCTTTCTTTTTCTCCGGTCACATCTGTGTAACATCACACAGTCGCGGTGACTGACTGAGTGGAGTCGACTGCTGGTCCAGGGGAAATGAAGTGTGAGACAGGCAGACAGTGTGAGAGAAGTGCTGGCAGAGGCGAGGATTAACTTGTCACTGGAGATAAAAACAACATGGGTGAAGCTCCCCAAACAGAGTCATATAGTGCTTTCACACTTGCACAAAACATTTGAAAACTCGTTTTTTCCTGCAAACCCCCAAGTAAATTTTCCGTGTAAAGTCTGGATGAGCTGATGTGAGAACGCAAAAATAAATATCCAAGATCCACTGCGAGCAACAGGGAGGTGGTGGTGACTTTTGTATCCTGCGACGGTTGCACATCCATCGACTGTATGCGCACGATTTGTGCTATCTCCGTGCTTGTAATGAAACGGCTTAATTAGGATTTCTGTTCCCCAGTATGTTCTCCGCTCAGTTGTTGATATTGTTATTCTGTCAAACCACAGGTAGCATTCACATAAATGGAAAATTGTCATTATAGCCTCGTATAGCAGACTCTGTTTCTTTTGTCGCCACTTTCCGGACTCCCTTTTACGTCATGTCTTGCCTCCTGCCACACCCCTTCCCCTCACATTAGACAGGGATAGTCTCCCACTAAAAGGTGCCTGTGTGAACAACCAACTCAGGGAGATTTCAGTGACAGTCTGCCTGAAGTTTTACAGACATTTCCAGGAGTGCATATGTGAAAATGGCTTATCACTTCTATTCAACTCTCAACAATGAAATTTCACAACTTGGACAGAATCATGTCAAAAGGGCACCAATCTATGTTGCCAATGTATTTAAGTTTAATTTAGACAGTATCGCCTCCTCTGCCACCTCCTCTGCTCTCTGTCTATTAGAAAGAGACATAAACAAAACTGCTTCATCTTTAAAAGAATCCAAACAGACCTGGGTAACATCAGTATTTGCTGCCCTGTTGATTTGAATGGACACATACTGCTCTCTCTTGAGGCAGCATTGACTGAACATCCATATTTTTTTTTTTTTTTTTTTAAAGCTTCGGTAATTTTCAATACTATTTCTTATTAAAATAATGGAGATCGTTTAAAAACATGTGGTCTCACAAAATATCTCAGTATTGAAAAATGTGACAACCATACCACCTTGCACTTGAAGAAGTGTGCAGCCACCAAAGCAGCCTGCCTCACATTCAGGATACAAAAATCTTACAATTGAGAAAGTGCTGTATGACCCAGATTCATAACATGTCAATTCTTGAAACTAGTAGGCACTGAATGTATACAGTAAATAAAGTACACTTATAATATATTGCTGCAAAACAACTTTGCAATATTAGCATGGGGCATAGACACATCGCAAAAGACTGCATTTATGGATATAGCTGTGCATTTACATCCTCATTTGAAAACTTGGGCCAATCAGATCGAGCCTTAAATACATGCTTAGCAGCAGGAATACAGAGACACTTGTAGTTACAGCTATTATTGTCATCTCAATTTCTGTTTGTCATGTTATGCTATCACTGTGATTTTGAACAATGTTATCGCACACGTAGAATTTCTTCACACCATGAAGGCTTGTTTCTCGCACAAGGATTCATCAGACAATACTACTTTCATTCATTCAAAGATTTTTACAGACCCATCTCGTAAAAAATGTGACATGCAATAAACCTGTGAGATCACTTTTGCTGCACAGTGTGCTTCAGGGACATTAAAGCATGTAACCCCAATAACTTTCTCACAAGTCTCTCCCTGCAAGACTCTATGATTAGTGGAGTAAGTACATATCACTTTGCAGTATGTCTGCTAGCAGATCATATATACTGTAGGATCTTTTTAAATAAGTATTTTCTAAATCTAAAATAGTTTTTTTGACGAGGGGTTCAGTGGAACTACAATGAAATGCTTCCAATCGAAAACCTGATTTCCCCTCACCTACAGCTACACTGCTGTTAGCACAGAGTTACTCTCTGTTCCACTGTATTTCTAATGCTTTTTCCAGTTGATTAAGAACTCTGGAGTGAGGCTGGGGCTGTAAATGCTGCACTAGATCTATGCATTTAGTCTGAAAGGGTTTTAAAAATATTGCATTGTACAAAGGCATGTGTACATTGGCCTCTCTTGGGCTTTACAGGTGTTAGAGACTCCTTAAGTATTTGATGCAGTAGTGTGAATGTTATTCTCCTACTAGTGCATTTGTAATCTCTGGCTTTCTCACTATTTACTCTTCATGATGTATTTTATTCCTTTCTAAAGCCGCTCTCTCTCTCTTTCATGCATTCTCTCCTCAATCACTAAAAATATACCCTGATGCTCCAAGCTTTCAGGACTTGTGGCTAATCAAGGAACGAAGGAGAATAAAAGAAGGAAGATGTGAATCACTTCAGTATGACCTTGTTAATTACTTTGAACAAGTTGCTGAATTTATAGTCTGAACTGTAACCTAATCCCAAGCAATTAAACGTCCGATTTCTCAAATAAAGACGGACAAAAACTCAACCAAAGGCACTCAACTGTAATCATTGCATGAAGTCTGTATGAATAAAGCATGAGTGTGCTGCCACAAGGCATCTGTGATGGCTGTAAAATCGCACAGCCAGGAACAAGAACACGTTTTAGGAGCTGGAGATACAGCAAGCATTAAAGATCCCATATTATGCCCTATTTGGGGTTCATATATCTATTTTATGTGCCTACTAAAGTACGTTCACAATCGCTAATGTTCGAAAAAAGTGTCTGTTTTCATGTACTGCCGATCGATGCAGCCCATCTCATCTGCCTGTGTTTGCAACGCTCTGAATCCCCCCCGAGCAGGGTCCCCAAGTGTGCCAAGTCTGACCTGATTGGTTGGCCGATCTGCTCTGTTGTAATTGGTCAGTCGTTCGGACAATTCTCGGAAATGTTACGCCCCTTTTACCATATTGGGAATTCAGCTAATGTGCAGCATGAGCTTGTGCTTGCCACAACGAGCCAATGGGCTTGGATCAGTGACATCATCGCACTGTGATATCACACTGCCAATTTTCAACCAGGGGGGCTAGAACCGAGCGTTACATGCTGCTACTGCTACTGCTAACAGGAGGAGGTAGGAGAAGCCGCGTTTCCGCGGACTTTGAATTTTTGCACATAGATGTGCCTAAACATGCACAAGATACCTGGAAAACACACTAAAGAGCATATAAAACCAGAAAAAGCATAATATGGGACCTTAAAGCACCTACAAATATAAATGAAAATATAATAATACTCAAACATTTTTGATTCTATGCTAGGAACTTTGAACTTTCACCACAATGTGACTCGTCACTTTGGGCATTCAGTTAAAGGGATACTTCACCCGTTTAAACATGAATCTGTAGTGACATTGGGTCATATATGTAGTAGAAATGTGAAATAAATTTTGAAATTGGTGCCTTCTTGACCGAGAAAAGGGGCAAAAAGTGTATTTTTGCCTTTTCTCTGCAAAGACACATCTCCCAGAATGCACAGCACCGCAGGACACTCCCGCTGAAGGAGAGGTGCATTCATGTGGTATCGGAAAAATGAGATTCCAAGTTGTAAAATGCAAATGAAATACCTGCTCAAGTCGGTTTTGTGTTTTGTTAACATACTTTTTATTCAGGCACGTATTGCACATCAACTTTTTGCTTAAATATAACTTGACTATAAGATTTCTCCGAGTTGGGAAGTCGGAAGAATGACCTCCCAACTCGGAAACTTAAACCACCCGAGCAGCACCTGAATGCAGCATTACTCGCGGACATTTAATAATAATAATACAGCAGTTTCCACAACTGATTCAGAGATTTCTTCCATAAGGAATTGGCATCTTGGAAATTCCTGGAAGAAAACAGACTCTATGTCTGTGTCCATAGGCAAACAGTGACAGCACCGACAACACAAGTCTGCCCCGGCTCCTTCTTTTCTCTCACAGCCGCGGACCTAGCATGCTAGGCTAGCTAGCCTGCCTGTCGGCACTCAGCAGCCAGCTCGCCGCTATATTGCGGCTCGTAGAAAGAACCACAAACATCCGATTCGAGCACAAGACCTTGAAAATCCCCTTCAGTCATATCAGTTTGAAGTTGAAACATACGTTTTTCTTCATTCTCGGTCCTTCAGCGTTATCCATAGACACCCAGCTTGAGCCGGGTCCCTGTTTAGCCGCTGTCTGTATGCAGAAGGCACCTGGCAGCAATATTGCGGGCGGCTCGTAGGAAGAGCCACGAACATCCGATTCAAGCACAAGACCTTCAAAATCCCTTTCATCCATATCAGTTTGAAGTTGAAACATACTTTTTTCACCATTGTCGGCAGATATTAGATTTCTGCATAGAGCCTGGTAGCATAGCCTTCAAGCAAGATGGCGGATGTTAAGTTTCGATTCTGGCAGTGAAGCCCCGCCCACTGATCTGTGATAGGTCTGTAGCTTCAGTGGTTGAAAACATGAGGAACTAGCAATGTAGTTTTACCCTGCTAACAACGACCTCAGCGAGTGACGCAATATGACGATTTTTGCGTCTATTGCGGAGGCATCTCAGAAAAGAAAATACAGATTTTTCCCGTCTCAGGGGGAAATGAGGGCTGGATGCAAGACCATTCAATAAAAACACAAGTTTACTACTGATACAAAGCTTAATGCAAATGGGTGAAGTATCCCTTTAAGCACTTAAAAGAGCTCTGATAAAGTTAAGTGCTTGGAGTTGCTATATGGCACTTTGACATGTTGGTAGTGATTTAAAAGAAAAAACACGCTGGTGCTTTGGAAAAGGGGCCTGATGTTGCACACCTCACATAATAATCACACATTCACTCATTGGATTTTCCAGATTGATATGACAGGAAAAATACAGTTTCAGGTCCCTTGAAACAACTATACCTATACAGCTGACTAAGATAGTCAAGAGGAAAAAAAAGAAAAAACATCAGACTATGTGGACCAACCTTACTCAGACACATCATAAATAACTATTTCACCACACCAGGCTTTTATTTATTTTGGCTTAATCCATAGAGTCAAATTAAGTGGAGCACATTTTATCACTCTGTCTCCACAAGTTATCAACACACCTTATCATTTAAATGTCAGTGCACTATTTTACAGACTATCATTCAGGAGAAATTGTTAAATTTTAACATGATCATTTCTTAATCATCATACAAAAACATGTACAAAGTCCACTGTCAGGTCAAGAACCATGCAAATAGAATTTTGTTTCCTGACCCTTCCCGTAACCACTAACCTCTGTCTTTAAAATAAACAAAATTTGAGTAAACATACTGCAGACTTCAACATGAGCCTGCACATTACACCAGACACTGGTGAGGCAGAGCCTGTCAGACGAGAGGCAGGGCCCACAAACATGCAGTTTGACCAGCTGCTCCTATAGACCTTCAACTGTTGGATTTATTTACATTAAGTCATTAAGAGAGTGAGTGTGTGTTTGCGTAGAGGGTATAGGTGCAGACACACTGAATGCAGTGCTAACCTGTGTGTGTGTGTGTGTGTGTGTGTGTGTGTGTGTGTGTGTGTGTGTGTGTGTGTGTGTGAGAGAGCTCTCAAGCATGCTGATCTAGATGGCTCTAATGTCTCTGACTCTTATTTCATAAGAGAGAGTGGAAAACTCAGAGTCAGCACGCTGGCATGAGAAGAGCCCGTGCTGGAAGCAGATCAGGACACACATCTGCACACACAGCTACAGAATGTGTGTGTGTGTGTGTGTGTGTGTGTGTGTGTGTGTGTGTGTGTGTGTGTGTGTGTGTGTGTGTGTGTGTGTGTGTGTGTGTACGTGCTCGTGTGAAAGCACAGAATCAAGTGTGTGTATCGGAGCAGGAAGGAGAAAGGTAAAGAGTGCAAGCAAGACACTCCAGAAGCCAGTAGAGACAGAGAAAGATCTTCTCTCTAAAAGAGATCTTTGTGGAAAATTTCGGCTTTGCAGCATTCCTCGTGTGTGTGCACGCACGGGCATGTAGCAGTTTGTCTATGATATTAAAACCAATGGCTGTCAAGACAAATTTTAGCCCCCCAAAATGTAACTTTTTCACCCAAACAACTGCTGGTCAGCAGTAAATAACTGGTTGCCATGGTTGTTCATTTGGGAAATAAATTATTCAGCCACATGTGCACTTATCCTGAATTTGATTTTAATGATTTACTACATGTTGAATAGTTACATATTTAGTGCTTAATGCTGTAGACTCCAATTCTATTCAAAATAGTTAATAAAACTTTCCACCAGCCCACATGTTATTTTTAGTGCACTAATGTGCAGTATGTTCTTCTATTATGTGCTCAAAATCCTGCTGTTTCTCCCTTTATCAGATACACACACACACACACACTGAACACACACACACACACTGAACACACACACACTGAACACACACACTGAACACACATATCCTGATCTTAGTGCACCTGTATGTGTGTAAAATCTAATGGCTTCCCAAGCTCTCAAAGGGTATATAGAGCATCAGGGCTGTATTTAATGTTTTATGTGGGAGTGTAGCGAACACTAAGAAAGAATCTGTCAGAACTGATGTCTTTTAAAACTCTACGCCTCATCTATTAAAACATCTCTTCCTGCAGGCAGCCACCTGGTGAATGCTTTAATGGCTGCCATTAGGCATGTCCCTCATCATGCTTTTTCTCTACATTAGTACCTACTGAGCAACCTTTACAACAATAACTCCCGTTTAAAGGTTGCTTTGAGGTGACTATTAGGAATCTTTGCAGCCTTGGAGAGAGAGGTTTCATATATGCGTCATCAGGCATATAACACAGCCTCACAGGTTTTCTGATTGTCTCTAAATCGGCCTATGAGCTAATATCTGGTGGACGAAATAAACGTGCTGGATTGAATTAGCTATTTAGATAAAATGATGACATGGAACCCTCACAGTGGAAGACAGTGACATATTGATGTCAGACCAATAAAAAACATCAGAGCTATGTAAATGAGACTCAACAGTCAGTGCCAGAAAACCTTTTTATAAAGTAATTAAGTACCTCAGGTCAGGGTGACACCTAGGGGCAGGACAAAATACTGATAAGGCAAAATTTCGTTATCTTGACTTGTCTGATACAATTATCGATATGGTGCTAGGTAAGATTATTTTTTTTATGACAGTACTCAACAGATTTCTCTGCCAATTTGACCCGCTTAGTTACCGCTTCATGACTCCTCATAGTGGAGTTTGACATGAATGAGGGTAACGTGAAAGGAAATGAATTGGTCAAGGAATAAGTTGAGAAAAGGATAAAAGAAGAAGACAGAGGACAATGTTTGACAGCCGTAAATAGACATTAGGAGGTGAAGCGTGACCTTAATCATTCATCCAATCATTAATCCTGCATTTGACCTTTTTCGAGGTGTTTTATTTTCTTCAGTTAAAAGGATAATGTGATTTATCATCATCTGATTGTCTTGCAACATATTGATCACTGCAAAATCACTGTATCATGATATTATCGTTTCCGAGGGCCACGCATTGTGTATTGTATTGAGTTGCTCTGAGATTCCCAGCCCATTCTTTAAGCATAAAGTATTTCTCACTTGATCACAATGTGGTGAACTTTCTGATATAAACAGAAGAGGAGCAAAGGTGCCCTATATGGTGCAACGCTCTGCCAATCGCTGATGAAGAGCAAACTGTCAAAGTGGACATGAGATCCTTTAAAATCCGAACAATGCTGATGCCATAACAAAACAAAAAAAAGACAAACTACTCCTACAGCAAATACGGGCACAACAATTTTCAATCAAATTGATGCGTTTTGTATTTAGTTTCGCAGCCTGGAAACTTCACAGATTTATTAAAAGGCAACTGGACTCTGTTTTCGATGTGGAAACAATGAATGTCATTGATTTAATCGGTTAATATAAATGTATCAGTCTTTTATCCAGAAAGAATCCTAAACATGAGCTTATGATTCAAGTGCCTTAAAAACAGAAAAGACGGATTAAGTTGCTTCTTTTTCTCTGCATCATAGTCATGTTAATTAAAATGACATCAAGTGAATTACTGGTTTAGAAGAAGGAAGTTTAAAGGTATCATCTCAAACCAAACTTCCCATGAACACTTGTTTTGTTTGTGGAGTTATTTGTCCAATTCTTTAAGTACTCAGAAGAAGAAAATCATCATATTTGCTCCCCACGTGTAATACCAACAGACGTCTAATGACTGATAATACATGAGTATGTCAACAATAAAACAACAATACAGAATATCCAAGAATACTCTCAGTTCAACTAAATCGTCATTTAAATGTTTGAATTAATGTTTCATATTAATCGTGATTATTTTCATACCACTGTTGTGTTAGTTATCACTGACATTATGTTGCTGTCTCTGCCTGTCACAACAGGAGGAATAACAAGGCTACATCCAAACGTACCAACCATGGCTATCACTTCATCCTATCCCCTGCTGGGTGTCTCACTACTCGTGCTACACCAAGTTCCAGCAGCATTTTGGACATAAAACACGACACGTTGCTCTCTTAAACTAACTTTGCACGTTGTATCAAGCGGTACATAACGCGCATTGTACTTTAATTTTGGTTAAAAAGCAAAAGTTTGAGCAACGAGCAGTTGAAGTGTAAAAATAAACGTCATTCAATTTGAGCAAAGTTTTACCGAGTCGTGCGTAAGCTGCGTAAAAATTGGAGTTCTGGATATACACAAAAAGAGTGCATCACACGCTTTGAAAACAGAACAGCACTTACTTTGTGTGAAGGGAAGTCTCGTGTTGAAAACTGCAAGGATCGACTTTCAGAACTTGTTCATCTGGTGGCCAACGTGAGCACCAGCGGCGGTGAAAAGTCCTGCTCTCAGTCTGCTCGTCCCAGAACGATCGATCGCTCCGACCAGGATTTTCACATCACCTACGCATTGGATCTGCTCTGTGTCGCTTTGCGTTAGAAATCGTGTTGTTTAGATCTGTTGCTCAGATCATCATCTAGCCTTATTTCGGGGCTACACACACCACGTAGCTGAGGCAGAGCCTGAGTGTGTCTGAGTGTGTGTGTGTCTGAGTGTGTGTGTGTGTGTGTGTGTGTGTGTGTGTGTGTGTGTGTGTGTGTGTGTGTGTGTTTCAAATGGCGGTGAAGCGCCCTCATCCGCCAGCAATCTAATCCAGCCTCCATTATAGCCCCAGTCTGACTGCCGGGCCAGACCTCCAACTTCAAACCACCTTGTAATGAGCTAACACGCTGTTTAGGAAGACCAGAGGTTAATATAAAGTAACGATTCATCTTTTTATTTGTCTATTTACACAGGGACCTACATTATCCAATAAAGCTACAATTTAAATTTAAATATTTAAAAAATATAAAACCAACGATGTGATAACAAATTGAATGCTTGATATAAAGGCATCGAGCAGTCTTTTCTCTATCTTTTGAGGAACAGTTTGAAAAATATAGTTTGTTATTGTCTGATCTTCTGACAGTAGCCCACCAGGAATTTATTCTTCTAATATGAGAAAAAAATAAGAAAGTTGTATAGCTACAAGAGAGCTCTGTCATGTCTCTATTGGTTAATTATTGTTATAGGTACAATCATTTACTGCATTAATGCATTTTTTTCTCTCCATGCATAGCAGGGGGCAGTTTGTGAGTTTGGGCTTCAATTTATACATCAACTTCAGTCTTCATACTGCTGGTACCTGTAGGTAGCCTATTTATTTCAAATAATATAGGCCTTTGCTTAATTGGCATGTATACAATTAGCAAACCTGTGGTCAAAAATACGCCCCTTTTCTGTTTCTGTATGCAAATGACTTGCACAGAGAACCATTTGCGCTGGAACTTGACATATTTTTTAGTAGGAGGGGTTGCACTGGACTCGTGTGTGCGTGGCCGGTTACGTGCACGTGTTCATTAATGGTTTCAATTAACATCTTGTCAAGGATATTTACAACAGGATAAAAATTCACCATATGCTCCATGATGATAAAACGTGCAGCATGACCAGGTTCTGATTGATCTAAACTGCAACACTGAGAAGTAAAACATGCAGACTTTACATGATCCATAGTGTTAAATATTGACATTATCGATGCTCAAAGTTCACACAATGTGGGTGTTCTCCCTTTCTGTCTCATCTGTTGCTTCCATCTCCTCACCAACTTCGGTTTGAAGCGTTTTGTTTTTTATTCGCTTTTTTCTGACGGCTGTGCGTCTACCTGCCAAACGCACTTAATCAGCGATGGCCAGGAGCGCCTGGCGCACCTGTGGCGCACCTGGATAGGGACGAAAGAAAAACCCCTCCTCACTTAATCATACTTTTATTACATGTTAGAGGCTCTAACAATCATGGCCAATCGCTCCCACTTCATCTACCCCCTTCTTACACAGGATTCTATGCAACTTTTAAATTATTAAACAACAGAATATAATGCATCTTCATGCACATTAACATAAACTTAAAAAATGATATGGTTCAGTTATTCATCCACGTATGGGCAATCACTCACTTGTGTAAATATTGTTACCCACCTTATCTGATATCAACCTATGCACACTACCTTAATGTAAAAACTATTTATCATGTTAATTTCAGCATTGTTGCACTCCTCACCACTGCACTATTGTCTTATTTAGTCATCTACAATACTTATTGGCTCTTTGATGATTGTTTCTATTTTGTAAATGGAAAGCACAGTTTATCGAAGTCTTTTTCCTTGCTCCATTTGTGAGCATAACTGGCCAATAAAGCTGATTGTGATTCTGATATTTAACGAGCTACAATGATATTCACAGTGTCTTTCTCTGGTCTCAGCTTGTGATGAATAGCTCTGCCTGTCCGAAAGCTGCAGCCGATTTTGGCTCACGTGGAGGGTCCACTGGAGAAGTGACGCCGTGAGAGGCTCGCCCAGAATTTCAGCTGTAAGTGGATATACACCCCCGACCCAAGAGCCATCAATTACTATGGACGGCCCGCCCCAACACGTGAGTGAAAAACACACCCACGAGGCCCAGCTGTTGCTGCTTGAATGCAGTTTTTCCTGCACATAAACTCCGTGTATGTAGGTTATTTGTCTGCGTGGACGTTGTGAGTGTTTTGCTTCGCCTTTCAATCGATGATCCCTCAGATGCAAACATCAATCAGTGTTAATACATTAATATCCGAGCTAAAGCAACAGAAAGTGATTTTGCATGAATGCATCCTGCCACAGTGAAATCAGATCATATGTCAACCTGTACAAGTAAGTTAAACCCTGTTCTCTTAGATAACAGCACATGTAGCCTGTAGCTTCTAATATACCAAAGTCCTAGACAATAAGGCAGTGAAAAGAAAACATGTTTTTCTAGAATATGTTTTATTAAAATGTTTCTTAGCTCTAATAGAGACTAAACAGGAACACAGACAGACAAATGTACTGTCAAAGGCACAGATAAGGACTCCATGCTCTATCCTTTCGGCCCATTGCCTTTTTTCCTGTCTGCCAATGTACTTGTTGACATAATTTGTGACTCGTTGGGAAAGAAATGTAATTGGCCTGTCTGTATTGAGCCGAGCCATCCTTATATTTTTATATCCCAGTCCCTTTCTCATTTACAAGGTCCACGAGTTACGACCTGGCTTTGCCATGTCGTCTGGTTGCAGTGAGCAACATAAATACTGCAAATTGCACAAGTAGCAGAGGACAAAGATATAGCCAAGATATACTGTTTTAATAAAGTGTAAAGGATTTGTGTACCTTCTTTTAGTGTGCACAAAGATTGTTCGGACCTTTTTTTGATGTTTAATTAACTAGGGATTTTAAGCAATATTCAAAATAATTATTTGCTGATGTTTTTGAAGACTTGGTGCACTGCAGTGTTATTTACCAGGCTAGAAAAAAAAAAGAGGCAAACAATTAGTATTAGATGACCCCTGAACATGGCTATGCAGCACAGAGTTATGGGACAGAGGGCTCTGATTGGAGGATAGCGGGGGCGTCCATTGAATTAGTTCCTTTGTTATGGAATACTCATTCCTGTGATTGTCTGCTCTGAGTGATCATGTGGACCTGTGCTGGATTGAATGTGACAACAGAACAATGCATCTGGCCGGCAGCTTGTGCCTGCAGAGGAGGATCGGAGCTGGGTTTCTCCTCAATGACACCCCATCGAGGGATGTTTTGTGAAGAGTGTGGTGTTAATTGTTACAGCAGCTACTGTAATAAAGTAATATTTTTTATTTTTTTGTATTCATGTTATCTGTTATTATTACAGAAGTTGTCATTGGGGGTTTTAATGCACAGACGGTTCCTGCAGAAACAACACAAAAGCACATGTGCAGTGGTTTCACTTTAAGTGACACAGTGCTTGTGACATAATAACCCATGCTAAGCATAGAGCTGCTGGTATTCATACTTGTAACATATGAAATGATCAGACTTAGCAATTTGTGAGTCTATAAAGTTTTTATTTACTTTCTGTTCTGGTTTTACTCATATGCACAACTCTTGGAGATTTCTGCATGTGTCAACGCAAATGGACAGTTTTCCACTGACTTTTTCATCCACCTAGTACGGTAAAATGTTTTTGTATGAAGTCAGGGTGATCTGACTTGTGAATGCAGCAGGTCTGGAAAAGTCTGGAAAATTCACCATGAGCGAGCAGGAGGGGGTGATTACGGGTGATTTATTACGGTGAGAGACTGGTGTGATCTTAGTGCACGTATGTCATCTTGGTTATCTTGTAAACATTACAGCAGCCAGCAGCGTTGGTAAAGGCTTCACGCTGCACTCTTTAAGGGATAAGTGTGAACAACAACTTTGTACATTTTCAGGCTGTCCTCAAGTTTTCTTGACATTTTCAGGAGTACTTATGTGAAAACTCTCTACTGAAGTGGGGGAAAAAACCCAGTTCATATGTAGTTTTATTCAAAAATGAATACATGAAAAAGCAGAATCATTTGGAGACTGTAGCTTTAGGTACACATTGTTCACTGAAGTAAACAGTGTATTAGTTGGGGACTATTTTCAGCAGGGATTTAGTGTGGAAGTTAGTAACAGCAGAGGGACAGAGTATGTGGGATCAAATAAAGAGAAACAAACAACACTCAAGACCAGATCTTGTATCATAAAAGAGCTTTCACCATTTTTTTTTTAAGTGTAGCTTGTCTTGTGTTTGAAACAGCACTCAAGGTCTACGGCACAGAAGCTAAATCAGAATCAGAAATACTGTATGAATCCCAAGGGAGTTATTAAAGTTGCCCTTAAGCACAATAAAGCAGTAGGAAATATAGATATATGTATATATATAATATAAAAATAAAACAGAATGGAAATCATAGAATAAGTACCAAGTGAGAGTATCTGAATCATAATAAGCTATGTACAAAGCACAAGGAATTGATGTTATAAAGGTATAATTTATAAAGGTTTTTCAGGCTTTAGCTGATGGGTTTAAATTGTAGGCAGGAATAACTTGTTCTTTTTGTTTGGCTTTTATATGTAATGGGATTTGTTGAAAATCAATCAAAACACGTATTTTATCTGGTATTTCCAGGGAATGTGTAGTTTCATCAGAATGTAGGATTTAATGGCTACATAACACTTTTAATGGTTGTTGTAAGAAATTGTTTCCTATGAGCAGAAAAACAGCCAGAGATTCTCTGCAGTAGTATGCCTTTCAGTGGCCTTGTAAAATCCCTTTCTGTTTGTCTGTCTGTTTTTATTTTGCAGATAATGAAAGAGTGGCCTTTGTGTCATCCCCTTCAGATCACCCGTAATGCATTTATTGCAATTTCACATCCTATGCGTGGCCATTCACAACTAAGTCAGCACCCTGCTGCCTATTGGATTAGGACACAAGAGGGTATGGCTCTAGGGGGAACACACACACACACACGCACGCACGCACGCACGCACGCACGCACGCACGCACGCACACACAGACAATAACAACAACAGCATCAAATATAAGGACGGATCACTGTGCTCCTGGTTCCATATCTTCCTTAATACGAGACTCTTGATAGACTCAAGTGACTCACAGATAATTCACCATTAACACTTCTGAACCCTGATCCAATATTACGAGTCCCTAACCTGCCATACATATAACAGCAGGAGGAAGGTGGGCCGAACACACTGAAGTGGGCAGGAAATTGAAGTGAATTGGCGAGATTGCATGGGACGCGTAAGATCCACAGAGTATCAGCATGAGAGCCCCACCATGTGCAAAACAACACAATTAAGAGGGCCGCTTAGCCTAATCAGTGAATGCATCATGCAAATGATGTTTTTTTTTTCAATGCCTACTTTAATCTTGGCTGTTATCCTAGAATACAAATCAGGGACTTAACTCTAATGAAAGGAGGAGAGAGTGGAACGAGTGGGATGAGACAAAGATGAAGAAGAGGGACAGCGGAAGAAGAGGAGGGTGATGTTTAAAAAGAAAAGTCTAAGGAAGACAGCGGGAAGAGTTTTTTAATATAATTATTTTAGCATGTGAGAAGTGTTTAAAGCCAGCTTTTCTCCTGCAAGTCAGGTATAATATACAAAAAACCTGTATGAGTTAAATCGCAGTCCATTGCACGTTTCATTTTAAAGGTATAATATGTCGAATTGTACTAGAATGTTTACATTAAAATATCCAAATTAAATAAAAATGGACTAAACCGTTGATATACTTTTTTGTTGAGTACTTACATTAACTCAAATATGTCCTACAGTTTATTATTGAACAATTTTTTATAGTTGTAAGGGGATGTGTCTTGTCGTGGCGGCCTCCATGACAGACATGACATGTTTATCGTTGCTGTGTAAACATCAGATGTTACGTCAAAGACCGGGAATTGCTACTGAAAGCGGCCAAACTGATGCTGTAGGTGCTGCTGTGATAAAAACGACATGTAAGTTACACTTGTATACATCGTCGGTAAACATATTATCTTTCTCAGGTGGGTTTCGCCCGTTGTATTAACGAGGGTCAATGCGAAGTTCATTT